>OZ024822.1:145905637-146320637 GCA_964016985.1 Anodontia alba
CTCTGATATTTTAATATTTCTGCTCAAAACATAGATTGTTGGTACTCGTTAGAACCGCCTCGGTGGGGCGGTTCTAACGAGTACCAACAATCTATGTTTTAGAGCAAAAAAAAATATATGTAAACCCCGATTTTACTATGCAAAAAGTAGAGTTCAAGGGGGTCAAAATTATATAGGCATGTTTTCGTGATGAGACGAACCATGGAGAGTCCGAACAAAGACACAACATCAGGATTTTGATTGAGTTAGGGTTTAACGACACGTCAACACTTGAGAGTCATTTTGTGTCGCTTCCCAGAGAAAGGGAGAAAAGAGATAGAAGAGAGAGTAGAGGAGATGAAAGAGAGGGACAGGGAGAAAGAGGAACAGGAATGAAAGTGAAGAAACAGAAGAAATAAAAACATTCCCCCTCTACCCTTACCCACTACAAGGATAGCAGGCCTTGCCCAACTGTAGGGCCAATATCAGTTGGATGCCCCGGTGATGTAAGATACACAGCACCTTCGCACCACCCGACCACCCCCTACACACACACACACAACATCAGGAATCAATCCTCTAATGAAAGGGTTGCACTATGAGATGGTAAGAAAGGCCCACTTCGAATCGAACCTTACTTCTTACTGGTTGCTGTTACTTTTATGAAACCTTACTTACTTGCAAAAGAAACAACCAGTCAGTGCCATCGAAACAACATTACTGGTTCCAGTGTTCTGCTGTTTTTAAAGAAAAACTTGGAACCAGTTAACCATAGTTCAACGGTTCTCTAATTCACCGTTCGTCTGTAGCAGGTTCGTGACGTCACTTAAGTAGCCACCATCGATGTTCGTGTCGAACTTATGTTACCTATAGTAGGAACTAAAGTTCGATTCAAAGTCGGTCTAAATAGTTATTTTTCCGCGTGTCTATTAATTTTTCTGTTTATTGGGCTGCCTTCCCTTCCCTCCTTCAGGGAAAACTGGGAGCCAGCTGACCGTAGTCTGACGATCCTATCATTTGGACTATTGAGGCCCTCCCAGGGGTTTGGGGGATCAGGGGAAAAAGGCATTTTATTTCAGGGAAACAAGGGAATAAAAATCTAAAACTGGAGGAAACAGGAGAGTACAACGGCAATTTTGGGGAACAGGGAGCATAGAAAATCAAGATTTTGATTTTTGGAACAAGAGAACAGGTACCCACCCCACCCCCGGGAGGGCCTCACTATTATTAACTAGTTCCAAATCTTCCCTGGAGGACAGCAGATCATTGGAACTGGTAATTTTGTTTCGTTGGCATTGATTTATTGTTTCTTTTACAAGGGAGTAAGGTCTAATTAAAGTAACAGCAACTACAGTCCGACTAAAGAACGCCTGAATAAGGCCAAGATAAATTATTTATTTCTTGTGATGCTTTGTTGGCTATTTTATCCGGCCCCGAGACTATAAAAACTTTTTCATGCTCAACTCATTTGGTCATAAAAATAAAAATGCCAACAATTAAATCTTTTTTCATGCTCAACTCAGCTGAGCATGCTCAGCTGAGTTGAGCATGAAATAAGTTTTAAAACATTGTCAGTATTTTTAAAATTTATAAGCAAAATAAATTTCATGCTCAGCTGAGTTGAGCATGAAAAGGTTTTATAACCTCGGGGCCGGGTTTGCATGTGATTTTCTAACATCAGCGGGTAAGCGTGTGAAGAAACCTTTTCGCGTGTGTCGCATGTGACTTGGGAGGTCTGAAAAGTGTGTATAATAACAGCTTTGAATCGGACTAAGTGCACTCTTCATTAATCGTTACCACCCTCTGGGCTAATTCAGCAGACTACAAATTGAAGATATTTTCCTATTTCTTCATTGGAGACAATTTGCATGAAATGTCAAAACCCGTTTTCTGGAAAACAATGAAAAAAATGTCGTCTGCTGAAAATTTTATCCACAGTGCTGCTACGCGTTAAGTCATAAATATTCATTGCTATTTTTGTATTATGAAGCATTTTCTTTCCACAACGTCATGCTATCGACATATATACTGACTCAATATCCGTCGTTTCCCACAGCCATGTTTCCGGAAAAAGTTTCCTTGTTTTTGTGACAGGTGCTAGGCTTTCTTCATTGGTAATCTTTCCTAGGTTTAAAACTGGCACAACACGTTCTAAATCAGCAGTTGGCATCCTCTCCGGCGAAGCAATAGGTGCATAATTATTGCGTCCGAAGAAGCCTATAAATGCTCCACCGATCCTTCTGGACATACCTCCATAAAGCTGCGGCCCCAATTGTCCTGAAGGCTCATTATAAAACATCATTGGATAATAACGACGACGAGGAGGAGGAGGAGCTATTGAGATTAATTGAACCGCAACGTCAGAAAACGTACCCAGCTGGCACACAACGTTCAAACGACGTCGACTAAACGTAAAAGATCTGACAGACACACAACGTTGAAACAACGTTGATTCAACGTTGTCTGCAAACTCTATGTACCAATGTCTTTGCACATAACGTTGAATCAACGTTGTTTCAACGCTATGTTTCTGCCGGATCTTTGAAGTTATATCGACGTTGTTTCAGCGTTGTATACAAAACTTTAAATCGACGTTGTTTCAACCTGGTATGCCCGCTGGGTACTTTCTGACGTGCGCCCAATGAAGACTCAAATAAACCTTTGCAACCGCACAGTCTGATCTGATTCTGCGTTCTCTGTATGAAAAACTTTGCATCCTTGGCTATCCTAAATGCACTTCTGATCAGACTGCGTGAATGCGCTGACTGATCTGTTCGATAGTTCGGCTTCTGACATTATGGTTCAATGATTTAGAATTATGGAAAACAGATACAATTGCAAGGATGCAATTGCAACTCTTTCAAAAATATTTTGTCTCGTTCTCAAGAGAGGTCTGCATCTCCATTCAGAACATTACAAAAACACGCCTATGTAATTTTGACACCGTTCAACCCCACTTTTATATAGTAAAACTGGGGTTTACAGGGGTTTACATTATTTTTCTTATTTCTGCTCAAAAACATAGATCGTGGGTACTCGTTAGAACCGCCTCGGCGAGGCGGTTCTAGAATTTTTTATCTGAAAATTTTCCTTTTCTTTGGTTGTAAAGTTTCAATATATTTGAATAGGCATGTTTTCGTAATGAGGGGCTTTGTGTGCTGGAATGCGACATCTTGAGCAAATGTTGAAGGGAGGCTATCTAGGCTGATAAGGATGCTATATATTGCTTTAGTCTATTGTATGCATTATGAAAACATGCCTATTCAAATATGCTGAAAATTTTACCCCCGCAAAATGAAAAATTTCCGATAAAAAACTCTGATATTTTCCATGTTTCTGCTCAAAACATAGATTGTGGGTACTCGTTAGAACCGCCTCGACGAGGCGGTTCTAACGAGTACCCACAATCTACGTTTTCGATCAGAAATAAGAAAAATAATGTATACCCCTGTAAACCCCAGTTTTACTATATAAAAGTGGGGTTTAAGGGGGTCAAAATTATATAGGCATGTTTTCGTGATGATATGAGCCGGAGAACAACATTTTCTATAAGATTGCAGGTGCGCCCAGCGAAGACTTTGATCAGACAGCGCATGCGCGCAGTTTGATTGGAGTGTCCGCAGGGAATCCTGTGGGTAGTACAGGATTCAAAGCGTCTTTAGCGGACGGTGAAGACTGAAATCAGACTGGCTGATCTACAATGGGTGTACATGTAATCTTGTAGAAGTTGCTGTGTTCCGGCTCAAATGATTTTGAAAGCGGACAGCTAAAACCGTGATGTAACGGTATACGTTTGCATAGACTGATCAGGGTCTTCTCTGCCTTCATGTGCTCAGAAGTGACTCTTTTTTTCTATAGTGCAACACACACACACACGCACACACACGCAAACACACAGAGTGCATAAATGGGTAAACATGAGTTCCGTTTTTTAGGTAGGACGCAATAGGACCATTTTCTCACATATATCACATTTCCAGGATCTCGTCTGTTGAACACTTTGCATGCTGGGTAAAATTCAGAGGACGACATTTTTTTTTCTTATTTTTCCTACACAACTGGATTTGACATTTCATGCAAATTATTTCCTAAGGAGACAATTTACATGATGTATCAGATCCTATTTCCTATGAAAAATAAGAAATAAAAGGCCCATGTTCCACTACCCTCAACAGAGCTCAAATAGGCGAGGATGTTCGCTTCTGCAAACTTAACCCTTCTGCACTCAGTACTTACACTTCGTACATTTAAAATTCTGTTTTTCAGTATTTAACTTTTGATAAAGTTACATACTTTTCATTTTTAAAATATGTGAATGTCAACCAATGGTCACCATTTAAATAAACCTAGAAGGCCAGAGTCCCCAGTGCTGCATACCAAGTTTCAAGGTATATGGCCTTTCAAAGCATGAGAAGAAATTTTCAAAGGGTTTCACCGTATATGGGCATGGCGAATACCTTGATCAGTTGACCCACATACCATGAACAAACTTTCATTCCCCCATCCCACAGGGCCTCCACATGTAATTTGGTTTCAATCAGCTCAAGTGTTTTAGAGGAGAGAACAAAAGTAATGAATCTGAGGCATCCAGGACAAAGGTCAATAAATGACCTTGACATTTGGTAGTTATAAAAGGTTATTTAGGTGATTGCGTATATCAACTTTGAATGCCATTGGCTACAATAGCTTCTTACAAATCCAGTTTTTCCTTTTTTTTCCCAAACAAAAGCCTAAATGACCAAATTTGACTTTGCCGTAAAGTAGGTCAAAGTCAGCCAAGGGTCACCTTTTGAGTAAACTTGGTACAGCTTGAGTACTCACTGATGAGTTTAAATGTCATTGGCCATTTGGTTCCTGAGAAGAAGATTTTCAAAGGTTTTTATCTATATGGACATGGCGGCCATCTTAATCCTCTGACCCAGATCCCATGAACAAACTTTCATTTCCCCACCAAACGGAGGCTCCATATGCAATTTGCTTTCAATCAGCCCAGCTGTTTTAGAGAAGATGATAAAAGTACTGAATCTGAGGCATCAAAGACAAAGGGCAACAAATGACTTTGACCTTTGGTATTTATGAAACATCATTTAGCTCATTGCAAATATCAACTTTGATGTCATAGGCTACAACAGCTTCAGAAAATTCACTGTTTGCCTTTTTCCTATACAAAAGCCCAAGTGACCTTGCTGTAAAATAGAGCAAGGTCAACCAAAGGTCATCGTTTGAAAAAACTTAGTAGAGCCCAAGCCCCTTATGCTGCATATCAACTTTCAGTCATCGGTCATTTAGTTCATGAGAAGAAGATTTTCAAAGGTTTTTACCATACGCAGTCATGATGGTCATCTTGGTTCCTGAGAAAAAGATGTTCAAGGTTTTCACTGTATACGGGCATGGTCTTCATCTTGGTCTTGTGACCTAGACATTATGAACAGACTTTTGTTCCCCAACCCCATGGAAACTCCAGATGTACTTGGTTTCGACTGGCCTAGCGGTTTCAGAGGTGATGTCGTTTGACGACGACGGAGCACTGCCTATCCTATAAACTCCCCAGGAGCCTTCGACTCTGATAAGCTAAAAATATCATCGGTTTGACGTCGGCTGAATCTGCCCATATCGTGGTAAATGTCAATGAATCATACTACAATTCGATTGATGTTATTTGTATCAAGTTCATAAGCGATCGTGAAACACATTGCACTTAGCAATGTTCGTTAACTTTTGTGCAGCACATAAAAATATGACCGATAGTCGCAAACTTCGTTTAAAATTTGATTTGACCATGTGACCGGCTGTTACTATCACTTCACGCTGTCCTAAGCCAAATTTAAAGCAGACGTATCGGCTGAATACGGTTTCGTCTGTTACTATATCGCTTCCAGCCAGTTGTAGGTCTGCATCACAACTGCAAATATTTACTAGATGCTCCACTGTTTAATAAACAGGCCAAACGAAAAAAGAAAAAAAATGTGTTAAGTTAACCCACCCATACCTAATTTTCCTGGCGAAACCTAACAGTTTTTCTCCTACAGGAGCAATTTGATCTAGGTCTACACTGTTTGTAATTCTGTCAATACGTTTTAGACACTTCAAATTGTGGTCAAACAGACTTGGTAAAATTTACAAAAAATGTATGTGATTATGGTGTGGAGTCCAAATATATTTGGTAATACAGTCTATTTTCGTTATCTCGAACTCCAAGGGACTCTCTGAAATACTTCGAGATATCCGTACCTCGACATATCAGGTTTGCAGAATTAAGGAAAAATAAATCGAACAACCACATTTTACAAATGTATATATAATTTTACTCCTGAAGTTAGCAATTAGGAGCAATTCTCCTCTTTTCCACAATATTTTGTTACCTGTTGCTAGATTTTCATGTTTAGAAAGGGACCAGATTTTCACTTCGAGATTAGCGGTTATTCGAGATAAGCGAGGTCAAGATAACGAGAGTCGACTGTACTATTATAATTCTGTGTAAAAAATAATAATACCCTACCTATTTTTTTCTAACATGTTGCCCTAAACATACATACTTTTATTTAGCCTCATAATAGCAGTACTCGACAGGTACTGTTTCATTAAATTTGGCATTGGGATGAAATGATGGAAACAGCCGGTAACATGGTTCAGTCAATTTTTAAAGGAGGTTCTTAACGATTGGACAGATTTTTTCTTGCTGCACGCAAGTTTTCGGAAATTTTCTACGATCTGAATTGCGCTTCGCGATCGCTTATGATCTTGATGAAAAATTAAAGCAGTCGAATATGACTGTCTACCAGTCGATTATGCTCCTCAGTCTCTCCCTTCCGCTGATCCAAGAAAAGCAGTTGTCAATTTCCGCCGAAAGAATGTGCACAAGGACTGTTACCCGCTTAAAGGACTGTTTGTCCTGGAAAAGTGTGGCTAGGTAAATTAACCGGCTCGACATGACCTTAATAATGTTAACTGGGTCATAAAAAATCCGTTCATTTGTGCTCTCTACAACGGAATAATATTTTTAAGTGTTCCATCGTTTACTTTATCACTCTCAACCAATCATATGTTCGAATATAACAACTCTGATCAGAACTCTGTTCTTTTCCTGCGATTGTGTTGGCATGTCTTCGTGTTGAATAAAATAAGGGGATCTGATACATATTCAGGGCAGCTAATTCTGTCATAATTGTTTGGCCTCTCTTCTGATAACGTGTATCCTCTTAAAGGAAAGAATTTGCTCCCCATGGGAGCAAATTCTTACCTTTTAGGGGATACCCTTTTAGCAGGGGTTTGGTGTGCATGAAACCAAACAGGAAGTCGCAAACGTCGTTATCCTGGTAAAAATGGTTAAATATTTACTAAGTGTATCCAGTCCTCTAAAATGAATTCTGCGCATGCGTCAGGTATGTCATACATGACATAATACATGTACTTACGCTCTCTGTATTCGTATATAAAAGCATCTGTTAACACAATCACTCCAGCTTCCTGAAATGTTACGAAGCATTTGTTACATATTGTCATGTGAGCCGGGGCACAACATTTCCTACAAGCGACACACACACACACACACACACACACACACACACACACACACACACACACACACACACACACACATATATGCACGCAAGCGAAGGGACGGGCGCGCGCGCGCACACACACACACACGCACACACACACACACATCGGGACATGCGTTATACTGTATGCCCCTTTCACCATTCTTTGAATGGCGGGGGCTTAAATATATAAATTAAGTCATCCTGGTCCCGAGGTCATAAAACTATTTTTCATGCTCAACTTAGCTTTGCATGAAATTATTTTGAAAACTGTTTTTTGTTTTCATCGAAGAACACACTGATATTAACCACGTCATCCCTTATGAGCGTACAAATAAATTGGATTTTATTCTTAATTCTCTTTAAAACATCGGTGAAACAGATCTTTTTAGACTTGCCCATATTACGTTACAAACAAACAAATTGGACGCGAGTGCTATATATGATAATGGCAAAAGATACCATTTATTAATACCATCTTGATTATTAAAGTAAAAGCTTTTTGTCAGCCAAAAATAAGCCGTTTGGTTGAAGAGTCTAGTTTCGTTGGAGAGCTGTCGATCAGAAGTGACTGAAATGAGCGTAACTAAAAAATTCTACTGAGATTATGCTGCAACAAATCTCTGGTGCATTAACCCATTGTATACTGAATAGACTCTCCCACACTATATACTGGAAGAGTCCAATTTCAATTTTAGGTACGTCCGGTTATGAGATTTTAATATTCCTAGAGAAAAATGGCTAAACTATTAGCAAACAGTGGAGACCCTGATCAGACGCCGCGTTCTGCGGCGTCTGATCTGGGTCTGCACTGTTTGCCAATTGCCCTTTTACGGGTCTTCCGACTACAATGGGTTAAAAACAAAGCACTTGTTAACACCAGCGCGTCCGATTTCTCGATTAGCTGACCATTACCCTGGAACTAGAGTTCTGATATAACCCGCACGTAAAAATGAATTTATCTGCGAAAGCTGTTTACATGTGTGTGCTGTAGTGTTTATACACGCCTGTAAACAACTATACAATTACAACTTATCCATTAATTGGCCAAAGGATATGATGGCGTGATGAAGAATGAAGATTTACGGCCTCCGCATTTCTCCGGAAATGTCTGTTTGTTCGCTAACCGCTTGATTAACATTGTTAGAACTGGTTTTACAATATGCTTCACATTGCCTGTGGATCAACTGAGTATCATTTGGTGTTTAACGTTAATTTCTGGATGATTCATAACGTTTGGGTCGAATAGCTAGCCCAGTCATACACAAGAATTTTTGATATGGGCTCATTGTCTTAAAGTTCAGCATTATGTAGAAGAGCTATGACTGGTCACACCGGTGACAGTATGATATGTGTTGTGGTAATATCGTGTCAATGTGGCTTGGGCATGATGCTGCAGTGGGCGGCACTGTAAAGGGGCATTAGTCCCCATCGTCACATCCGGACACCGTCACGATATGAGTTTGTGTTGAGGTTTTACGGCCCAGTCAACCCAATGGGGCCATGTCGGGAGTTTACCTAACCACACGTTTACTGGGCAGGCTTAGTCCTCTAACCAGTATTATGCATATTCTTTCGCCAGAAACTGACAAATGCCCTTCTTGAATCAGCGGAAGGGAGAGAATGACCGTAGAAAATATTTCATGATCAATCTCCACGAAAAAATGTTGCCGACCTCGGCGGGGGTTGAACCCGCGACCTCCTGGTCTCTAGTCGGACGGCGCCTTCAACTGAGCCACCGAGGCCGGATAAAGACTGTTGACGATTGCGTTTAAACTCATCTCAAACAAACAAACGCCTCAGAGTGCAATTGCGACATGACTGTACAGTGAACCCTCGTTCCAACGACAGCATTTGTTCCAAAGATATTGTCATTAAAATGATTTGCTGTTGTAAAGTATTCTTAATGAGCAGAATGATATGCAACAAATGCCATGTTTTAGTTTTATTTCTTCATAGAACATATGTTTCGGATATTTGTTAGTGAAACATCCCTGTCAGGCTGTCATGTCGCGAAAACGTATTACGTTTTCGCTACGAGATAAATTACCTGCAGATTTCCAGCCAGTTAGCTGCTGTCAACGCTATCTCCATATAGTTCTCAAATCTACTCCTTCCCAGGAACACGTAAATGTCCATAACAGAATAATAACCTCATTTATTCTTCCAGAATACACTGATAAATATTCTTTGTTTACGAAATGTAGAGATTTCAAGGGCGCCGCCATACTGGTCAATGCACCACGTGACAAGAGGAGGTAATCAATCATCCGATTGGCGGATTCAGCGTCCACTGTCGGCCAGTTTCAGGGCGCGTGCGTAGACCATGATTTTTAGGACGCTGTATCCTCCAATCAGCATCCCAGATTTGGCGGCCTACTTGTGTCTGATTGGCTGAAATGACGGTCAGTGGTGGCCAACTGGCCATCACTGTATAAAAACCCTGCGTCCACCTTAGATCCTCGGAATTCGTGGTTCTGAGATCTAGGCCCAAGACCTACGTCAGTGGTTTTTAAATTTGATATAGAACTCGCTGAAAAAGCTGGGTACCTTTGTCAGGAGTAAATCCTATAGTTTTCCTTAGTGAGTACAACTTTCTAGAACGGTTTAAAGTTCGGGATTCGAAGGCACGATTTATTTTATTTAATTGTAAAGCAGCCTTGACCTTTCCAACCTTAGTTATTTCTCGGGTACCCCACGGTCTTCATAGGTGTCTTTGGACTATGAAGGGGGTTGGTGTGGTTTAATTGTAAGCCTCCGCGCGGTGAGGCGCTTCACATGATATTTTAGGCGGTGAAGTAAATTAACCCAAGTTCACGGGTGGATGTTTTTCTAAGTCTCGGGTTTAGACTTAGTCCTCATTTTTACTGTGCGAGTTTAGTGGGTCGATAGGCGTGAAGTTGTTTATGTTTACTCCCCCGTAAGCAGCTACCTCGCCCACCCGTTCCGGTGGATCCAGGTTGCCTAAGATTCGAACCAAAGAACTCGCACTGTGGGTCAAAGGTGTTTAATTGTTATGGAGTGTGTATAAATGGCCAAATTCACACTGTAAGATGTCGCAAGCAGCGCCACCCTTCGAATCCTGAATACCCTGTTACCGTTACCCTGTTACTTGTTGTACTCCCCAGCCTGACTGCCCACATTTCCTCTCCCCCATTGCCACAATGGCTTTAACCAGACGCCGACGTGAGTATTCCCATTCCCTTCCGTGCGTAGCAGCACAGTGTTAGGATTTAGGGGCGTAACAGCGCCGTATCTTATAGTTAGTGTATGTCCTATTAGATTTTAATAGTAGGTCTGTTCCTCCTGCGTTGAGGATGTATTAAGAGTATCAGGGTTTGATGTAACCCTATCTTAGTTATTACGATTCCTACACGGGGTGTAACCAGAATATAACTGACCGGTGTAGGTGAATGCTACATTATGCTACTGATTTAGGTTTATCATCATCATCATCATCATCCATGCTTTACACACTATTCACGCTACCAATTGTTCCGTTGATGTATGTAAATTTAACAAGGGATAAAATATAACGAGCATTTCACTCTTGCTGGTATCTGTAATCCCCACTATTACCATGCTAGATTGCCCCTCGTGTGACCAAAAGTAAGCTGAAAAGTCAAAGAGCTATTAGTCCATGGAGTGGAATTTCGGAGATAAATCTAGGGACGTTACAGTTAGAATCGCCTCGGTGAGGCGATTCTAACAAATATCCAAAACATATGTTGCTTGAAGTATTGAAAAATAATGTTCCTGCATAATTTATGATTAACTATCATTTCTTGAGAGAGGGTTTCCGTGCAAGTCAAACTGTCAGTATAACGAGGTTTGTCGTTGTATCGAGTGACGGTATAGAGAGGTTTGACTGCGGACTGCAAGAAACTTATCTAGTATTGCAAGCTGTCGTTTAGTCCTATGATCATGTAAATACGACTCGTCCATTCTTAACCAAAGCCTAACTATTTTCCAACTTGATTTAATTTTTTGCCATGAACTATTCTGATACTGCATATTCACGGACAGAGGTGTGAAAGACATGTCAACGTGCACCAGCTATAGAATGAACACTGATAGGACTTACGTCAAACACGTCCTTGACATCTTCTCCTCCCGAGGGTAGGGGCCATCTCCAACAGAACCAATCACAAATAGGTCCGTCGTTGTTACTTTTCTTGCCTTTATTATTGTAGGACTGCAGCTCTTGTAAAACCTACACAATGTGAGATCATTTCTTATTCACCTACAGTCAAACTTCAATGGCTCGAACATATTTGAGACCGAGGAATTGTCTTCTAGACATGGGTAGTTTGAGCCACTGAGGGTTGATCATAGTGACAGGTCAGGAGAAGAATGGGGGTTATTAAGGGATGTCTTTCCGAGCGTCGATTAGATAATAGTATATTGAGTACCTACTAGTATCGCCTCGATGAAGCGATTCTAATGAGCAAACATAACATACATGTTCATGAATAAATATGAAATGTCCCCTAAAATTTCCTAAATACTTGTTTTCTTGGGCTATCGGAAGAATTTCCTAGACTCGAAAACGAATTCCATTACGAAAACATACCTCTATAATGTTGACCCCTTTAAATCCCACTTTTATCCAGTAAAACTGGGGTTTACCTATGGGATTTACAGGGGTAAACATTATTTTCTTATTTCTGCCCAAAACATAGATTGTGGGTACTTGTTAGAACCGCCTCGCCGAGGCGGTTCTAACAAGCACCGACAATCTATGTTTTGAGCAGAAATATGAAAAATATCAGAATATTTGTTTGAAAATTTTCATTTTTGATGGTAAAATGTTCTGTATACTAGAATAGGCTTGTTTTCGTAATGTAATCAGCCACGGTAAACGAGCCATCGGTGTTCGGGTCATAGAAGTTTTACTCATTACGAAAACATGCCTATTCAAATATACTGAAAATTTTACCACCAAAAAATGAAAATTTTCAGATAAAAAAAATCTGATATTTTCATATTTCTGCTAAAAACATAGATTGTGGGTACTCGTTAGAACCGCCTCAGCGAGGCGGTTCTAACGAGTACCCACAATCTATGTTTTTGAGCAGAAGAAAATAATGTATACCCTGTAAACCCCAGTTTTACAATATAAAAGTGGGGTTTATGGAGGTCAAACTTATATAGGCATGTTTTCGTGATGTGTAAATTGTAACCTCTCTTTAAGAGCCACCCCCAGGAAGGGATAAAGTGACTGCTAGAAGGAGCTAGCAGATACAGAGAGGTTAAATATTAATCACAACGTGAGAGAACGTTACTTCTGACGTATGCACCAAACAAAGATTCTGGCAGCCTGCGCACTCTGATTAGAATCTTCGTTGCCCGTATGAAGAAATTTTGCATATTTGACTATCCGAAATACGTCGAGTGAAATTTCTGATCAAACTGCGCCAATGCCAAATTTCGGTGGGCGCACCAGTCCGAAGGAACGTTTTCTGACGTCGCGGCTATATAAATACTACAGTAAAGAACAGTTTGGGAAAGCAGAACGTGATTGTTATAGGGGGTGGGGGGTGGGGGGTGGGGGGTGGGTGGGGTGTCATAAAGGGGTGACCATCAGTGGAAGTTCAACTTCTCAACTTCATAAGTATGGTAAGCATATTAATTTTACAGCAGCAAAGTAAACTAGTAAACTCAGAAACTGATATACAGTATAACCTCAATGGCTCGAACCCGGATGGCTCGTTTACCGTGGATGATTCGAACTCTTTTTTCAGTTCCTACAAAATCCTTCAAATAGCTCAAGAAAACAAATATTTAGGGATTTTTTCTGATTTTATCATGGAATTCTATGATGTGTGTACTCATTAGAATCGCCTCATCAAGGTGATTCTAATGAGTACACTCAACATACAACCATTTTGTAGAAAATCGAAAAGATTTCCTTAAATTATCACTATTTGCTTCCTGAACTAGTGCCATGGTTAACCCTCAGTGGCTCGAACTACCCATGTCTCAAACGAATTTCCATGGTCCCAAAGATGTTCGAGCCATTGAGGTTCGACTGTAATCAGATCCACATCAGGTTCTCAACATCAAAAGCAAAGACAGAAAAATACAATTTAACAATCACAAACAGAATAGATGGCAAGCAGAGCAGGCAGCCCTTTCCTACAAAAGTGGCAACTGGAGTCCAAACTTTACTGTATAAAAATCTTTAATTTAAATAATAGTTACAAGAAAAACATTTGTAAGAAAAAAACTTGAAGAAAAAATACCACAATGAAAGTACAACTGCTGGTTGAATCACAAACATTGTAGACCCAGATCAGACGCCGCGCTGCGCGGCGTCTGATTTGGGTCTACAATGTTTGATCAGGTATGTCGGTCCCAATACTTAGTATAAGCCGGTGCAAGTGGGGTGGGCGTATGAAGCCCTGCAAACTACTGTGTTGTCATATGAAGAGACCCAAATAAACCGAGACTCCTATTTTTGTTCTATTATACAGCTGACTCTCGTTATCTCGACATCGCTTATCTCGAATAACCGCTCTCGAAGTGAAAATCTGGTCCCTGCCTAAACATGAAAATCTAACAACAGGTAAAAATATTGTGGAAAAGAGGAGAAATTGCTCCTAAGGAGCAATTTCTCCTCTTTTCCTCAATATTTTCAATTTATCTCTAACTTCAAGAGTCTAATTACATATATATTTGTTAAATGTGGTTGTTCGAATTATTTTTTCCTCAATTCTGCAACTCTGATATATCGAGGTACGGATACCTCGAAGTATTTCAGAGAGTCCCTTGGAATTCGAGATAAGGAGAGTTGACTGTATATTCTAACCGGCATAGTGGCTCAGTTGGTAGAAAGTCCGCTTTGTGACCAGGAGGTTGTGGGTTCGATCTTCGGACGAGTCACACCAAAGACTTTCAAAATCATTCTTTCAAAGACTTTCGCTTGACACTCAGCATTAAGAAAGAAGAGCTAGGAATCAGAAATGGCCGTTCCAGTGTCAATATAAAGTTACTGGGTGGAACATCATGTCATGTGTCTGGAGTGTGCATCACGAAAACATACCTATATAATTTTGACCCCCTTAAACTCCACTTTCATATAGTAAAACTGGGGTTTACAGGGGTATACATTATTTTTCTTATTTCTGCTCAAAACATAGATTGTGGGTACTCGTTAGAACCGCCTCGGCGAGGCGGTTCTAACGAGTACCAAGAATCTATGTTTTGAGCAGAAATATGAAAAATATCTGAGTTTTTGGAGATGAAATTTTCTATGTATTTGAATAGGCGTGTTTTCGTAATGTTTGCAGTGAGGCAACATTCTAAAAATGTGCACTGAGCTCCCTGCCACATCCAGACGTATCAAGGCACTGATATGACTAAAAGATTGTTGAAAGCGACGTAAAATCCGAATAAAACAAACAAACAAAAGCTATATGTTCATTGCATTGATCTATTTATTTCAGGCAGCTGGAGGTTCTTAGAGGAGAAAAATTTCGGACAATAAAACATTCTGTAGGGAAACTATTTGGCTGTGTGGGGAGCTACAAAGTGTCGGTCGATCATCCTGGCTTGAGACTCCTGAATAGGATGAGGTTTTGGGATATCGCATTGTGGGAATGCCATATGTTTTCAAAGTGGTGAAAAGGACACAAAACTCCCAGGACCTGTTGCTGGCTCAAGTGGCCATCACATCACTCCAGAACCAAGATCTATGTTGATAACATGGAACTGCAGCAGGTGCGAGATATTCAACTCTTATCATTGAGGCCTGTGGAGAGATTAATTGGGATGTGTCACCATCATAGACAGAAACATAGACTACAAACATTTAAAAGTTTATCTAACCCTTGTCCTGCTGAACCCGGATATACCCTGCCTTTGCAAACAGTGTAGATCTAGATCAGTTGGCTTCTTCAGAAGCCAACTGGTCTGGATCTATACTGTTTGTCATTCCGTATGTGAATTTAGATCAACATTCTGGATTAAGTAATCTGATTGGCAGACAGTTAGAAATGGGTATGGCATCTTAATTTATTCAGCATGACAAGTGTTAAGTCATTAAACGAACTGTTAATGCAGGAGCGATTCCAGGCTTATTCATAAGGTGGTTCGAACTTTCTGAGGGGAAGGCGGGGTGGGGGACGGGGGGGGGGGGGGGGGGCAAACTGATCTAGTCACCATCATAGACAGAAAGTAGAACTATTCATTCATTAAGGGAATCTTCATGCAGGGGCGAATCCAGGATTATTTAATTGAGGGTTGAAACTTTCTGAGGGGATAGGGATCTAGTTACCCTAAGTATTCGAACAGAAAAGTACAGTGAATCCTCATTATAACGACAGCATTTGTTCCCAAAGACAATACCATTAAAATGAATTTGCTGCTGTACAAAATACTAAATGAGCAGATTGGTATGTAAGAAAGTCAAGTTTTGTTCTTACTTCCTCGTAGAATACTTGTTTTGGATATTTGTTAGAATCGCCTCAATGAGGCGATACTGATAAATATCCAAAACATATAATTATTTAAAGTATTTAAAACAATATTCTTGAATAATTTCTGACTGTATGTTACCTCTTACGCGATGGTTTCTTGACAGTCAAATTGTCATTATAACGAATTTTGTTGTTGTATCGAGTGTCGGTATAAAGAGGGTTGTCTGTATAAGCAAACATTATGAACCAAGAACACACCCCGTCTGATCAGGGGCTATACTATTTGCTACTCATCCAAAAAATTAGACACGTTCGTAGGTAATAAAATGATCTCCTTGAAAATTTTTAAGTATAAGGTAAAAAAGAAAGGCGTGCGAATATTTTAGAGAAAATCCGTACCCAAAATGATTGTTTCGAGTCAAAGTGGTAGGGGTTTGACTGAACCATCTGAAACCCCCTTCGGATCCGCCCATGTTATGTCCAAAATGAAACTAACCTTCTCTTTTGAAATATCATTTCCGGTACCCAGCAGCAACACGCTCTTGTCAACGGCAAGCAGGCTCACAGTGGAGCCAGCCTCGGCAGTCACTCGTAGATACAGTGGAGATCCGGGCTTGGCTTGTGTCGTGTTGAATTCAATATTAACCTAGACAAAAAGGAAGTGTAAACTTTTACTGCGTCAATCAAAATTTGTAGCACACGACATTGTAATTTAACCCATTTAAGCCTGGGACATTTCCAAACAGTGTAGAACCTGATCAGACGCCACAGAACTCGGCGTACGTCTGATCAGGGTCTACATTGTTTGCATTAAATACAGGAATATATATATATATATATAAACATGGTGATAAAAAAAACTAACCAGACATCCCTTATAATGGAAATGGACTCGTCCAAAGAACTGAGATCGAAGGGTCTACTCGACATAAATGGGTTAATTTAATTCAGCGCTGAACCAGGATATGTCATACCTTTGCAAACAGTGTAGACCTATATCAAATAACTTCTCCAGAAGCCAGCTGATCTGTTTCTTATTAAAAATGTGATATTGTATAAACAACTTGGATCAAGTAATCTGACTGGCTGAAAAATAAACGTTGTATTTTAATTGGGTCAGCTTGGCTTTGGTTAAATGTAGGTCTAAGTCTTACCATGCTAAATAAATTAAGATAACACACCTACATCTAATTTTAAGCCATTTAGATTACTTAATTCAGGCAGGTTTGCTCTTGATCCTTGTAGTCCCTCTTCATTTGTTTTCGGTGAAAAGTCTTTTTAGGAATATCCCTTTAGAACAATGTGCGCGCTCGCGCGCGCGCGCGCGCACACACACACACACACACACACACACACACAAAACCGAACGACGCCGTTAGTCTTTGTTAAGTTTGGGGTTAAATATTTTCATTATACATATATATCGTATCTGATACTTTTGGAGGGCTGTGTTCCGTTATTGTTACCTTTTCTGGGTTTCTCTACATTTATTGACTGTGCTCTTTAAAAACCATTACGAAAACACGCCTATTCAAATAAACAAACAATTTCACCTCCAAAGCTTAAAATTTTCAGATAAAAAAAAAACTGATGTTTTTCATATTTCTGCTCAAAACATGGATTGTGGGTACTCGTTAGAACCGCCTCAGCGAGGCGGTTCTAACGAGTACCCACAATCAATGTTTTTGAGCAAAGTTAAGAAAAATAATGCATATCGCTGTAAACCCCTATTTTATTGTATAAAAGTGCGGTTAAAGGGGGTCAAAATTATAAAAGCATGTTTTCATGATGAAAGAGCACTTATAGTGTATTTTGACATTTAAGGGCTGGAACCACTTGGTAGAGTGAAATGGTGTCTACTCTAAAAGGCAACAATAAATGCTTTTCATTTACATTAGACCCCTTTTCATGTGTGAGGTAACACGATTTTGACAGAGTTGCCTCCCCGGAAATTGTATTCCCCCTCTTATAATTAATTTACAAACACAACAGGAATTAATTTTATTTCTATGGATATTATCGACGTGTAAACTCCGCCATATCACTAACAAAGTAAATAAGGCAAAGGGCTTTATGTTAAGTTTGTGTGTGATTTGCAAAAGTTTATACATCGATGAAATCATGAAAATGATCATTCATTCATTATGATTCCGACCTTGTCATCAAACTGTTACAAATGTTGCCAAAAATGTCAATCTTTTGAGACGGCGGAAGGAAAATAGATCCGGCAGATTCCTACTCTGGGCTTTACAGAAGTGTGAAATTTTTCCGTCATCCAGTCAAATCGTGTCAAATGTGTTTACAGATAAGGAGTTGAAATTAAATGCGATTAAAACACCAGGCTGAATACCTTGTTCTTGAAAACTCCCTGGATATTGACTGTAATGCTATCAGCTACTATTTCTCCATCCTCTCTCACGTAAAAGACCATGACCTTTGACCTGGGCGCCATTTCTTGGCTCAAAGGTAGAGACAATGTTGTCGAAGTGCCCGTAGTCGATATGGTTCCAAAATCCACTATAGAGCCTCTTGAAAATATCTACAAACATACAAATAAGGGACGGGATACAACTATCTCCGAGGTTAGAAAACTTTTTTCATGCTCAGCTCAGATGAGCATGGAATTTGTCCTGCTAATAATTCTCAGATAACTGATAGTTGCAATTTTTTTCTTGCTAAACATAGATAAGAATGAAAATTTCTCTGCTAACAAATACGAAAATGCCGACTATTGTTGGCATTTTCATATCTATTTGCTGAGAAAATTTCATGTTCAGTCGAGTGCATGCTCAGTTAAGTTGAGCACAAAAGAAGTTTTATAACCTCGAGGCCAATTCGCTTTCTTGCATACCAAGTCCCTTCTGAAATGGGATCTATTCTGCAAGGAGAGAAATTACTCGCCCTCGGATCAGATTCTTTCCTTTTCAGCAAAGACCTCTTTTCGGAAGTGAGTCACGCCTATTCAAATATAAAGAAAATTTCACCTCCAAAACTGAAAATTTTCAGATTAAAAATTCTGATGTTGTTTATATTTCTGCTCAAAACATAAATTGTGGGTACTCGTTAGAACCGCCTCGGCGAGGCGGTTCTAACGAGTACCTACAATTTATGTTTTGAGCAAAAATAAGAAAAAATAATGTATATCCATGTAAATCCCAGTTCTTTGGCTTGGCCCGCCGTGGTTCAACTATTGGTTTTCATTTACTCTGGCATACAGTAGAATTAGCCATGAGTACTCGTCTTTGTTTATTATAGTGATTAATTTGATTTTTATGTTTTCGCTTTGATGCATTGACTGAGTTGGGAGCCTTTATGCGAACCGAATTTTTATGTATTTCTGTATTAAGAGTAGCATCGGGACCCAGGGTGAAGTTAGCTAACTGTAAAAGTGCTTTAAACCTCCCGGTGGTTTGCTCTACCGACCGTTCTAAGGCGGTGGTCCCGGTGTTAGTCTTACTCCTTGTTGCTTTGTGGTTTATTCTACGAGGCGATTTGTTGTATGTCTTTCCGTGTGTCATTTTGTTCTTGTGTTTTTCAGTCCTTTTAGTATTGCGATTACCTCGCTTGGGGAAGAGAGAGCTAATCTTAGTGCTTTTCGTACGTTTGTTCGGTTTGTGCTTGTTTAGATTTGTCGGTTTCCTCTTCCTCTTGGGGTCTGGGAAGGGCTGCGGTTTGTGATTGTGGCACTCCCTGGCCTTTTCTCTTACCTTTTTTACTAAATAAAAGTGGGGTTTAAGAGGGAAGGGTCAAAATTATATAGGCATGTTTTCGTGATGCAAGGCAATGTCTAAACAGGAAAGACTTTACTACCGTACAGTCTGATCAGAGTCTCCGTTAGCCGCATGAAGAAACTGCATCCTTGGCTATCCAAAACTAGCCCAGCGAAGATTCTGATTAGACTGTGCGAAGGAACAATTTCTGACGTTGCGGTTCATATGAGCAGAATACTCCTTATAGCTGACCTGGCATTTATGAGCGCACTTCGCCGGCCTCGGTTGCTCACTCAGATGTGCGTCCGACTGATGTTCAGCAAGTCGCACGTTCGATCCCCGCTAAGTTCGGCAACATTCTTTCGCGGAGATTGATCATGAAATATTTTCTAAGTTCATTCTCTCCCTTTCATTGATTCCGGCAAAAAGGGCAGTTATCAGGTTCTTCTTGCACAAGTACTGGTTAACCGCTTAGAGGTTTAAGCCTGTCCAGGAAAAGTGTGGTTAGGCAAACTGACCGGCTCGTCATGACCTTAAGGTGTTGATTTGGGCCGTAAAAATCATAACTAAAAAGAAAACACAGTAAAAACGCACTACAGGTGTCAATAAACAACACGGCGCGTAGACGAAATTACCTTATTAATCTTAATTGACGCCCATATTATTAATCCTCATTGACGCCAATATAATTAATATTAATTGACGCCATTATTAATCTTAAATGACGCCCATATTATTAATCTTAACTGACGCCCATTGGGAGTGCACTTTATTTTCAAATGGTGCATTTATTTTGTTACTTTAGGCCATAGCAATTTTACTAAATGGTCGTATATCTCAAATCAAAACTTTTCCAGCAAATAGACATAACTGAACTATAACTGGTCAACGTTCGTTTGCTTTCATAGATCCGAATGGCTATATTTACAAACAGTGTAGATCCATATGAGATGCCACGTTCTCAGGTGTATGATCTGGGTTTGCACTGTTTGCCAATAACCCTTTTTGGGTTTATCCGAACAAAATCGGCTAAAAACATTAATGTATTATACGATATAACGATTAGTGGGCTCCTACACCGTGAGAAAAGAGTTCCCATCAAGAAAACATACCTACTTTTATATAGTAAAACTCGGGTTTACAGGGGTATTCATTATTTTCTTATTTCTGCTCAAAAACATAGATTGTGGGTACTCGTTAGAACCGCCTCAACGAGTACCCACAATCTATGTTTTGAGCGGAAATGTGAAAAATATCAGATTTTTTTTTATCTGAAAATTTTCATTTTTAGTGTTATTTTCAGTTTATTTGAATAAGCATGTTTTCGTAATGCGATTAGGGCATGAGGGGCGGTGCCATTATCATTAATCGTCACAATCAGATTTAGAATATTAAGCTGTGTCAGCTGTATTCTGGTTTGATTTGTTCTAAATTTCCAAAGGATCCCCAGTCAGGGGTGGATCCCCACTCAGGGGTGGATCCCCACTCAGGGTGAAAGTCTAAAGCCGCTCAGTGCTTGAGGTTTGTCATATTTCATTATTATTTCTCATGAACAGTCTCAGTCAAGTTAGAGTTTATTATTTTTTTATCACTAGCCAATGAACCCGATTTCAGAATATTTTGTAAGTAATAAGGCCAAACAGAAAAGTACGTATATTAACGGTAACATGTAAAAAAATAGGTAGGGTTGCTTAGGATTAAGATGTCACGTGACATAAGATGCCACGCCCAATTCTAATTTTACTTTACTTTATCCGGATTGTTGCTATAAATTCACATACTCAGTTGCAAACAGTGCAGATCCAGATCAGTTGGCTTCTTCAGAAGCCAACTGATCTGGATCTACACTATTTGCAAATGCAGGGTATATCCGGGTTCAGCAGGACAAGGGTTTAGCCGTACCTGATAGTTTATATTACTTGGATATCCATTGCTAGTAGATCTTATATTGAAGTCGACAGTATCACCAGCCTGGAAAGAATAAATAATGAAATACATGATCATCTACGTGAGAAAACTAACCTTCAGACATATGTGTGTGTTCAACGAATACTTAAAACAGCCTGCGCTTCCGCATCTTCACTGAGCGCATTTTGGATAGCCAAGGACTATCCAAAATGCGCCCAGTGAAGATTCTGATGACTTAGCGAATTCCCAGGCTGACCTGAAACTTCTCTGGAAGCACATATCCGAAGATACGTCTTCTGCGGCGTAAATATATATTTATTCAGTTTTTGTGCTGCCTTTGTCTTTCTTGTCATGTGTCATGTGAAAGATTTCGTTTTCCTTTGCTTTGTCAACCTTAACCACTCTCTGGGGAGATTAAACATTAAGAATTTCAGCAAGCAAGACATCTGGGAGTGAAATACGTTTCATACATATATATATGTTCTCACACTCGTGGTTATTGCATATGAATTTTATGAAACCAGCCAGTTTGATATATTTCATAGGAAATGACCGCGTGTGTAAGAAAACCGAAAACATAACGTGGTCACGGACGGTATGATGACGTTACAGCCCAGTAACCAAGTGTACGTAATGTATGATGTATGGTCATATCATTTTCATGACAAGCCATTATCCACTGATTCTAACATGACGTTAATGTTTTCTCGTTGAGCCTAATGGAAAAGACACCGTGACCAAGCTACAATTATTCACGTCTTCCATCACGAAAACATGCCTATATAACTTTGACCCCCATAAACCCCACTTTTATATAGTAAAACTGGGGTTTACAGGGGTATACATTATTTTTCTTATTTTTGCTCAAAAACATAGATTGTGGGTACTCGTTAGAACCGCTTCGCCGAGGCGGTTCTTACGAGTACACACAGTCCATGTTTTGAGCAGAAATATGAAAAATATCAGAGTTTTTTTATCTGAATATTTTCAATTTTTTGTAGATGAAATTTTCTATATATTTGAATAGGCGTGTTTTCGTAATGAACGTAGCGAGTGCAAAAGGGTGCGTTTGATGACGTTGCGTGCAAACATTTGCTTCTCGCGACGTCCACTGACAAACGATTCTTTGGAAAATGTTGCTAAAACAGAAAAAAAAACAAAAAAAAAACACTCTTTGCCGAATATTGTCGCCCTTGCTAATTTTGGTCAGTACGAGGGTCTTGCAAAAGGTTCTGTCACTAATAGGCTTCCTAAGTTTTATCCCAGGTATATTTAAAAATGCTTCATAGGCCTCTGTGGCTCAGTTGGATGCGCCGTCCGACTGGAGACCAGGAGGTCACAGGTTCAACCCCAGCTGAGGTCGGAAACATTCTTTCGTGGAGATTGATCATGAAATATTTTCTACGGTCAATCTCTCCCTTCAGCTGATTCAAGAAGGGCAGTTGTCAGTTTCTGGCGAAAGAATGTGCACAATACTGGTTAACCGCTTAGAGGACTAAGCCTGCCCAGTAAATGTTTGGTAATGTAAACTGACCGCGATCGACATGACCCCATTTGGTTGACTGGGCCGTAAAACCTCAACACATACACACAAAAAAATGCTTCACTGCACTTGAATGGTGTGTTAAATAGCTAAAGATACCCGTTTATTTCGTGCAAATTGCTTTCCAACTGACCGCATTATTTCAAATTGAAATAGATGCAGTCATATACACTAACCAATTTACTTGTTACATTGGAACATGGACCAAGCAAAGGATGGTCAGGAGTCCAACGCCTCCTCTTATAAGTATGACGTTGTTTAGTCTTTTTTGTCTTCTGAAAAGGTGAAAGTTTTAAACCACCCACCTTATTCACCTGACCTGAGTCCCTGTGACTTCGTTCTATTTCAAAGGCTTCAGAAAATTCTTTCTGGAAATAAGTATACGTCTAGAAGTTCTTTTGGCAGTGCTATTTATCAGTGTCTCCAACAGATACCAAAAAAGACTATTTATCTGCTGTTTGCGACTGGGTAAAAAGGTTACAAAAATGTTTTTCAGCAAAGGGGGAATACTTTGAAGGTTTGTAATAAAAATATGTTTGATAAAACGTAACACTGAAGTAGTCCGAACCCAGTGACAAAACTTTTTGCATGACCCTCGTATTACTACTTACTGATGACTATTAAGACGGCCACTTACCAATAGTTTGGTTGAAGTTAAAGTAATTTGTAGAAAACTGTCACTTGGTGAATGTCGTTTCTTCAGAGTCTTGCTGGCCGACGCCTCACTGTACTTGGCCTGTTTTAGAACAAATAAACACATTGAGGGACTGGATACACGCTCAGAGGAGGCAACCCTGTACAAATATGGGTCTACTCTTTAAGGAAATAACTTGCTTCCCTTGCGAGCTTATTCCTTCCTTTTAGAGTAGACCCCTTTTCAGAAAAATGGGTCTACTCTTCAAGAAAAGATTTTGCTCCCCGTGGGAGCAAACTCTTTTCTTTAAGAGTAGACCCCTTTTCAGAGGGCATTTTTATGTAGAAAAGCAAACAGAATCAAAGCGCGACAGACACTGAAAGGACGGATTTCGAGACCTTGCAACAGTTTTTGGCTGAAGCCAACGACGACGTGAGTTACGCCTTTACTGACAGAAATTTCACCACTACTATAGCAACAAAAATGGGTGCTGATTTAACATATGTTAATATGTTCCGGTGGTTTACATTTTATTAAAACATATGCATTCGTCACTTACATTCCTGTGTTTTAATTCATACGAGTATGTTTTTTTTTCATATTTATCCAACAGTATATTCAAAATTCGAGAGATAATGCTTTTTATATCCGATAAGTATTATTTTAACTAAGTCCATTTATAAATGCCGCAAAACTTGAGTACAGGTTGTACTAATTTTTGTGCGGAAGCGTGATCAGTGGTGATGAAAGCCACTAACACTGGAACAGTTGGTGGTAACGAAAACAAAAAGCAAGACCATGGAGGCCATTTTTGATTTCAGATCAGAACGATTTTAACTATTTTTTATCTACATGTCACCCTGGTGCTTCCAAACAAGATCCAAGTCAAGTGGTCTTTTCGTTAAGTAGATGATGCAAAAAATAGATTTTCAAGATAGTGGACACTGCGGCCATCTTGGATTTCTGATCGGATAGCTATTTTTGATCTACAAGTTATCCCGAAGCTTCTTACCAAGTTTCAAGTCAATTGGCCACTCAGTTCAGGAGACGAAGCCATCTTGGATTTCCGATCGGAACAATTTTAGCTATTTTGATGAACAAGTCACACCGATGCTTCCTACCACGTTTCAAGTCAATTGGCCTTTCTGTTCAGGACAAGAACCAAAAAAGAGATTTTCAAAATGGCAGCCATTTAGGATTTCCGATCGGAACAATTTATCTATTTTTGATCTAGAAGTCACCCCAATGCTTTTTACCAAGTTTCAAGATAACTGGCATTTCGGTTCAGGAGGAGAAGCAAAAAAAAAAAAAAAAAAAAAGTTTTTCAAGATGGCGGCAGTGGCGGCCATTTTGGATTTTCGATTGTAATGATTTTATCTATTTTTGATCTACAAGTCATCCTAATGCTTCCTACTAATTTACAAGTCAGTTGGCTTTTTTGTTCAGGAGTATAAGCAAAAAATAGATTTTCAAGATGGTGGCCATCTTGGATCCCCGATTGAAATGATTTTACTTCTTTTCGACGTACAAGTCACCCAGACGCTTCCTCCAAGATTCAAGCCAACTAGTTCATCGGTTCAGGAGAAGAAGTGAAAAATAGATTTTGAAGATGGCGGCCATCTCGGATTTCCGATAGAACAATTTCAGCTCCTTTTGCTCTACAGGTCCCTGCAAAGCTACCTACTAAGTTTCAAGCCAATTGGCCTTTTGTTTAAGGAGAAGAAGCGAAAAATATATTTTCAAGATGGCCATCATTGCAGCCAGCTTGGATTTCCGACTGGAATGTTTTTAGCAATTTTTTATCTAGAAGTCACCCTTGCTACCGGCTTTCAAGTCAATTGGCCTTTTTTGTTCAGGAGAACAAGGTAAAATTACTTTCTCAAGATGGCCGGCGGCCGTTTTGAATTCCGGATCGAAACTTTTTTAGCTTTTTTTGATGTACAAATCACCCCGATATTTCTTACCGAGTTTCAAGTAAATTGGCCCTTTGGTTCAGGAAAAGAAGCGAAAAATAGACTTTCAAGGTGGCCTCCACAGAAGCAATCTTGGATTTCCGATCGTAACGATTTTACCTGCTTTCGATCAACAAGTCACCCCAATGCTTCCTACCAAGTTTCAAGTCAGTTGGTCTTTTGGTTCAGGAAAAGAAGCGAAAAATAGACTTTCAAGATGGCCACCATGGCGGCTATCTTGGACTTCCGACTGGCACGATTTTAGATAATTTCGATATACAAGTCACTCCAGTGCTTCCTACTAAGTTTCGAGTTGGCCCAGGGTGTAGGAGGAGTAGGCTTTTAAACAAGTGGTTGACGCTGCACGACGGACGACGCACGACGCACGCAGGACGACGGACATTGATCGAACACAATAGCTCACCGCTGATGATATTATAATTTGCTAACGTTATGACAAACAGGTCGGATCTTGTTCAACTGCCACATTTATTACATCTGATCATCATAACGCGGATATTTGTTTTGCAGAAACAGTTCAGTGAACTACACTGAAATAATCGAAGATGAGTACCACTTCTTATTAGTATGGCTTGTTCATTTAGAAATTGTAGCTCCAGATAAGGCTCTTCTTTCAACCAAAAAGTATTGATATTTTTTTTATTTTTTTTTTCCACGAAAACATGCTATGTACTCACTAGAAGCGCCTCACAGAGTATATATGAAGATATGAAGAAGCATAAATTGCTTTCCTTCAAATAGTTAGCGATATTTTGTACATTTGTTTCATGTAACCTTTATAATTGAATTTGAACAACAGGATTAGGATTTTGTATATACATTAAAAGCATGAACGACAAAATTATTTGAAACACAGCATGTATGTAACATGGCTTCGCCCATCAGTGGTAAATTTTGTGGAAATTCACACCAATAATTTTAGCGTTAACGTAATTAGTATGAAGACCATGCCATGCGAAAACGTGTCTTCGGACATATGCGGACAGCGAAGGACCAGATCAGCCTTTGCATCCACACAGTTTGATCAGGGCTTTTGCTATCCGCTAATAGAAGCATTGGACACTATAAAATGTATCAATGAAGAGCTTGCGCATGTGTTGGATGAATATGAATCGGTGCATTTTGCGCATGCTCAAAGACACCTTTTTGTTTGGCACGGTCCATATAACTTTCTTATCCATTTCCCTACCATAGCGCTCACGCCGTTCGCTAGCCACAGGCTGGCGAATTGCTTGACTTTTCGAATCTTTTAGCTCGCTATAAATACTGTCACTTTACAAAGCACATGATGCGTGGGCAGGGCGGCCAAATGGTTATTTCTCTCGACTTGCAAACGGAAGGTCGTGGGTTCAAATCCCTCTCGCGTAGAAAAAAAATTCAGACCATTAGCACACCTAGCCCATAGTCGCTGTGCCCTGAGTTGAGTATAAAGTCAGCAGGGATGTACTCGGTGTCTGACAGTGGCACCAAGTGTGCGTGGGTGGTCTATAAACTAGTGCACCTAACACATTCGCCGCTGCCCCAATGTGACTCGGGTGCCTGGTAGCATTACATTTCTGGACAAGAAGAAGAGTATATGGTACACAATATGGGTAAGGGCCCTGGAAACTATGACTACGATCAGTCTGTGCATTTTGCAAACTAACTGGAGCCTTTGTTGCCTTTCTATAAAATACCCTGCGGGCATACAAAGTCGACACGACGTTGTGTCAACGTTATGTGCCTGATGGGTACATAACAGATACTGAAGAGTACATCGGCGGGCAGAGAAAGCCGTGACTGGACGGCGCAGATAAGCATGTGATTTGGACATTTAATGTTCGCCCCGTGGCTTAACAGTCTATATGCTGGGTAAAAACTCAGCAAACGACATTTTGATATATTGTTCTTAGTTTTCCAGAAAAAAAAGATTTGCTATTCATGCAATCATTGAAATATTTTCCCATGAAATAGGAGTTGACATTTCATGCAAATTGTCTCTGACTCCTATTTCATGGGAAAAATTAGAAAAATAATTTTCGTCTGCTTATTTAGCCCAGAGAGTGATGAAAGTTAAGGACCATTTTTTTTTGCGTTCTTACCACTAGTTTCAGTCGTTTGATGTCATTAGAGGTTCGAACTCTGAACTCAACAAGACCATCAGGTGGTACTGGGAGGTATTGTGGACTTCTGTCGCTGCTCGTTTCGATCGGTCGAGGTGGCCAGGGATCCCAAAATCTCGAGCGCCGCAAGTAGGGTACTGGTCCAGAACTCGAGAACCACGGTCGTTCAACGGTTTCAGTAACCTCCAATTTGAGGCTACCTGATATTGTATCTAATGGACTGCCATCTACTAGTGAAACCTTCACCTAGATTGAAAAAAGAGTTGTTTTCTCTGTAAGTTCCACCAGCACAGATAGATAATAGTTAACAGACGGATAATCAAAGACATATTCTATCTATCTATCTATCTGTCTATCTATCTATCTATCTATCTATCTATCTATCTATCTATCTATCTATCTATCTATCTATCTGTGTCTGTCTGTCTGTCTGTCTCACTCTCTGTCTCTCTCTCTCTCTCTCTCTCACTCTCTCTCTCTCTCTCTTGATCGCAATAACGATCTATCATGGTGACTACCATTGCATTACTAGGACGCAGGCATGGTAACCTCCGAACTGAGAACAAGAACCTAAACAGGGGAGGGGGGGGGGGGGGGGAAGGGAGCGTTAAAAACGGAGCACAAAGTGATGTTTTAACAAAAAAAAATAAATAAATAAATAAAAAAATAAAAAAAAATAATAATAAAAAGATCTGTATGTTTCAGGTTTATCTAGGTCCTTGTGTGTGGGTTGAGGGTATATGTGGGTTTAAGAGTATGCCAGTGTAAAACGGTATGGGTGCACATAACTATATGTTAATTGCACTTTCAGAGGAGACAACTGTCAAAACTAATGCTGTCCCCTTCTGAAAAGGGGTCTTCTCTTAAGTAAAAGAATCTACTCCACCTTGGAAGAAAATGCTTTCCTTTCGAGCAGACCCTTTTTCAGAAAGGGATGGGTTGCAGGAAAACAAACAGTTTGTCCTAAAAGTTGTCCCATGGCAACTGTAAAGGAAATGGCAGAAAAATCTCTTAACTGTATACTGTTCATTTACAGGGGCCGTGTTCAACGAAAAGGTGCATTTGCGCATGCGCAAAATGTATAGAGTCAGATCATTCTGCGCATGTGCAAAGTATCATCTTTGCTCTCCAATCATACATTCTTTAGTATCCAGCGATCCTGTTAGTGGACAGTGAAGGCCCTGATCAGACTGCGCGGACGCGCAGTCTGATCTGGGTCTTCATTGTCCGAAGACATGTTTTCTCACGTCGTTAATCTCACATCGTTAATCTCACGTTTTCTCACGTCGTTAATCTCACATCGTTAATCTCACGTTTTCTCACGTCGTTAATCATTTATTGTGATACTATAATAGATTTTAGCATAAAGTTATTAAATAAATAGGAAACAAATATAACTGGAATTATAACCATAGCACAAATGAGTCGAGGCACAACATTTTCTAGAAGATTGCTTGTGCGCCCAGCGAAGACAGATCAGATTGCGCAGCCACGCATCCTAAGCAGAACTTGTCATCAATCTGTTATCCATGGAAAGAAAGCTTGGGTTTTTAACTACCCACATAGCGCAAAGCAATGACTCTGACCAGCACGTGCATTTGCTTGGCAGACATGCGATCTTGCAGGAAATGCTGCTCATCGCGTAATATATGAAGCTTTGTCACTCAATCCCATATCCTATATAACAACAATACATGTGACACGCCACACGAAAACGTGTCTTACATGCGGACAGCGAGGGCAAAGATCAGCTGGAGCATCCGCGCAATCTGATCAGGGTATTCGCAAGATACTATAGGATGTTTCAATGGAGAACAAATGCCCGGATGAAACAGCGCATGCGCAGAATGATGTGAATCTGTACATTTTGCGCTTATTCGAAGGCACGTCTTTGCTTGGCGCGGTCCATATAGCAATATATATCGTGTGGATAAACTATAGGTAACAATATATCGCCTATAACAATATATCACCTGTAATGGTAGGACCTGTAACGATATGTCGCGCTGTCCATAACAAAATAACCATTTATCACTATTATGCTGAAACTACAAGTATTTATAAATTGCTTCAGTACAACGTCCGACCAATAACGATATAGCGATTATGATGAGACTACATATACACGTAATAATCTATTGCTACGATAAGACATAAAACTTCTGTATATCGGTTATTAGGTTATACTACATATACACGTAACAATGTAATACTTAACCCTTCACATGCTGAATAAATTAAGATGCCATGCCCACTTCTAATTTTCAGCCAATCAGATTACTTGATCCGGGTTTTTGATAGAAATTCACATATTTAATGACAAACGGTGCAGATCCAGATCAGTTGGCTTCTTTAGAAGCCAACTGATCTGGATCTACACTGTTTGCTAAGACAGGGCATGTCGTTTCAGCAAGAGAAGGGTTGAAAAAAAGATACCCCAGAGTACAATACATCGCATGGCTACTACATATAACATTTAATTATATATATCGCTTACATTGCCACTACATATAATGATTTGTCATTATATTGCTACTACATATAACACTATATCGCTTATATTGCTAATACATATAACATATAATGATATAAAGCTTGTGTTGCGACTACATATAACGTTATATCGCTTATATTGCTAATACATATAACATATAACGATATAACGCTTATGTTGCGACTACATATAACGTTATATCGCTTATATTGGTACCACTATCACGGTACTTCGCTTCTATGGCTAATACCTATAGCATATAATGATACGTTGCTTACGTTACCACTTCATATGATTGTTTATCGTCGTATTGCTACTACATATAATAATATATCGCCTACATTGCCATTAGATATAACGATACACCGCTTAGACTGCCAATTAATTGACGATATATCCCTTTTATTGCTATTACCCATAATGCCATACCACTTATATTACTATTACATAGAATGATGTATCGCTTATATCATCGCTTATATTGCTATTATAAATAACGATATATTGATTATATTGCTATTTCCTATAGCAGTATATACTTATATTTCTACTACATTTAACGATTTTTTTTTTCGAATATAAAATACAGGAATACATCTAGCAATAAAGGAAAAGAGAATTTTTTAAAAAAGAAAGTTCATCGATTTTTAGGTACCCTGTAGTATCGTAATATTCGGGTTTTAGGCCAAATAAACATATATGTTTCGGGCAACTCTACCCTACCTAATTTTCCTACTTAAATTTTCCTAGTAAACCCTATCCTTTTCATATTGTCTCAATAATATAAGCTAAATATTTGGATAAATAGGTCTGAACAAACAGTGTAGACCCTTATCAAACTGCTCCTTTAGGAGCAGTTTGATCAGGGTCAACACTGTTTGTCATTCTATCATACGACGACACATTAAGTAACACTAAACACACATATTTTATTTATTTGGGCTCAATGTGCAAACTTACCACGCCGGTGTAATCCATGCTAGGTTTAAACGTATCAGGTAAAGACTTGGCAAACTCCACCTTGATGGGGTTGTTGTAAAATTTGACCTCTTCTTTGTCACTCAGCTTGAATTTAGTGAGCGATTCTGTAACGTTGGCTTCAAATAATAATGTTTCACCGTTCAAAAACCTCTCCAGTTCTTTTAGTCTAGACATACTGAGTTGAAACGTTGCTTCTCCATCGATCTAAAATGCAATAAAATTGAAAGGGTAAAGTAATGACTACATCACTGCTCCCCCATAATGTATAGTGAAAACAGAGTTTCGCAGTGGTATACAGTATTAGGCGGATGTTTACTAAAATTTTCAGTGTTCAACCAGTTTTTTTTTAGTTTTTTTTTTTTTTTAATTTTCATCTTTATTTCTTTTTGAATGCAAAAATATCTATCTTGATGGAAAAATACATTTTCGTAGGAAGCAACTGTGTCATAATTGTTTTATCTCCCCTAAGAAAAAAAGTTTTCTTTCTTGGGAGCATTTTTTCCTTTTAAATTTAACATTTTTTTTTCTTTTTTCAGGGATGGAGCACTGTGTGTGTGGGTGGGGGGGGGGGGGGGGGGGGGGTGGGGTGGACGGGGGAGGGGGTGGGGGAGGGGCTTGGTTTGCAGAAAAGCAAACTGGAAGTCACAAAAGCTGACTCCCTTGTAGCAAAAGTGTTCGAAGTATAACAAATCCATTGAATTTGCTTTACAATCACATTTCTCCCATATAATATAGACCTCCCCATGCGAAAACGTGTCTTGCGGCATATGCCGACAGCGAAGGCCCAGATCAGACCTTCACTGTCCACTAAAAGTATCATTTAACACTATAGAATGTATCAATGTATCAGTGGAGAGAAACTGCCCGGATGAGACTTTGCGCATGCGCAGTATGAATGTGCATTTTACGCATGTTCGAAGACACCTTTTTCGCTTGACGTGGCCCCAACAATGTATGAATCAATTACTCCCAGTTATGAGAAAATTCAATACTTTCAGCACTATATCGAAGTACGAGGTGACGTTTAACGGCCTCCACAAAATTACTTAACGGCCGCTGCTACGACTACAAAATATCCCGAAGTTGGGCCGTTTTGAAAAAAAAAAAAAACAGAATAGATCACATTACGAAAAACAAGCCTATTCAAATATACTGAACATTTTACCACCCAAAACATGAAAATTTTCGGCTAAAAACTCTGGTATTTTTCATATTTCTGCTAAAAAGATAGATTGTGGGTACTCGTTAGAGTACCCACAATCTATGTTTTTGAGCAGAAATAAGAAAAATAATGTATACCCCTGTAAACCCCAGCTTTACTAGATAAAATTGGGATTTGAGCGGGGTCATGTTTACGTGATGGTGATCGGAAAACAGTAGACTCGGCCAGATTGGGTTTCTGCATCAGCAAAAATGAACAATGTATCCAAATAAATGCCTGACCGATGTTTATTTGGACACATTGTTTATCTAGAGCTATTTGAGCAATGGCGTGTTCAGCATATGAGCAGTGCGAAGCGAAAAAGTACCTTCTAGCATGAGCAAAATGCGCTTTTTGAGATCAGCCTTCGCGTGTGGAAAGTATTATCCGCGCCTTTGATCTCCAAATATATATTCTGTAGTTACTAATAATTCTGTTGGCGGACAGTGAAGGCACAGATCAGACTGCGCGGATGCGCAGGCTGATCTGGGCCTTCGCTGTTCGCATATATGTATACCCGACGTCACATTTTCACATGGCGCGGCCAACAATTCTCTAACATTTAGTGATGTAACCAGTACATGTACCTACCGGAAAATTTAACTCTATTTCTTTATTTACTCTCTGTCTAGTGTTATTTCTCCATTCGAATCTTTCTTTTTTGGACCGTATTCGAAGATCTACCACTCCTTTCACTGGTTTGCCAAATGTATACCTGACAACATAAACAGAAAAATCAAAGTACTGACAGTACTGGTGGGTCGGTTGGTTTTTTCGTGTGAAGGCCGGGAAAATGGCCCTTAAGATTGATTCATTTAACCCTGAACTTCCTGTTATTCAAGCATACCGTGCAGACCCCGATCAGATGCTGCATTTTGCGGCGTCTGATCGGCGTTGCACTGTTTGTCCATGTCCCAGCACAAAGCCAAGTCCATATTTTACAGATAACCCGCTTTACAGTGGTCTCTGACGTCATAGCGACAATAATATATAAACCGTTACCTGTATTTCGTACGAATGCTCGGCTTGATGGCATTGGTCAATGATCATCACGTGGACAACAAATTTTGATGTATGTATTATAGATCGATTGTAAAGAATCGACCAAACTGTGCCATATGGTAAGAAAATATTACCATAAAAAACAACTATTTTGAACCTATCATAACAGTAAATGAGCCGCGTCCTGGTAAAAGAGACGTTATTGCATATGCAAACAGATAATCTGCACAGTCTCGCCGGAAGATTTGCAGTTCACTAATGTTAGCGGTACGCTAAGGGAAAACCTCATGCCAAAACACCATACATGTGGCGTCTCTAAAAAGCAGGGCATGCGCACTAAAACTTGATTCGACGGAACGTCCGAAGACTTTTTTCTTTCCTCGCGAAGCGGCGGCTAAAATACTAGGGTTAAACTTGACTCTTTCAGCCCTGCAGAACGACACAGATCTCATCAGGATCTGAACTATTTGCCAGTATACTCTGGTTATAGACTAAACTCCTAACTGCAACAAAGGACATGTTCAACGAATTAAGAATCCACCAGGAATTAGGGCTGAAAGGATTATTTGGCGACATCTCAAGGAAGATCACTCAATCTACTGAGGTAGCTTCCCTTTGAAACGGGAGATAAATGTTTTCAGCTTCAGTGGGTTGGTTTTCATTTACAGTGTGTCACCTATAGTGGGTTGGTCTCCCTTTGCAAACTGTCAGCTTCAGTGGGTTGGTCTCCTTTTGCAATGTGTCAGCTTCAGTGGGTTGGTCTCCCTTTGCAATGTGTCAGCTTCAGTGGGTTGGTCTCCCTTTGTAATGTGTCAGCTACAGTGGGTTTCCCTACTTTGCAATGTGTCAGCTTCAGTGAGTTGGTCTCCCTTTGCAATGTGTTAACTTCAGTGGGTTGATCTCCCTTTGTAACGTGTCATCTTAATTTAATTGGTCTCCCTTTGCAATGTGTCAGCTTCAGTGAATTGACCTCCCTTTGAGCTTTCGCTGTCCGCTAACAAAATAATTGGATACAATAGAATGTATAAATGTAAAGCAAATGCCCTAATCAGACTTTGCGCGGGTAAGATATGAAATTGAATCTGTGCCTTCTGCATATACTCGAAGGCACTTTATCGCTTAGCGTGGCCCATATCTTTCTAGAAGACGACTATACAGTCGACTCTCGTTATCTCGAACTTCAAGGGACTCGTTGAAATACTTCGAGATATCCGTACCTCGACATATCAGATTTTCAGAATTTAGGAAAAAAATGAATCGAACAGCCACATTTAACAAATGTATATGTAATTTGACTCCTGAGGTTAGAGATATATTGAAAATATTGTGGAAAAGAGGAGAAATTGCTCCTAAGGAGCAATTTCTCCTCTGTTCCACAATATTTTGTTACCTGTTGTTAGATTTTCATGTTTAAGAAGGGACCAGATTATCTCTTCCAGATAAGCGATTATTCGAGATGGGCGAGGTCGAGATAACGAGAGTCAACTGTATTTTCCCTTGTCTTCTGAGAAAGCCCAGACCGCATTGTAAGTTTCCTCATTCTTTATTAATTTAACTCTGCACCGTTTTTCCAAGCCTGTATGTTCCAATACTCGATGCAAATACGGTATTTAAAAGAACTGGATACATTTGGTTAATTTTGCGCCATTTCGGCTAGGGGAGATAACTTTTGTGAACTCCTATTTGCGTCTCTGCGCACCAATCCTTTCTGAAAATGGGTCTGCTCTAAAGGAAAGAATTTGCTCCCAACGGGAGCAAATTCTTTTCTTTAGAGTAGACCCTTTTTCAAAAGGGAGAAAAACCGAATTTGACAGTTGTCTCCCTTGAAAGTGTTTCAGTTTCCCATTAAATAAGAATTTGATTAAAAAAGTACTTACTTTGCTTTTACCTTTCCTTCAAATTGGGGATCCTTCGCCCTACCAAAGGGAGGTAAATCTAACGTTACTTCAAACTTCGGCAAAACTGAAAGAAGAGTACTTTACAATTTACCAGCAACATCTCATCGGAAACAATAAATACTATTACCCATGCTTTTGGTAAAATTCTTCGCATTGTGAGCAGTGTATTGTGAATCGAATGGTTGGTGACCTTCATTGTTCGTAGATAATCTTTCATGAGGGGTCATTTCAAGGGAAATTTACGAAATGAGTGAATTTCATAAATTTCCTATTAAATTACCACAAATGTAAGATTCTGTTTTTCATATGACTTTGAAGCTATATTTTATGGCCGTAGAACTTGAACCGTTTTTCGACAGAAAACACAACGTTATAAGGTGTGATGGCGTTACGCACCATTAACGAAATGTTACATAATGTGTGGTCATATCATTTATCACATGACGTCATTATTATTCGGAGGATAACGTTATGACATACAATTATAAACATATATATTATCTGAATACCATGTTTGAGTTTATTAGCACCAAGTGATTTAGTTCCGGCCATTGCCATTCCTTGACAGTGATGTCAAAAAATAAATAAGCAAGGCGTCGCAGGCAATACACAAACCCACTCGCTGAAGACTACCTGGTGTGGGCAAACTGAGAAATTTCATGACTTATACTAGTTATGTGAATGAAGAAACAAAAAGCCTGTGATCTTAATGTAATATGACCTTGACATTTAGGTAAAGTATTATAAACATTAAGATTTTCAGGTTGGGAGGGATTAGATCTCACATGATACAAAATATTTCAGTCATGTCAACCTTGACCTTAAGCCAAGGACCCTGAAAAGCAACTTGCTCGAAATATTATCATACCCTCAAATGTATAATTATAAATGCAGGGTCCAGAGCAATGACAAAGTTTTTTTTTTTTTTTTTTTTTTTTTTTCTAAAAATAGCCACAGTTACATTGACCTTAAGTCCAGCAATCTGAAAAATGAACTTGCTTGAGATATTATTATACCCAACATTTATGCGAGGTTATATTAAAATCCACTGATAAATGTAGGCACTAGAGCGATTACATTTTTTTCCAAAAATAGCCACAGTCACCTTTACCTTTAGGACCCTGAAAGTCAAACTTGCTCGAGATATGATCATACCCATCACTTGTGTGAAGTTACATTAAATCCGTCAATACATTTAGGCGCAGAGCGATGGCAATTGTTTCTAAAAATAGCCACAGTGATCTTGACCTTGAGCCCAGGACCCTGAAAGTCGAACTTGTTATATTATCTTACCCAACATTTGTGTGGAGGTATTAAAATATGTCAACAAATGTAGGCTCCAGAGCGATGACAGAAGATGAACATATGTACGTACGTTACGTACATACTTACGTACGGGACAAACCCTATATATTCCCTTGCCACTTCGTTGTGCGAGGGAATCCCATCGCCACTTCGTTGCACGAAGGGATAATAAAAACTGCTTCTTAGATAACCCTGCAAGGACCAAACGTAACGGAACGGGTGGGCATACGGACGGACAATGTGAAAACACAGTTTGTATAGGATGTTATTAATAGATAAAACAGAAATAAATAGATGAGAAAACGGATTCAACTATATAGAAAGTGAATTCCTTTCTGCATGAGTTGTCTCCCATAAGCCATCTTAGACTGAATGACTATATATTGGAAGAAGCAAATTTCAATTGCTATGTGTTTTAGCTAACCGTGGAGAAAAATAGCTAAACTATTTGCAAACAGTGGAGACCGTGGTCAGACGTGATCTGGGTCTGTGCAGTTTGCTAATTACCCTTTTGTGGTTATCCAGAATAAAATAGGATAAAAAGAAAATAACACTTCTGTCTTTACGAGTGGTAGCAACCCTATAGATGAGCTTCGTCATGCAAAAGCATGTCTTCAGGCATATTATGCGATGAGCGAAGGCCAATATCAGACTGTGTAGGGCTTTTACCGTCCGCTAACAGAATCAATGGATATTACAGAATGTATGAAAGATGAACACAGGCTCGGATAATACAGTCGAACCTCGTTATCTCGAACTCGCTTATTTCGAATTACCGCTTATCTCGAAGTGAAAATCTGGTCCCTGTTTTAACATGAAACTATGACAACAGGTAACAAAATAATGTGGAAAAGGAGCAATTTCTCCTCTTTTCCACATTATTTTATATATATATTTCTAACTTCAGGAGTCAAATTACATATTCATTTGTTAAATGTGGTTGTTCAATTTATTGTTTTCCTCACTCTCTCAACTCTGATATGTCGAGGTACGGATATCTCGAAGTGTTTCAGTGAGTCCCTTGGAATTCGAGATAACGAGTCGACTGTATTTTGCGCATGCTCGAAGGCACTTTTTCGCTTGACATGACCTAAATATATGCGCTTACCATATTCATCGACCTCAAACGTTTGTTCTTCCTTTATTCCCTGCAACAGAAATTGATTCCATTTAATTCAGAACAAACCATATTTACCCTACTGGAGGGCCTCTTGTTAGAATGGCTACGACAACTGAACGTGTTACCATCTCGAAAATATTGTACAATTAAAAAAAAACTGTTATGCTTCAATACAAAACCTGTCACGATTTAATGCAAAACCTTTATTGTTGTAACTAAGCAACAAATGCTATATTCTTTTCATTGTTTTTGTTTTTATTTATTTATTATTATCTTTTAATCAAAGTACTGGCATTACTTGCGGGGTCGAAGTCTTTAATCAAAATACTGGCAGTACTTCCAGTAATTTCAGTACCCCATTCTGTGGCGTCTGCCCAGCTCTAAGCCCAGTCTATCTATCTAATCATATTTTTAACGCTCCCAGGCAACTGAGTCACATAGAAGCTGCGCCATCTAAGCCCGGTCCAGGATTTATAGATAATTCTACATCACAGCACTCTGACGTCACAGCGACAAGAATAACGCGGCTATAATAACCGTTTACCTTGATTTCGCCAAACGTGTAGTTTGATGTCATGGGTCAGTGCTAATGTATGTATACTTCGGGTCGACTGAAAAACTAAAAAATCTAATAATTATATTTCCCCCACAGTTAAAATTAAACCTTAATCTGCTGACTATGAAAAACAAAACAAAACAAAACACACACACACACACACACACACACACACACACACACACACACACACACACACACACACACACACACACACACAATAAAACAAAAAAACAACAAAAAACAAACAAAAAAAAAAAAAAAACAAACAAAAGAACAAAAAAAAACACACAGAAAAACAAACAAACAAACAAAAAAAAAAAAAAAAAAAAAAAAAAAAAGAAAAAAACAGGCAATAGTTTCAAATATTTTCTCTTATTCTTCATTTTTTTACAGAAATGAGCATATCCAATTTCTACAATAAAGAGTCTACTTCAGAAACTGGAGTGAAAGCGTTAGACAGTACATAAGGCGCAATACGTAAAGGGGATGAAACTTACCCTTAATGTAGCCACTAATTTCCACGTTCCAAGTTCTGGGTACTCTGACATCAGTTGCTTTGCCGGATACACACCACCGTAACCAATCATCTCGGAGTTACTGGCGTCCCATTGATTTATCTTTGTTCCTTGAGGGTCCTTTCATACAAGAATACAAGAGAATGTAAGAATATTCTGATTTTTTTCATCATCATCACTACAGCTTGGCGTGTCAAGCGAAAAAGTGCATTCGAGCATGCGCAAAATGTTTGGATTCACATTACCTTGCGCATTCGCAGTATCTCATCCGGGGTTTGCTTCCCATTGGTACCATCTATAGTGTTCAATGATTTTGGCGGTGGACATCGAATGCCTTGATCAGACTTCGCGTCTGTGCAGTCTGAACTGAACTTTTGCTCTCCGCGCATGCTCCGAGGACATACTTCTGCTTAATTCTTTCACTGCCACAGGCGATAATAATAACCTTTTGCAAACAGCATAGATTCAGATGAGACGGCACAATGAGCCGTCTCATCTGGATCTAAGCTGTTTGACATTCAGTCTTTCAACTATACATATAAACGTCTTTCCAAGCGATGGTTTGTTAAAATAAAAAGCAGACGACAAATGTCGTCTAAAATTTGGCACCGAAAGAGTTAATGCGGCTCAGTTTCGACTGCATTTTTCCCAATACATCACACAATAACAAAACAACATTGGTTAAAAGTCGCCCAACGTCAAACGATGTTGCGTCATTTTACCATTGTTGCGACTTTTTCGTGTTCTTAGTTGACGACTGGTTGTCGTAAGGGTATAGATCTGTCGAGCCGAATGGTTCTCGCTTAATCTTTATCACTCTCAGGGCTTATTCAGCAGATGACAAACTTGTGATAGTTTTCATTTTTTTCCCAGAAAATGTGCGATCACATTTTATGCAAAATGTCTTTTCAGGAAATATTTTGCATGAAATATCAAAGCCAGTATTAGATAAAAAACAATATTCAAAATCTCGCCTGCTGAAATTTTTGCGCGATTCGGTCCATAAGGCATTATCTACCAAGATTTTCAACATATACATGTACTCGCCATCTGCCTGGTCACAGAGCTCATTTGGTTTAACCCATTCAACCCTTAGTTTCTGAGTTAGACTCTTTCATCTTTAAATTTTGGCATGGCATTCATTAAAAAATAGGGATGTCAGCACAAAGTCCAAAACAGAATGGCAAACAGTGTAGATCCGGATGAAACGGTTCATCCCTGCAAACCAATTAAGATTCCAATGCAAACAATACAGATCCAGATGAGACGGCTCGTAACGATCTACACAATTTGCCGCTCTGTTATTGATTTTTGACCGAAAGCCCTCTATGCAATAATGGATGTGTCCACGTTCATAAATGGAAGAGTCTATTTCAGAAACTCAGGAGTGAAAGGATTCACTATAAGCTAGGACGTGTGAGCAGTTGTGCACGTTACATTGCTGTTCATAAAACTCAATAAAACCCAGTCTGCTAATTTCGTGTAAACTGCTGTATAGTGGCCTTAAAATGTCTCCCGTACGTCACCTTAGTGTGGTTTATATCTCCTCTATTCCTTTTGGATCACTGAACCTATCTGGATTGACCAAAACACTACTGATTACTGTTCACAAACAAACCCAATAATACCGAATCTATTTTTTTTTTCATTTATTTGATTTATGCAGAAATCATGATAGGGGACTGTTTCATGCGCTGAATAAACACAATTAGTCATTATCATGATAATGGTAATGATAAGGACAAATAAAAACATTAAAGTATTTAGAGTAACATGTAAGAAAAAAAGGTAGAGTCAGTAGGAATTATTATTATTATTATTTACATTTTTGCATAGATTTATACCATAGTTACCAATATACATCACGAAAACATGCCTATATATTTTTGACCCCCTTAAACCCCACTTTTATATAGTAAAACTTGGGTTTACAGGGGTATGCATTATTTTTCTTATTACTGCATAAAACATAGATTGTGGGTACTCGTTAGAACCGCCTCGCCGAGGCGGTTCTATCGAATACCCACAATCCATGTTTTGAGCAGAAATATGAAAAATATCAGAGTTTTTATCTGAAAAATTTCAGTTTTTTTGGAGGTGAAATTTTCCATATATTTGAATTGGCGTGTTTTCGTAATGATGGTTTGCATTCGGCGCAATAATTCACATAAAATTATACCGCGTCTGTTTGAGTCCGTTTTTATGTGTCCAAACAATATTGATAGAATGACAAACAGTGTAGACCCTGATCAAACCACTAGAGTAGCAGGAGCAGTTTGATCTCGGTCTACACTGTAGCAAAATATGGTAGCACGATATTTTTATCCTAGTAACACTTATTCTTTTTGAGAAAACATGAACAGAATACTAGGCTAAGTAAGGTAATGCTACCCCAAACACACATATTTTTTGACCTAATGTATACTTACAAAAAGATCAACATGGAGTTTATCTGTAACAACCTTTAGATCTGGATCAGTTGCGAACACTCTAAAGTGGACTGAAAAAAAATGAAGAAAATATGACGTGTTCAAATTTTAGAGATACATGTATAGTAAGGTGTTAAGAAGAATTTAAATAATTACAAAGAGAGACAATACATTCAATCCTTATCATTCCGAATAAATTAAGATACCACGCCCACTTTTAACTGTCAGCCGATCAGTTTGCTTGATCTAAATTGTTGATACAAACTATCATACTAAATGAAAACAGTGTAAAATCCAGATCAGTTGGCTTCTCAAGCCCACGTCACTGTTTGCAAAGACAGGGCATATACTACAATTGTTTAGAAAACCTATGCCGCCAGATAAAATGAAGAATCGTGACATGCTGGTAATGGTGGTGGTGGTGGTGGGAAGGGGGCGAGGGGTGGGTTTCAGAAATAATGAGGAAGATCAAGTGATCTTGCGTAGGAAGTTAGTGTATGTTGAAGCATTATTAGGAATGGATAGACTTGTACAGAAGACAACTCCTTCAAAACAGGTTTTTGAAGGTGTTGGCTTCATGTAAGTGCTCCGAAGGGCTTAAAAAGAAAGAATTTGCTCCCCTTGGGAGCAAATTCTTTCTTTTTAGTCCTTAGGAGCACAGTGTCTTCTTTCTGCGTAAATCTCGATTTAGCAAGGTCGTGGTCCGTATAAATGCACAGAGGAAGTCACAAAAGTTGTCTCTTTTGTAAAGTATGATGGAAATTCATCCACCCTTAACTCTCTCTCTCTCTCTCTCTCTCTCTCTCTCTCTCTCTCTCTCTCTCTCTCTCTCTATTCCTTCTCTCTCTGAATACACTTACTTGACTGTCCTGGTTTATAAACGGCTTTATCTGTCTGAATGTATATTGAGATCCCTTTCTTTTCATACTCTAGGGACATCGTGTTATCAAAGGACACGCCTCCTCTACCTTTAAGTGACAAGTCATAGCTGCCTTTCTCTAGGTCACGTGGTATCTGACAAAAAATATTCCGATTAACCATTACTACTTTCTGCACTAATTCGGCAGACGACAAAGTGACGATATTTTTTTCTGATTTATTTTTCTCATGAAAAAAAAGACTTTTACATTTCAAGCAAATATCTGTTTTCTGCTAAGGAGACAATTTGCATGTTTTTTTGTTTTTTTTTATTCAACCCAGGGTCATACAAGAGATCCAGCACATGAGAAAAGGTACTTATCTCATAGGCGACCAGTAAAGGCTCAGGCGAGCCTGCGCATAAGCGCAGTCTCGCCTGAGCCTTTACTGTTCACAGATATGCAAAACACTCTCGAGTAAATCGCACATTTGAGTGCAAGCCCTGGGCTACCTACGTTCAACTGTGCAAGTTATGCAAGCTACTCGCAATTGTTGGCTGCGTTCAGTTGTGCAAGTTATGCAAGCTACTCGCGATCGTTGGCTATGTTCATATGTGCAAGTTATGCAAGCTACTCGCGATCTTTGGCTGTGTTCAAATGTGCAAGCTACGCGCGAGTGTTTTGCCTTGGATCCCTGCTCCAGCTGGCGCTGATGACTGGGGTACAGGGATCCAGGGTAAAACATTTGCTATCACTGCACTTCTGAACGCAGCCAAGGTTTTCTGTTGCAAATATGAAACATTGTGTTAGTGAGCCCATGGATGAATGAAGATGAGAACACAAAAGGAAGTGAATCTATTGTCATCCACAATGCATCATTGGCTTTATGCTTGTTGCCCTGGGCTGTGTTACCCGCAATCGTTTTGCGCTTGATCCCTGCTACTGTTGGTGCTCGTCATTAGGTACATGAACACAGGGTAAAACTTGCACCTGAACACAGCCCTGGTTTCGATGATTAGATCAGATATCTACATATGGTTTCATGAAATACATTTGAGCCGGGGCACAGCAATTCATATAAAAATAACTTGCGCCCAGCAAAGACAGATAAGCCTGTGCATCCACACAGTCTGATCAGTCTTCACTGTGCGAGTGCTGTATGAATAGCCAATGACCCAAAGTTCAGTCCACAGCAAAGACTGTGATCAAACTGCGCGGATGCGCAGGCTGATCTGAGTATTCGCTGGCCGCACAGGTCATTTTGTAGGAATTGCTGTGTCCCGTCTCATTTCTAATTTGTAAGCAATTAACCCTTGTCCTGCTGAATAAATTAAGATGCCACACCCACTTCTAACTTTCAGCCAATCCGATTACTTAATCCGGATTGCTATCATAAATTCACATACTTAATGGCAAACATGCAAATCCAGGTCGGTTGGCTTCTTCAGAAGTCAACAGATCTGGATCTACAATGTTTGCAAAGGCAGGTTATATCCGGGTTCAGCAGGACAAGGGTTAGGAGGGGATACGCCTCCAGGGGAAATAACTCTAGCATGGCAGCGATTCAGGTCAAACACTCTGTAACTTACACATCTGAAACGCAGCCCTAATATGCTTTCAAATCAGGAAAGAGAGAGAGAGAGAGAGAGAGAGAGAGAGAGAGAGAGAGAGAGAGAGAGAGATTTAACCATGAGTGCGCATGCACATAGATGAACGTACGTAAATGCACTCAGTTGACATGTGTCTTTATAGGAAAGCATTTATACTCCTTTTATGTGATTTGACAAAATGGTTCCAATCGAGTTCTCTGTTAGAGGACTGACACACTTGCTAGATTTTCTGCCATTTTGTAATTTTGTACAATAGAGACAATTTTTGTGACTTCCTGTTTGCTCTACTGTGCACAAATCCACTTCTGAAAAGGAGTCTATTCTTATTGTTTTTAATATTGCTTTTATAATAGACCCTTTTTTCAGAAGGAGGCAATACTATTTTGACAGAGTTGCCTCCTTGGAATGTGTAGCAATTTTCCTTAAAGTCTCCATATTCATCAAAAATAGACATTTTATTATCCAAAAAAGGTTTAATAAATGGATATATAGTATTAATACAATCATAAAATTTTGCCCCTGATAGCCTGTAACATTTCGTTCTTGAAATGAAATAATTTGTTTTATCGTATCTCTGAATTAATGTGGGCAACATTAATTCAGAGATACGATAAAAAAATCGTTTTTTTTTTTTTTGTTCAAACATGAGAGACACTGAAATTTTAAAGGTTGCCAAATGCCACATTTTATGATCGTATTAATACTATATATCAATTTATTAAAACTTTCTTGGATAAACATTTCTATTTTTGAGGAATATGGAGCCTTTAAATCATTAGTTACCATTTTATTTCCCTGCGCGAAATCTAAATTCTTATACTAGGTAAAATGTCATTAATATCACGAAAACATACCTATATAATTTTGACTCTCTTAAACCCCATTTTTTTATATAGCAAAACTGGGGTTTTCAGGAGTATACATTGTTTTTTATTTCTGTTCGAAAACATAGATTGTGAGTACTCGTTGGAGCCGCTTCGCTGAGGCGGTTCTAATGAATACCCAGAATCTATGTTTTGAGCAGAAATATGAAAAATATCAGAAATTTTCGTCAGAAAATTTTCATTTTTTAGTGGTGAAACTTTCAATATATTTGCATAAGCGTGTTTTCGTAATACGATGATACACGTGGTACATCAACCGCTACTTCCGCCCAAGAAGACAAATTTTGTGATTTTCTGTTTTGCTTTCCTGCACCCAAAATCCCTCCAGAAATGATGTCGATTCTAAAAAGGAAGAATTTGCTCCACTGAATATGTAATCATTATCCTTAAATTATTAGTGACCGTATTATTTACCAGCGCAAAATCTAAATTTGTGTACGGAAGCAATGTTTTTTCTTTTAGAGTACACCCTTTTCTTAGGAGGGTGACAGAACCCTTTTGAGAGAGTTGTCTCCCCGTATATGTAACTCAGAATTCGGATGATTTGATTGGTCGATCAGCAATATGTATTTTGTTGATTGGCACAGAAGTCCAAGTGACGTAGTGGGAAGTATAGCAATAATATTGCGGTCATTACGAAAACATGCCTATTCAAATATCTTGAGAATTTTACCACCAAAAAATGAAAACTTCTAGATGAAAAATTTTGGTAGTTTACATACGAGGACCTGCAAAAAGTTTTGTCACTGGGTTCGGATTACTTCAGTGCTATGTTTTATCAAACATATTTTATTGCAAACCTTCAAAGGATTCCCCCTTTACTGAAATACATTTTTGTCACCTTTTTACCCAGTCGCGAAAAGCAAATAAATAGTCTTGTTTTGGTATCTGTTGGAGACACTGATAAATAGCGCTGCCAAGAGAAATTCTAGACGTATACTTATTTCCAGAAAGCATTTCTTAAGCCTTGGAAATAAAAAAGATGTCACAGGGACTCAGGTCAGGTGGATGGTTTAAAACTTTCACCTTTTCTGAAGCCAAAAATTACTTAACAACCTCACACGTATGAGTGGAGGCGTTGTCATGTAAAAGGTGGACTCCTGACCATCCTTTGCTTGGTCGTTTCTTATTGTAAAGCTCTTTCACTTTCTTCAGTACAGAATTGTAGAATCGGCCATTGACTGTAAGACCAGATGGACAAGGCACTTGAACGACTGGTCCACTTCAATTAAAGAAAATTGCGTACAACATCTTTTTCGAACTTATGGATCTCTTGGCAATACATGGGCGTTTTTAGATCTTTTCGCTTCCATTGCTTATTATTAGCCCTTCTTTGTGGCTCAAACATGTGCACCAAGGTTTCATCACCAGTTAGCAAGTTAGAAATAACCCGACTATTACAGCCTTTGTATGTTTTCAAAAGTTCCCGGGCACATTTAAGGCGTTATGTCTTTTGCTCCTCAGTGAGCAAATGAGGTACCCACCTAGCGCAGACCTTTCTCAGGTCCAAACGCTTTTTCAGAATTGTTTGCACACTGCCTTCTGATATGCCAGTACAACTAGCTATATCTTTGACAGACAATCGCGCATCCTGTTTGACCATAATCTTTACAGCAGCGATGTTAGCCTTGGTAACAGAGGTTTTAGGCCTTCCAGGACGGGTACCATCTTCAACCTTTAAAAGCTTTAACCCACCTAAAAGCTGTGCGCAATGAAATGGACTGAGGTCCATATATACCTCAGAATTCCGATTAAATATCTGCTTTGAATCTATATTAAACCTAATGCATCATTTAATATAGCTACGAATGTCAGTCTTCTGATCCATGTTCCAATGTAACAAGTAAATTGGTCAGTGTATATGACTGCATCTATTTCAATTTGAAATAACTCGGCCAGTTAAAAAGCAATTTGCACGAAATAAACGGGTATCGTTAGCTATTCAACACACCATTCAAGTGCAGTGAAGCATTTTAAAATATACCTGGGATAAAACTAAGTAAGCCTATTAGTGACAGAACTTTTGCACGACCCTCGTATTTCTGCTCTAAATATAGATTGTGGATACTTGTTAGCACCGCCTCGGCGAGGCGGTTCTAACGAGTACCTACAATCTATGTTCTGAGCAGAAATAAGAAAACTAATTTATACCTCTGTAAACCATATTTTTACTGTATAAAAGAGGGGTTTAAGGGGGTCAAAATTATACAGGTGTGTTTTCATGATGTACTTACGGGTATATTCAGGACCAAACCTGAAAATAAATAAATAAATAAAATAAATAAACGTTATTACTGCAAAGATAAAACCTAACCAACAAAATACATTCTAAGAAACCTGGGCTGTGTTTAGAACTATAAAGAAATAGCGAATGTTTTGCCCTAGACCCCTGTACTTAATGACTAGCGCCCACCGGAGCAAGAATCCAGTGCAAAATACTTGCAAGTCATCACGAAAACATGCCTATATAATTTTGACCCCCTTAAAACCCACTTTTATATACTAAAACTGGGGTTTACAGGGGTATACATTATTTTTCTTATTTCTGCTCAAAAACATAGATGGTGGGTATTCGTTAGAACCGCCTCGGCGAGGCGGTTCTAACAAGTACCTAAATCTATGTTTTGAGCAGAAATCTGAAGATATCAGAATTTTCATCTGAAAACTTTCAGTTTTTGGTTGTAAACGTTTCAATATATTTGAATAGGCATGTTTTTGTAATGAACTTGCACATTTGAACGCAGCCCAAAATTCTGTTTAGTTCTTGGCTACGTTCAGTCAACCGATACGTTCACGGCTACTCGCAAAACAAAATCAAACTTTCCGCTCAGTTACGATAATTTTCGGCGGAGATTAGCGAACATCCCCATGCTATTATCAAGCTGTCTTATAGCATAACGATACGACACGATATATTTTATTGGAGTCTCACCACAAAACAAAGATGGCGGCCTGTGCGAATAAAAATTATGTATGCTTGTTTGTAATCAAACATATGGGAATGTTTATAGCATTTGGAGTTTCTGTATCAAACTAATAATAATTGAAAAAGTTTATTCAATTTATTATCAAGTCTTGTCTAAGAGAATGAAGGTAATCTCTAATCGGAGGTCACGTGTAGCGGATTTACAATAATCATTTAGACGATGCAAAATAGTTTTTGAAAACCACTCGCTCATGTTTCGCTTTACTGAAAGCAGCCCTGGCATTGAAGTATCATAACGCTGTTCAGTACAATTTTACCTCCTATGATAGGACCAGTTTAGGTAATTCTTAAAGTATTTCCGGCAAGGGTCATCAGACACAGTCAGATATGAACCAATGGAAAGGTTACAACTGGCAGTCATAAACAGGAGATTGGTTAGTCTGTTAGAAACTGGTCTACCCGAGGAGGTCGCTTTTAAATACATTCAAATGATGATTTTATATGATTTTATAAGAGGAATTATTTCAGTTGATGTATAAGAACCCTCTCAAATAATGCAGGAAGGAAATATCTCATGTGATGCAAATGGGACCATTTCATATGATGCAAAAAGAACAGTTTCATGTGATTAGGGAGAAACGATTACATATGATGCCCAAGGAACCGTCTCATATTAAGCCACAAGGAACCATATCATATGATGCACAAGGGACCATCTCATGTGATGCACAAGGAACCATTACACATGATGCACAAGAGATCATCTCATATGATGCACAAGGAATCATCTCACATGATAAACAAGGAACAACATCATACGATGCACAGGTTACCATCTCAACTGATGCACAATGAGCCATCTCACATGATGCACAAGGAACCATCTCATATGATGCACAAATAAACATATCATATGATGCACGATGAAGCGTCTCATATGATGCACAAGAAACCATTTCATGTGATGTACGAGGAACCGTCTCATATGATGCACAAAGAACTTTTTCGTGTGATATTGATAAAAACATCACATATGATGCACAAGGACAAGGAACCATCTTATACGATGCAACAGGAACCATATCATATGATGCACAAGTAACCGTCTCATATGATGTACAAGGAATCATTCTATGTGAGGTACAAGAACCCATCTCATATGATGCACAAGGAACTATTTCATATGATATTGGAAAAAGAAAATATCACATATGATGCGCAAGGAACCATCTCATATGATGCACAAGGAACCGTCTCATATGATGCACATGGAACCATCTCATGATGCTCAAGAAATTATCCCATATAATGCACATAGATCCATTTTCATATGGGGAACACAGAATAGTTTCCTTATGGCAGGCGTCGACTGTCATGGCGCGGACAGTTATCTGAGCAATCACTGGGGACCGAGATCAGACGCCGTTGAATGCGTGCCTGATCAGGCCCTGTACTATTTACCATTCAGCAAACTTTATTTTCGCCACATCGATAGGTAGCCAAATTGTATTGCAAAATTTAGTTCATCCTACGAGAACATGGTTAGGAGTTGAGATATCCGAATAGTTATGTCAACCGTTAGCGCTCTCTGGACAGATTCAGAAGATATTTTCCCAGAAAATAGGCTTTGATATTTCATGCAAATTGTGTCTTTAAAGAAAATAAGCTGGATATTTCATGCAAGTTGTCTCTTCAAAGAAAGTAGGATTGATATTCCATGCAAATTGTCTCTTCAGAGACAATTTGCATAAAATATCAAAGCCTATTTTCTGGGAAGACTAACAAAAATAGTTTATAATGTCGTCAGCTGAAAGTTTTACCCAGCAGTATTACATGTGGTATTTTACAAATACTTACCATTCTTATCTGAGGCCTGAGCTTGGACTGATGCTACTTCAGTTCCCGATTTCTTCACTGCAGCGGTCAAGGTCACTTGACCCCCTGGGTCTTTCAGCAGAGAGCCCTGAAGTGTCAGATCACGTCCGGGTCGTATAGTGTTTGGGGCAATGAACAAATAAGAGCTGTAATAAGTAATATAATTGAGTCGCGCAAATGAAAAAAATGGAACATTGGGGCATGTACGGACACTGCAGACCCGATCAGACTGCGCATTCGCGCAGTCTGATCCGGATCTGTACTGTCCGCATTAAGACGGAGAGGGTACTGAAGAATTTTTCGCTGTTCAGAAAAATTATTTTGTGTGGCTCAGTTGTCTGATCTGGGTCTTTACTGGACGCATTATCCCGAAGAGCCAGGCTCCATAGTACAGCCGGTAGCGCGTCTGACTCAGATCCAAGGGTCACAAGCTTGAATCTCAGATTACGTGACGTCATTTGAAAATCACAAAATGGCGTCGAACAAGACTACACTATCTAAACGTCATTTAAAAATAGTTATAGTTTGATGATCGTCTGACTTATGCCAGGACAGTAGAAGAAATAAAGGAATACACAAAATACCGAATTACGAAAACATGCCTATTCAAATATGCTGAAAATTTTACCACCAAAAAATGAATATTTTCAGATAAAAATTCTGATATTTTTTATATTTCTGCGCAAAATATAGATTGTGTGTATTCATTTGAATTGCCTCGACGAAGCGGTTCTAACGAGTACCACAATCTATGTTTTTGAGCAGAAATGAGCAAAAATGATGTATACCCCTGTAAACCCCAGTTTTACTATATAAAATGGAGTTTAAGGGGGTCAAAACTATATAGGCATGTTTTCGTGATGATTATCTCTTATTATCTTACTGATAACTCAAAATACAGTCGACTCTCGTTATCTCGAATTCAAAGGGACTCTCTGAAATACTTCGAGATATCCGTACCTCGACATACGAGGGCAAGTTAATAAGTAACCAGCTTATCCTATTTCCAGTTGACCGAGACACCCAAGATTTTCATGCCTTGTTTCAATAAATGTTTTAGGCCTGAGGGCAAACTTGCACCCTTATCGTGTCATTCACTCATAAGATATTGAATGTCAAACATGGCTAGCGATGCAAAAGTAAGCTTTTCGTCAAAAGTTGAGTACCGTGCTGTAATTTGGTACTTGTATTTGAAAAGGAAAACAGGTCAGGAAATACATTGCGAGTTGACCAATGTTTATGGGTCTTCTGCACCATCGTATGCACAAGTTAAATTCTGGGTTGGGGAAATCAAACGCAGTAGAACATCTTTAGAAGGCGAAACCAGGTCTGGACGCCCATCGGATGCCATCGATGAAGAAATGTGTAAAAAAGTACGGGATCTGGTGTACTCTGATAGGCGAATTAAGATGGAAAAAATAGCGAATGCGTTACACATTTCACATTGTAGAGTTTCAACAACTTTACATGATCGCTTGGGCATGCACAAGCTAACAGCCCGTTGGGTCCCAAAATCCCTTAGCGACGAGCAAATGGCAACCAGAGCATCAGTATACAGCGCATTGTTGAAGCGGTTTAGGTCAAAGGAAGATGATTTCCTTTCACGTCTGGTGACTGTAGATGAGACCTGGGTCCAATATTATGAGCCAGAGAATAAAGCTCAGTCGCCAGAGTGTAGGGCCGGGGTCTCCGAGGCCAAAGAAGTTCAAAACGCAACCCTCTGCTGGCAAGGTGATGGCAACTGTATTTTGGGATGCACAAGGTGTTATTATATTGGACTTTCTAGCAAAGAAAAGTACAATAACAGGTGCGTATTATGCAAATTTGCTCGACTAACTGAGAATTGTGATCCGTGAAAAACGCCGAGGTAAACTCTCCAAAGGGATTCTGCTCCAACAGGACAATGCGAGAGTCCACACTTGCAAAATTGCAATGGATGCTGTTGAGCGGAATGGGTACGAGCTAATACCACACCCCGCCTATTCTCCAGACTTAGCTCCTAGTGACTATATCCTATTCCCAAACTTGAGAAAAGATATCCGTGGACGTCATTTCCGGTCCAACGAAGATGTCGTGGTAGCAGTTGACGAGTGGGTCAGAGACAAGGACCCTAGCTTCTTCAGTTCTGGGCTGATGACACTGGAACACCGTTTATCCAAGTGCATCATTCTAGAGGGCAATTACATCGAAAAAGAAGAGATCGATCTCACCCAGAAATAAGTTAGGCTGTTTTTTTTTATTGACTAGCCCTCGTATCAGATTTGCATAATAGAGGAAAAAATAATTCGAACAACCACATTTAACAAATATATGTAATTGGACTCTTGAAATTAGAGATAGTATTGAAAATATTGTGGAAAAGAGGAGAAATTGCTCCTTAGAAGCAATTTCTCCTCTTTTCCACAATATATTTTACCTGTTGTTAAATTTTTATGGTTAGGCAGGAACCAGATTTTCACTTCAAGATAAGCGGTTACTCAAGACAAGCGAGGTCGAGATAACGAGAGTCAACTGTAATGCTTAAGTCAAACTAAATTTGGATAGTATTAGTTTAGTTTTGTTTTGTATTCTTCATATTTCTACTCTGTTGTCTCAAAGTAATGTATCCCACACTGAAAAATCTGGTTCCTTGGAGTATGAGAGAAAGAGAGACCACCTTTTCTTCTGTTGTTAAATGTGGGTATATCTGTTACTTAGAACCGCAATTTTTTGGCACAAGAACCTGAAATACATGTCTACGAAAACGGTTGTTTTGATTTTAGCTCCCCAGCAACATTCGATAATGAATGCAGTAAGGAAACATACACAATAACCACCACAAAATGGTTCTTACAAATCAGTATAATTTAATTTTAATTTTCTCAGCCATGCTCCTCAGTCATAGCGCAGTCTGATTGTAGATAGCGTGTCTGATTGTAGACCACGTGCTTTCAATGCAAGTCTGTCCACCCAGCCATTTTACGCAGAATTATAAGAGGCTGTCACAGCGCAGCCCAATCGCATACAAAATCATAAGAAAAATTGCATGCATTTCTACTTACTTTTCAGAATTTACCCTGGCTACCACCAGGGTTATCAATAAACAAATTCCTCGTAACATTTCTGAAAAACAAAGAAAAATAATATACGAGCGCTTTCAGACTTGTAAACTATGATCCCGATACAAGCAGTATAAATCCGGACGAGATGTATCGTACCGTCTCGACAGGCTATACATTGTCTGTCATTTTGTTTTTAATGATTGACACCCCTTTTTGCACTTGTACATGTATCCAAAATCAACGCCGAAAGCGTCGCCTTCAAGTGATAACAGGGGTGAAAGTGTTAATTGACAACAGAAGTGACTATTTTGAACCATCTTGTGACAAGGGCGACATATATTATGCTACACAATAGTTCTCACATAGCATCTCATACTTCATGCGAGTCGCGCCGAGCAAAATTGTTCATTCGGAGCATGCGCGGACAGCGAAGGCCCAGATGCGCGGATATGCAGTCTGATCAGGGCCTTCGCTGTCCGCTACCGAAATCATTGGATATTATAAAATGTATCAATCGCGAGCAAATCCCCGGATGTGACCCCACGCATGCACGGAATAATGCACATTTTGCGCATGCTCGAAGATACTGTTTTGCTGTACGCGGTCCATACAATACTTTCAATACTTTCGCTTTCAAAATATTATGTTTGGATAATGTAATGTGAAGCGAAAGTCACAATTCCAGGTTCATACTTCAATTTCTTCTCACTTTAAAGGAAACTGACGCATTTTTAAAGTAGTTTTGATTCTCTTCTGAAAAAAAGGTCTGCTCTAAAAGAAAAAATTTTGCTTCCAAGGGGAGCAATTCAGAGGAAGATTTGTGTGCAAGGAAGCAAACAGGAAGTCACAATAGGTGTCTCCCTTGTAAAAAAAAGCGGGAAATCGACCAAGCGTAACCAGTCCGCCAAAATTCTAACTTAACATGTTATGCTTGAAACTGTATTTCTGCGCCGGGCAAAGCATTTCTTACAACATTGCGTCCAGCAAAGACTCAGATCAGCCTGCACATTGGCGCTATCTGATCAGAGTCGTCACTGACTAGACGCTTTGGTTCATTGGCTACCCACTGAGTGCCCTGCCAAGACTCTGGTCCATCACGAAAACATGCCTATATAATGTTGACCCCCTTAAACCCTACTTTTATATAGTAAAAGTGGGGTTTACAGGGGTATACATTAATTTTCTTATTTCTGCTCAAAACATAGATTGTGAGTACTCGTTAGAACCGCCTCGCCGAGGCGGTTCTAACGAGTACCCACAATCTATGTTTTTGAGCAGAAATAAGAAAAATATCAGATTTTTTATCTGAAAATTTTTCAATTTTTTTGGTGGTATAATTTTCAGTATATTTGAATAGGTTTGTTTTCGTAATGTCTACGCGCATTCGCAGGCTGGTCTGAGTCTGCGCTGGTCGCATATGTAATCTTGTAGGAAAAGCTTTTTCCCGGCTCATCATATCTTAGAATTCCTATTTCGAATTTCACTTTGCACTTCACATTGCATTATAATCCATAATGCTTACATGTGGGCCGCGCTATGCGAAAACGTGTCTTCGAGCATATGCGGATAGCGAAGGCCCAGACCAGACGCCTTCACTGTCCGCAAACAGAATCTTTGAATATTATAGAATTTACAAGCCTATGCAGTGAAGATTCCATCAAACCCAATTTTATAAAGTAAAACTGGCTCTATTAGTTGCATTTATCAATTTTGTTATTTCTGTTCTAAAGCTCGTACGGTACGTGTACGTGCGCGTCACACTGAGATCTTTTTTTTTTAAACTTCCATACTCAACAGTCACGTAACAGAAAGCATTCATATTTGGAGCATGTGTACATAGGAAGGTCTTCTGCGATTCTATAAGAATGGACCCTGAGTTCAAGCCTCGGGATGTGGCTGGAGGTCAAAATCTGGAAACTTCTGTAAAGTGCTCTTATGCTGCGGTTATGTTTTTAAATGCTTATATCTCGATAGTCAGTCGTCAAAAAGCACTCATATTTAGAACATGTGTATGTACATGCCATCTTCATTCAGGTGCATGCATAGTCACCTATGTTTTATAAATAAACTAAAAGGGTTCTTCAGATGCAAGGTCCACATTTGTTGTTGCCATGATAATTTTACATAGTGCTATGCCCAGTCGTTTTCACATTTGCATAGCTTTTTTTCAATTATCGGTCGGTTTTTCTATCAGTTCGAGTTTGACAAACGTTGCAGGCATTAATTGCAAGAATCATACATTGAGCATATTATAATACATTTCAAACAACATGCATCATCTCCAGATTAAAAAAAAATACAGTACAGTCCCAGTGTGTTCTTTATTTTGCACGCTCATGTGGTTTGCAGGCTAACGTGGTTTTTTAGTTGTTGTTTTTTTCTTCACGAGAAATTTCTCGGCTTTATATATACCTGATAAAATACAGTACAGTCCACACAGGTCTTTTCTTTGCACGCTCGCGCTTTTTAGTGTTTCCACGTGAAATGGTTTGGCTTTATATACTTGTCAGATTAATGTCTCAATTTATTCACATTTCATTCAAAAATTTAATAAAACTTAATAAAGCATACATTAAAGAACCACATTAATGTTCTTTTTTACCTGTTACATGAAAATTTATTAAACTTTAGTATACCCGTGTCCCGTATCTCTAAGTAAACATGAACAAAATTTGCGCTGGTATTTAGACGTTTACGTCTAAATATTTCGTCTTGTTTTCCATAATTCACATTGTGATGATAAAACAGCAGTAACTAGTGAATTATTTCACAGTGTCGGAATTGTTTTTATAGACTGGTTCCTGCACTATTGCATTTCATCTTGACATCCTTGGCTGCCAAAGGGGACATAAACCCGACCAAATAAAAGACGTTACCATAACGTCATGCAACTGTTGACGTTACGTCATGACGCGACGTCAATGTCTGTCTTTCTCTTTGATATTGATAACTTGATGTGGATCATTGTATCAGTTCCTGAGTTTACTTATTTACTTTGACATTTCATGAGAATTGTCTCCCTGGGGGAAAATAAGAAAAATATTTTAAAAAGGCATCTGCTGAAATATTTATTAAGAGTGCTAAGCGTTAATCGATGTATGTTTGAAGTACGAGCTCGTATGTAGTGTCTTATTAACATTACGAAAACATGCCTATTCAAATATACTGAAAATTTTACCACCAAAAAATGAAAATTTTCAGATAAAAAATTCTGATATTTTTCCTATTTCTGCTCAAAACATAGATTGTGGGTATTCATTAGAACCGCCTCGGCGAGGTGGTTCTAACGAGTACCCACAATCTATGTTTTCGAGCAAAAATAAGGAAAATAATGTATACCCCTCTAAACCCCAGTTTTACTATATAAAAGTGGGGTTTAAGGGGGTCAAAATTATATAGGCGTGTTTTCGTGATGTTAAGTAGTTTGTTTACATCCTGCACCTGCTTTCAAGTGCAATCACAAAAAATGAAAATGCCAAACCCATTATCAATGAGAGTTTGTTTTAAAGTGCACTGGGTCGTGATGACTCTCAAACTTAAGTAGTTTTGCTAACATTTATCATAATAGGATACCTTTAAAAGAGCCCTTTAACAATGGTTACGGGGGCAAAAATGGCCAGTCACTTTGGTCCTAGAGGCAACACTGCATCTGTTAGCCGCCGCAGGGTAAAATCACTAAAAATGACCTGTGTGCCCAGCGAGGACCGATCAGCCTTAGTATCTGCTCAGTCTGATCAGTACTCACTGTCCGCACATAGAAACCTTGGGTCCTTAGCAACTCATTGGGCGAACAATGAAGACCGCACAGACTAGGCGGATATCTATGTTTATCTGATTCTTCCCAGGGCGCCTAGTCATTTTATTGGTTTTGTCATGCGCTCATACGACAAAAGCCTTCCGAAATCATCAGACCGATTACGCAGCGGCTCAGTATCTAGATCGTCCGCTTTGCGCCCGTTTTGAGTAGGGGAGGTTGTGAGTCCGATCCCCGGCCGAGTCATACTGAAAAGCAGCCATGTTTTTTTGACGAATCATGAGTGCTTGAATAATCTTGGTAGAGGGTCACCAAAGGGACATTCCTGCCAAGTATTATTGAAATCGGTTGAGTGGTTTCTCACTAGAAGATTTTTAAAGTTTTCTATACAGATATATAGGGAAAATAAGCCTCCCACCCTCATCCCCGGCGGCCATGTTTTTTTCTTTTTAAATCATAATTGCGTGAACGATCTTGTTAGAAGGTCACCAAAAACATTCCTGCCAAGTTATATTGAAATCAGTCCATTGGTTTAAGACGAGAACATTTTTAAAGTTTTCTATACCGATATATAGGGAAAATAAGCTCCGTCCCGTAGCGGCCATGCTTTTTGACGTATCATAACGGCTTGATCAATCTTGGTAGAGGGTCACCAAAGAAACACTTCTGTCAAATTATACTGAAATTAGTTCAGTGGTTTCTGACGAGAAGTTTTTTTTTTTAAAGTTTTCTATATTGATGTATAGGGAAAATAAGCCCCCAACCCCCCAGCAACCATGTGTTTTGACGAGTCATGACGGCTTGAACAATCTTGGAAGAGGGTTATCAAAGAAAGATTCCTGCCAATTTATATTGTAATCGGTCCATTGGTTTATGACGAGAACATTTTTAAATTTTTCTATTAAGATATATACTGAAAATATACTCCGCCCCTAGCGGCCATGTTTTTCGACGTATATTAAAAAGTGGTCCAGTGGTTTCTGACAAGAAGATTTTTAAAGTTTTCTGTATAGATATATAAGGAAAATAAGCCCCGCCAACCCGCCACCCCGCCCCCCCCCCCCCCCCCCCCACACACACTCCCATCTGGCGGCCATGTTTTTTGACGAATCACGATTGCTTGAACAATCTTGGCAGAGGGTCAACAAGGAACATTTCTGCCAAGTTATATTGAAATTGGTCTAGTGGTTTCTGACAAGAAGATTTTTTAAGTTTTCTATATAGATATATAGGGAAAATAAGCCCCGCCCCCTGGCGGCCATGGTATTTGACAAATCACGAATGCTTGAACAATCTTAGTAGAGGGTCACCAAAGGAAATATTTCTGCCAAGTTATATTGAAACTGGTCTAGTTGTTTCTGACAAGAAGATTTTTTTAAGTTTTCTATATAGATATATAGGAAAAATAAGCCCCGCCCCTGGCGGCCATGTTTTTTTGACGAATCATGGCGGCTTGAACAATCTTGGTAGAGGCTTACCAAAGGAACATTCCTGCCATGTAATATTGAAATCGGTCCTGTGGTTTCTGACAAGAAGATTTTTAAAGTCTTCTATATAGATATATATAGGAAAAATAAGCCCCGCCCCCCTGGCGGCCATGTTTTTTGGACGAATCATGACGGCTTGAATAATCGTGGCAGAGGGTTACCAAGGAAACAGTTCTGCCAAGTTATATTGAAATCGGTTTTGTGGTTTCTGACAAGAAGATTTTTAAAGTTTTCTATATAGATACGTATATAGGGAAAATAAGCCCCGCCCCCTGGGGGCCATGTTTTTTGACAAATCATGATAGCCTGAACAATCTTGGAAGAAGATCACTAAAGGAACATTTCTGCAAAATTATATTGAAATCTGTCCAGTGGTTTCTGACAAGAAGATTTTTAAAGGATTTTTTGGTTGCCATGGCAACCAAAAGTCAGCATGGATTCCAAATCTTTGAATAATTTTCAGTCAGTATCACCCAAGGATCAATCCTGTGAAATTTGGTTAAAATTGTGGACGGACAGACGGACGACGACGACGACGGACGGTGAGTGATCACAATTGCTCACCTTGAGCCTTCGGCTCAAGTGGGTGGAATATCACGTCATGTATCTGGGGCGAGATATTTCAGTGAAGAAGCACTCTAAAAGTAAGCAGTGAGGGCCTCACGGAAGATTAGTTGTTGTAGGCTAAATGTAGTACCCTCTTTAAAAAAAGTCTTTACTTACTTATTTATTTACTTAGTGAGCTCCCTGCCACATCCGGACACCATCGCGATACGACTGTGAAATTGTTGAAAGAGACGTTAAACCCGTGTAAAATAAATATAAACCGCTTCGAACTTTTACTTTTTAAGTTGAAATGTGTCCGATGGATCAAACTTTATGTAATACCCGCGCTTACGCGGGTCCTTTTCTAGTATGTATTAACATAATGCAACGTTGTAACAGAGGAAATGTAAGAAATATGCAAAAATATAAATATAAATACCCAAGAATGCAACAGTAACGAAGCATAGCCTATCCAAGGTCCCAAATGAAAGAATGATGAAGAAAATATAATGACAAAACAACAGCCACATATGAATCCACCGACACATGAACAGAGGAGGTGGGGAGGGGGTGGGGCGGGTGAGGGGAGTGAATGCCCTGGTCAGATGAAATTGTGTGCAGGCAAGTCTGGCTAGCGTGATTTGTATTAGCTCAGTACTCCCTACCCCACATTTTGCGTAATAAGACAAATAATAGTTAACCCTTACAACTCTGTAGACCCGTGCAGATCCCTATTTAAACAGTGTAGATCCAGATGAGACGGCTCATAATGAGCCGTCTCATCAGGCTCCACACTGTTTGCAATTAAATTTTGATTTCTGGAACACGATGAGCAATTACTGCAAAGCCCGACCTAATCTGGTACTATAGGTATCAAAAATAAACATAATACTTTAATCCAGCGGGCACATGACGTTTATACAACCACGCATCAACGTTATAACGTTGCATTGACGTTGACGCGTGTCCGTTAGGGTATATTCAGCTAATTACATGTACCATTCCTCTTTGAGTTTAAAAGGGGCATTTGGAGCCTCGCAAACTACACCACTGCATATGAAGAGACTTAAAACAACCGAGTATCCGATTTTCGTTCTTTCGTGTGTTCTTTGTTTCTGTAGAATTTTTATTTTACAGATAGGCAGAGATTATAGATTAAGAGATATATCACCATTACCTCACAATACTGCACCGTGATGATGATGATGATGATAATGATGATGATGATGAAAATAATGATGATGGAAATGATGATGATGATTGATGATGGAGATGATGATGATGATTGATGATGATGGTGATCATCATCATCATCATCGTCATCATTATTATCATTATCATCATCGATCAATAAATAGTTTCTGCACAGAGAAAGACTTACCTCTTAGTGGTATATCCTATCCTGAGTTATTAAAGCAATAAAACTTGAGATAGTGAGCAACTATTTATTTATATAAGGACAGCGACGTTAGAAAATTGCCCTTATCCTGTAAACAGGCAACAAAAATCAGAAACTGCCTTTTCTTCCTTACCTGCTTAAATGATCATTGAGGGATAACGGATATACTTGGTCCATTTTCTGCTAATTTTCACAAGGGAGACAACATTTGTGACTTCCTGTTTGCTTTTCTGCTAACCAAATCCCTTCTCCAGAGAGGTCTTCTCTAAAAGGAAAGAATTTGCTCCCAAGGGGAGCAAATTCTTTCCTTTTAGATTAGACCCCTTGGAGAATGAAAAACAATTTTGACAGAGTTACTTCCCCTGGCTGATCAGAACATGCAGTTCAGATCAGCCAGGTTACTGTTCGCATATGACATATGGTCGTTTGTTTCCACATCAATCATTTAGTATGCAACAAACAAGTGAATGAATATATTCTAGTTTTTAACAAGGGAAATCAGAATAAACGAAATATACGAACAATAAAGTCTTAGATCAGCTTGCGTGCCTGTATAGCCCGGTTATAGTCTATCGCCTCGCCTTACGGAATCACGCCAAGCTGGAACTACATAAGCGACCTTGATCGGATAATGCGTGTACACAGGCTGATTGGGACATTCGCTGTTTTCGTACATACGAGCAAAGTCACCTTTCACTTCACGTCTCTATTAATTATGTAGAAGACCCTTGACGGTTCGTTGGTTTATGACGTGTGAACAAGTTCACGTTAATAACGTTTTTATATGGAATACGTCACGTAAAAAAGGGACTTACCTAATTTAGATGTCAAAAATGAATTTAAAGTAGATCAGCATGCGCATCTGCCCTCCAGGTCTTCCCAACATATTTCCCTGTTTGCGTATACGGAAATTTAATCTTTACCACTCTCTGGGCTAACTCAGCAGACGATAAATTGACAATATTTTTTTATTATTTTCCCAAGAAAATAAGCTTAGACAGTTTCAGTAAACTGTCTCCTAGGGATGAAATGTAAAGCGTATTTTCTGAAAAAAAAACAAAAAAAAAAAAACAACAAAAAAAAAAACAAAAAAAAACACAAACAACAATAAAAACAACAACAAAAAAAAAAAAAAAAAAAACAAAACAAAAAAAAAACAAACAAACAAAAGAATAAAAAAGAGAACAACAACAACAACATCAACACCACCTTCACCACCACCACCACTACCAACAACAACAACCAACAAACAAACTATGTTCTGAACAAAATAAAAGCACATTTCAATATTTCATAATGTCGCCAGCTGAAAATTTACCAAGCATGCTAAACGTTAATTCTGCAAACTTTGTTATCTGATTTTACGTTTACATAATTATCAATAAGACGGGTTTTCCAGAGGTTCGTCTAATGCCGATGTGTTTTGAATCTTAATTTGTAATCAACCACAGTACCTGTCGTGAGAGTACGGAGATATAAAATATTAGAAGATCCGGTTCCACAGCTGACTAAGATCCGGCTTCGGAGATCCGGTTTTTATTATGAAGCTAGAGGGTGCAGCGATACATCAAATACCGTAAAATATGTAAATATTAGATGCATGCGCTTAAATGACCTCCCATTTGTGCCTAGCGACCTATTAAAATGGACATATTGATAACATATTGATAAACAGTATAGATCCAGATCAGACGCCACAGAACGCGGCGTCTGATCAGGTTCTACACTGTTTGCATTAAATACGGGATTTATATATATATATATATATATATATATATATATATATATATATATATATATATATATATATATATATATATATAAATACCGTATTCGATCTAATTACCGCACATACCCCTATAAGCGCACAGTCAAGCAATATTACAGCAAGTATATTTTCTCTCTACTTCTTTACAAAGGCATACGTTGTTGGTACTCATTTGAATTGCATTGACTTGTCGATGCAATTCAAATGAGTACCCACAACATATGCTTTTATAAAGAAAATCAGAAATAAAATCGAATGTATAATTAGACAAGTCTTTCGCTGATCTCTTTTTTAGTGTACCCTTAATATAGGTGGGTACATATTTTAAAAGTTTTTCCAGTAGTTTTCAAAAAACTAACCGGACGGTGAGGTAATTAGGTCGAATACGGTAGATTAACTAACGCTAAAGTGCACGACCCGCCTCATTCTTGCTTGTGCCTCTACTTAGCCCCGTGGTTTTGGTGATTCCTTACGCTAGATCTTGTCAATATTCATCACGAAAACTTGACCCTATTAAACCCCTCTTTTATATAGTAAAACTGGGGTTTACAGGGGTATACCTTATTTTTCTTATTTCTGCTAAAACATAAATTGTGGGCATTCGTAAGAACCGCCTCGTCGAGGCGGCTTTAACGAGTACCCAAAATATATGTTTTGAGCAGATTTATGAAAAATATCAGATTTTTTTTTATCTGAAAATTTTCATTTTTGGGCGGAAAAATGTTCATTATATTTGAATAGACATGTTTTCGTAATGACTGTATAACATTTAATCATAATATTCCACATTGTTGAAGACCTATGGCTATTATCATATATTGGCCTCCGCGTTGCCTCGGTCAGTGAAAATTGACATTTGGCAAACCCATTGGCTATATATTGTCGGTATCAATATGTGAGGTATTCCTAAGGTTACAAGAGTTTAAAATGGGTATTTCTGCTGTTACATTTGGCCCTGGCATTGTTTCGGTCAAAGATAAGTGTCATTTTACAATTCCTTTGTCTGGATCTTGTCAATATTAATTAGTATACAAAATTTGAACAAAATATCCCATATGGTTGAAGACCTACAGCGAAATCCTTATTTTAACATTTTGTTTTTGCTTCGGCGTTGCCTTGATCAAGAAAAATGGCATTTGGCAAGTGTATTGACTAGATGTTGTCGGAATCTATCAGTATGCAAAAGGCTATTAAAATATTCTTAACCATCTCGAAAACATACCTATATAATTTTGACCTCCTTAAACCCCACTTTTATATAGTAAAACTGGGATTTACAGGGGTATACATTTTTTCTTATTTCTGCTCAAAAACATAGATTGTGGGTACTCGTTAGAACCGCCTCGACGAGACGGTTCTAACGAGTACACACAATCTATGTTTTGAGCAGAAATATGAAAAATATCAGAATATTTCTCTGAAAACTTTCAGGTTTTTGGTGGTGACACTTTCAATATACTTGAATAGGTGTTTTTTCGTTATGGGTTTTAGCGCCATGGCCATTTTCGCTAACTTAGCACGGACGGACAGACGGACTCAAAAGGTAATTATAGGGCACTCTCGGCGAGTTAAGCTATCAATCGGTCGTTGTTTCTACGGGTCTTGCAATCATAATACTCTCAACAAACCAGACGCCCCTTCAACTGGAAATGAACGTTTCCAAACATGAAGGTATAGAAGAGTCCACTATTAATAAAAGGATTAGTGTATTTATTCGAACAGGACCGTTAAAACTGACCACAGTATTTAATCCTAAGTTCCGAATAGTTCTGCTCAAAATGACGACCTTATTTTACCCTAAGTTCCGAACAGTTCCGGTCAAATGACTACCATATTTCACTCTTACATGTAGCTATGATCAGGTCAGTTCAAAATGACTACCGTATTTTACCCTAAGTTCCAATGAGGTCCGTTCAAAATGACTTCAGTGGTTTGCCCTAAGTTCCGATCAGTTCCGTTCTAAATGACCTACCATATTTAACCCTAAGTTCCGAACAGGTCCGTTCAAAATGGCTTTCGTATTTTACCCTGTTCCGAGCAGATCCGCTTAAAATGACTACCGTGGTTTACCATAGGTTCGGATCATATCCTTTCAAAATGCTGTATTTCATCACGAAAACATGCCTATATAATATTGACCCCCTTAAACCCCACTTTTATATATTAAAACTGGGGTTTGCAGGGGTATACATTATTTTTCTTATTTCTGCTCAAAAACATAGATTGTGGGTACTCGTTAGAACCGCCTCGATGAGGCGGTTCTAACGAGTACCCACAATCTATGTTTTGAGCAGAAACATGAAAAATATCAGAATTTTTAATCTGAAATTTTCATTTTTTGGTGGTAAAATTTTCAGTATATTTGAATAGGCGTGTTTTCGTAATGTTACCCTAAACAAAGCTGATCCATTCAAAATGATTACTGTATTGTTCACTGTTCCGACCTGGTCAGTTCAAAACAACTACCCTAAAATGATAACTGTTGCTGTCCTACAGATATACAGGCTTGAACAAAGAGTGTAGACCGGTATTAGACTTCTGTGGCGTCTGATCTGAGTCTATTCTCTTCGCCACGCTGGTGTTAAGAGTACATCTATAGGTAGTGCCATGGGTGTGTTGGCAGACAATTCTCTCCCGCCACCAGCTTCACATACACATCCGGTATCCAGATATTTTCACTTCAGTGAAAAATTGGAACGAATGTTAATGGTTGGATTGGAGTTGGGTGGAGGAGGGTGTCATAAAATTAGTAAAATTGACTTATTCGATTGTAAAGGTCTGGTAAGGAAAAGGGTGTCGGAATATTTTGATTTATAATGCGTTGCATCACAAAAACACGCCTATATAATTTTGACCCCCTTAAACCCCTTTTACATAGTAAAATTGGGGTTTACAGGGGTATACATTATTTTTCTTATTTCTGCTAAAAACCATAGATTGTGGGTACTCGTTAGAACCGCCTCACCGAGGCGGTTCTAACGAGTACCCACAATCTATGTATTCGTTAGAGCCGCCTCACCGAGGCGGTTCTAACGAGTACCCACAATCTATGTATTGAGAAGAAATATGAAAATTAATCAGAAGTTTTTTATCAGAGAATTTTCCGTTTTTTGTTGTTGTAAAATTTTCAATATATTAATGAGGCGTGTTCTCGAAATGTATAACAGTACTGCGCGTAGCCAAACTGCTGCTCTTTGCTCAGACATATTTGTCTCATTGTTTAGGATATTTAGATTATTTAGAATGCGTCAAGCGAAAACGTGTCTTCGAGTATACGCAAAATGTGCGGATTCACATCATCCTGAGAACGCGCAAAGTCTCATCCGGTCAGTTCATTACGAAAACACGCCTATTCAAATATACTGAAAATTTTACAAAGAAAAAAGGAAAAATTTCAGATAAAAAATTCTGACATTTTTCATATTTCTGCTCAATACATAGATTGTGGGTACTCGTTAGAACCGCCTCACCGATGCGGTTCTAACGAGTACCCACAATCTATGTTTTTTTTAGCAAAATAAGAAAAAATAGTGTATACCCCATACAAACCCCCGTTTCACTATATAAAAGTGGGGTTTAAGGGGGGTCAAAATTATATAGGTGTGTTTTCGTGATGTGCTCTCCAATGAAACATTATATAGTATCCAATAATTCAGTTTGCGGACAGCAAAACCTCTGATCAGACTGCGCGGATGCGCAGACTGATATGGGTCCACGCTGTCCGCGTATGCCCATAGACGATTGCGCGTGGCATAGGTCATTTGACGCCCAATGGACGAACAGCTTCTTTTTCGAATTTGAAAGCAAAGAAGACCCCAATCAGGTAACGCATGCGCTAATATAACAAATAAGGTGTTTTTTGTCTGCCGACTTAGGAGGAGGGTGATTGTGGAAATAGCCCTGGTCCGTTCGTGCGTGAGACCGTTCATATATCTGTCCGTGCGTGCGTCCGTTTTAAATCGTGTATTCGAAACTCTTCCAACACCTTTCAAACAAATAAGCCTTGTACACTCTGAAGCTGATAAATAGCGAATGAATAAAAGAACGGAAAGAAAACTTCACTTTATTTATGACATAACATTTTAACCCTTGTTGTTCACGACAACCCCTACCTTAACAAACAGTGTAGATCCAGATCAGATGGCTTCTGTTAATGTGACTTTTTATAAACGAGGCACTCCCAGGGGGAGGGAGGCACCTGTTCCCCTGTTCTCCTGAAAAAATATCGGCATTTTCCCTTGTTGCCCTAAATCAAAGACTTGATTTTCTATGTTCCCTTTTCCCCCAAATCGCCTTTGTTCCTCTGTTTCCTTCTTTTTTTTTTAACTTTTGTTCCCTTGTGCCCTTGAAATCAATAGCATTGTTCTCCTGTTCCCAAAACCACTGGGTGTTCCTCATAAACGCCATGTACCCGCTTGTTTAAATGTAATAATGTATTTAAGTGTGCTATGGTTGAAAAATCAGTTGTTATTTTTTTTTGTTTACTTTCCACCGAAATGAGGGTACATGTGTTCAAGGGCAGAAGCATGCCAAAATATGTTGAAAGATTCTTTTTGTGATGTATTTTGTCAATCTAAGGCTAAATTCTTATTTTTGACTAAATTTGGAAAAGGAATTAATGACGATCAGTTAACCAAATACTATAGTGGAAGATTAGGAAAATTAATTAGGTTCCATCCCAGCTGGCACATGACGTTTATACAAAGTCGCATTAACGTCGATGTAACGTGATGGCGTTTATACAACGTCGCATGAACGTCGATGCAACGTCATGACGAACGCAGCGACATTCATGCGACATTGTAAAAACTTCATGTACCAAGCATGACGTTGCATCAAAGTTAATGACGTTGCATAAACGTCATGTACTGCTGGGTAGACTCCTACTTGTCACATTGTTTGTAAGAACTGCTCGATTGCGATTCCTTTAGTTTGTTCTGAAAATTTTCATCTCGAACCACATTCAGGACAACTACTGATTGTTTATCTGGAACAAGCAGTGGAAACCCTTGCGAGACCTATATTTATTTACTTCCTGCTTGAAGCGCTTAAAATAGACACTGTAAGATATTTTTATCTGAAAACTCTATTGGCCAAAACAACTTTATGAATTACGATGTAGAAGCGATTCGTGAGACGGCGTACAGGCCGTTTTTAACTTATCACATAGTAGCCTAAATTCCTAACATTTAGCATGAAATATCTCGCGATGTAGATGATCTACATGCATGCAAATGTGATAAATCAGTTATAGCATGGTTCTGTGCATGTACGTGCGATAATGCACTCGCTCACGCTCGTGCATTATCGCATCGTACATGCGCACGAACCATGGTATAACTAAGACTTAGCATTCTGGCTTAGCAGACGACACATTGAAATAGTTTTTCTTTTAAATTTTCCAGAAAACAGGGCCCAGTTGTTCAAAACTAACGATGTCGTTAGTTAACGATTCGTTAAAATTTTAATCGAGTGATACACAAATATGCTGAAATTTTTTGCTGAAAAAATGTGAGTAGCTTTTGCATTGCAAAATCTACTCACATTTTTTTCAGCAAAAAATATCAGAATATTGTGTATTGAATCCGCTAGAACAGTTAACGAAATGACCCTGAACGAGCTCGTTAAGCTAACGACGCTTTGAACAATCGGGCCCAGGTTTTTACATTTCATGCAGTTGTCTTAAATTGATACGCTGAATACACTTCCTCCATTTTATTACATTTTCAGCAGTGATTTACTGGGATTTATCAGTGAATTATAATTATAATCTATAATTCACCGAGTGAATTATTTCATTTCGAACGTTTTGACGTCATAAACGCTAGGCGACGTTGCTGATGTAGCTGGTAACAACAATAATAATAGCTGACGTTTCGCGGAAAATTTGATAAAATCATGGAAATCAGACTGAAATTTTCACGTCCAGTTGGCGTTTTTGAGGAAAGACCTGCAATACAAATATAAAGTATGATTTTCTTGATAATCCAGTTCTACTTTCGCGACATTTTTGTGTCTGTATTTCAAGCACAGGATGATTTTTGCATTAAAGTAAAAACAAGATGGCGACTGATTTTCAAACTAAACCACGCCTCTTGAAATTCATGCACTGACTGGAACTATTTTGGTAGGAAATCATACGACTGAATGTGAAAATTCAAAGGTAAACCATGGATGAAAATGTAATAAACAGTTTATTTGGTTGTTTGGATCGATTACGGAGAAATAATTCACTCGTGTTCTAAGGTTTGCTTGTAAAAAACCCGTTCGCTTCGCTCACTCGTTTTTTACACGCAAGCCTAAGGACACCAGTGAATTATTTCTCCGTAATCGATCCAAACAACCAAATAAACTCTATTTTATCCCCCGACTGATAGGTTCGGCGACTATAGCGATCATCATGGCCTCTGTCTGTCCGTCTATCCGTAGAAGCATTCTTGTGCGCTCCACAACTTTGATACCCTTAGAGATGTTAGGATTGTATTTGGTAGGGATGAAGAGGAGGACCAGTAGGCGTGTCGCGTGCAAAAGGGATAACTTTCACTTTCTTCTAATCTCCCCAGAAGCCGAAATCTTGTGCAGGCCATAACTCCCATACTGTTTGAGGTATTTTGATAATATTTGGTAGAAACATATATCAGGTCAGGTAAAAGTGTCGCATGGAAGAAGGACAATTCTTGCTTTGTTTTGTTTTCTAGTTAGCTTCCCTGAACGAATTTCTTAGCCAAATTCTTGTGCACTCCATAATCTCTTGATAAGTTGAAATGATTTGGAAGCGGCATAGATAAGGACCAGTAGGGGTGTCGGGTGCTCGAGAAACAACTCTCAATTATTCGTTATATACTTATCTTCCATGAAACAGAAATTTTGTGCAACCTATAACTCCCATACTGTTTGAGATAATTTGATAATAACTGTTAGGGATATATATCAGGCCAGGTGAAAGTGCCGTATGCAATAAGACAACTCTTGCTTTTTTTTATATAGTTATCTCCCCTAAACGAATTACTAAGCCAAATTCTTGTGTCCTCCATGACTATATAATAGTTCGAAATATTTTGATAATATTTGGTAGAGGCATAAGTAAAGACCTGTAGGCGTGTCGTGTGCAAGAGAAACAACTCTTACTTTCTCCACTGTGTACTTATCTCCCCTGAAACCGAAGTCTTGTGCAGGCCATAAGACTCATACTGTGTGAGATAATTTGATTATATTTGTGTCACACAGGTCATTTCATGACAAATAATTATTTTACTTAAGTTTAGGTAGTTTCTATTTTACAATCTGTGATACGCTACCTTAAAGTGTAAAGTGAACGTAACCTTCACCTACATAAGGGAAACCCGGGATTCCTCTATGTAGTATTTTTACTCGCATGTAAATAGCGCAGTCCAATGATAACTTTTCTTACTCTATAATTCTCTCTATTCTTAGTGTGTGTGACGTCAGGGTGATTACTAACACAAATAACCAATGCATGTACCTGTTGTTTATGCACCTGTATTTTTATGCGCGCTCTTTGCATTCAGCCGGTGGCCATCTTAGTGGCAGAAGGTCATCCTCCATTCAACGGAGAAATTATTTCTTTCATTCACCTTCTGAAGTTTATATCTTCACTGATATTCACAGAATGAATTCATTGTACAGCCAGGTATGTTGATAAGGGTTGTTTGTTTACGTTCCGTCAGTATTCATTATTTTACACACCTTTGTCATACATGTCCGTCTTCGTGCTGAATGTAAACAAACCTCGTCTTGTGAAGAAATGCGCTTTCCTGTATCAGGTCATAGTATTGATATGCATCGGTGTTAGTATTACATTAATAGAGTAATTCTGCACAGTTTCATCACTTAATTTATGCACAAAGATACATGCATAATCTATAAATATTCATGACTTCCATCCGTCATAAGCAAACCCATGTCTAACTATTAAGGTCGCTAGAACCAAATTTAATTACATGTCTGTCAAGATGTGCAAGTTGTGTCCTATGTATTTGCATCTGTACATTTGTATATTGTGTAAGGTCTTGTTCTATGTGTTTGTGTATTTTATTTGTAGGACACCTTTTAAAACCGAGATATAAAAGAGTCTTCGTTTTCTTTGTCTGCCCTGACTACCAGGCTATACGACAATGGCGCCCAACGTGGGGCTCGAATTTCAATTTGGAGGGGGAGAATAGGTATATGATACACTTGTACTGCCTTGCGGTACAAGCCGGCTTTTATAGCGACGTGGTAGAGTGTTGGCCTGTCACGCAGACGGCCCGGGTTCGATTCCCGGTCGGAGAAAATGTTATTTCCATTTTTTCTCCTGTTACATTTGGCGCCCAACGTAAATAACCCACATATGTGCATAAAACTCCTTGAGTCTCATTTCACGTGATTCTCGGACTCCTAGAAATTCAGGGACGAATTTCAAATTGGAGGGGGAGAATGTCACCGGGTATAGGTATATGATACACTTGTACTGCCTTGCGGTACAAGCCGGCTTTTATAGCGACGTGGTAGAGTGTAGGACTTTGAGTCCAGCGGACCGGGTTCGATCCCCGGTCGGGGAAAAATATTATTTCCATTTTTTCACCTGTTACATTTGGTAGGGACATATATCAGGTGAAGTAGGAGTATCGCATACAGGAAGGACAACTTTTGTTCTTTTTCTAGTTATCTCCCCTTAACGAATTTCAAAGCCAAATTCTTGTGCACTTCATAACCTCTTAATGGTTTGAAGTTGTTTTTTTTTTTTGTTTTTTTTTTTGTTGTTGTTGTTTTTGTTTTTATAATATTAGGTAGAGGCATAGATAAGGGCCAGTAGGCGTGTAGCGTGCAAGAGAAACCTTCTTTTTTCTTTATATATTTATCTCCCATAAAGCCGAAAGCTTTTACAGCTCATACGTCCCATACTGTTTTAGATATCTGGATAACATTCGGTAGGGACATATATCAGCAAGTAGAAGTGTTGCATACAAAAAGGACAACTCTTGCTCTGTTCTTTTTTATTTATCTCCCCTGAACGAATTTCTGAGCCAAATTCTTGTGCATTCCATAACTCCTGAATGGTTTGAAATATTTTGATAATATTTGATTGAGGCATAGATAAGGACCAGTAGGGATTCGCGTGCAAGAAAGACAACTATCAACTGCTTCGTTATGTACTTATCTCCCCTGAAACCGAAATCTTGTGCAGGCCATAAATCTTCTCCAGTTTGAGATAAATTGAAAAGGTAGGGACATGTATCAGATCAGGTAGAAGTGTCGCATGCAAATAGGACATTTCTTGCTTTGTACCTTTTTTCTATTTATCTCCCCTGAACAAATTTCTAAGCCAACTGTTTGTGCATTTCAAAAATTCTTAATGGTTTGAAATTATGAGATAATATTTGGTAGAGCACAGATAAAGACTAGTAGGCATGTGGCGTGCAAGAGAGACCACTCTGACTTTCTTCATTGTGTACTTATCTCCCCTGAAACCGAAATCTTGTGTAGGCCATAAGTCTCATACTGTGTGAGATAATTTGATTATATTTGGTATGTACATATATTAGGTGAAGTAGAAGTGCTGCATGCAAGAAGGACAACTTTTGCTTTGTTCTGTTTTCTAGTTATCTCCCCTGAATGAATTTCTAAGCCTTAGTCTTGTGCACTTCATCACCTCTTAATGGTTTGAAATATTTTAATAGTATTTGGTAGAGGCATAGATAAGGAGCAGTAGGGGTGTCGCGTGCAAGAGAAACAACTCTCACTTTTTGTTATATACTTATCTCCCCTGAAGCCAAACTCTTGTGCATGCCATAACTCCCATGCTGTTCACGTATAATTTTGGTCACATTTCATACTATCTTTGCATCTTTTAATTTTGCGCTATTTCAATATTTCCATGATATCTTATCAGAATATAAACCAAATTTAGAAGTGGCGGTTTGCTCGGCGGATTTGCCGTCTATTCTAATGCCTTTTTTGATAAGGGAGAAAACTTTTGTGACTTCCTGTTAGTGTTCTAATAGGGAACAGAGAACCAACTGTGCCAGAACTGCTGATTGGTGCAAAGAAAGTGCTGGGAAGCTCGGGGTAGTTATTTTGTGTAAGGCGACTAATAACGTATTATTCTAATTTGAAGGAAACCTGTTTGTGTGTAATTTCCTGATTGTTTTAAGAAAATAATTGTTTCTGTTTGTGTTTGCTGGAGCCCCCCCCCCTCCCCCCCCCCCCAAAAAAAAAAAAAAAAAAAACATCCGGGAATTGGTCAACTTGTACTCCGACGGTGTACTATAAACGATTAAGTTAACCTGTTCCGATGGACCTATTGACGTGTGTAAACAACTTCCGAGTGTACTGATCAGCTGGATAAAATATGAGTATATTCACTTATCATTACGAAAACACGCCTATTTAAATATATAGAAAACTTCACCTCCAAAAACTGAAAATTTTCAGATAAAAAACTCTGATATTTTTCATATTTCTGCTCAAAACATAGATTGTGGGAACTCGTTAGAACTGCCTCGGCGAGGCGGTTCTAACGAGTACCCACAACCTATGTTTTGAGCAGAAATAAGAAAAATAATGTATACCCCTGTAAACCCCAATTTTACTATATAAAAGTGGGGTTTAAGGGGGTCAAAATTATATAGGCATGTTTTCGTGATGTTTTGTGTTTTACTAAGAATCGGAGAATGCCATACGCTCTGATAATAGTTCAAGATTGTTATAATATTTGTTTTAACGGAAAAACTCTGTAAGATTATTCGAGATATCGTGTTTGGCGACCAAAAATCATACATTGAACAATAAGCACCGAGGCAAAGAATGCAGTTGTTGTGCATTTCATGACATTTTAGTGAGATGACACAAGCCAGTGTAAAAACCATTGGATATAACATACCTTTTAAATATGTTTTTGCAAAAACAAGATGTTTCGTTTTTCAGGTACAGGTTAAAAAACTTCAATGCGTACCAGTTGACTTGCGGCGTACAATTTAACTAATGTAAATTATATATGAGGTGCTCGAGTTTGCAGTCTTTGACAAGTACTAAAGTTCTTAAATAGGAATTAAATAACGAACAAGGAAAATTAGGTAACAAATAAATAACCAAAGCTATCGACGGTATTAAAATGTTAAGAACAAGCGAATCTGTTTGTTTTTTTTCGAAAATGTACTTGATTGCACAGTAAATTCCATTAGTCAAATTGTACGCCACCAGTCAAACGGTACGCATAGAAACTTTTTCTCTGTGTATCTTTCCGAAACACTTCGTTTAAGCAAAAGTGTGATAAACTGGCATATTTTAACCTGGACTTGAATTTCAGTTTCTGATGTCCCGGAGTTAAGGTTTAAATTGCCTTTCATGGATAGTTTAAATCACGGTAAGGCATGTTCAAGCCACGAATTTTTTTACGCCAAAAAGGATAATCTGTAGAAAAACGATCCGTCAGGATTATCTCCATCCATTGTCACAGCATATGACATTTTCTGATTTTCGACAAAAAGTAAAATGAAAACATAAACTTACGGTAAACATAATAACCTTGGCCTCAGGTGTTTGTTTACATACAGCCAACTTGTCTACCGGAACAGGTCAATTTATTTGTTCAAAAGTACTACGACCCAATTCCCAGGTGGGCAAAAGAAGAAGTGGTGAAATCTCAGTTTCAATTTTTGATACCTGCCAATTGAGGGGTTGCTACATACAGCATCCAAAAAGTCCCAGAAAGTGCCGGTGACAGTGGTGTTTTTTTTTATTATTATTTATTTATTTTGCTATACATTACGAAAACACGCCTATTCAAATACAGTGAAAATTTTACCACCAAAAAACGGCAATTTTTCAGATAAAAAATTCTGATATTTTTCATATTTCTGCTCAAAACATAGATTGTGGGTACTCGTTAGAACCGCCTCGTCGAGGCGGTTCTAACGAGTACCCACAATCTATGTTTTGAGCAGAAATAACAAAAATAATTTATACCCCTGTAAACCCCAGTTTTGCTATATATAAGTGGGGTTTAAGGGGGTCAAAATTATATAGGTATGTTTTCGTGATGAGCCTTGTCTTTGAATTCAAACAAAATGAAGCCCAACCATACCCTGAATTGAACTCTTAACCACCAAAGAGTTTAGAATTACTATGGTGCTCTATGGGAAAAATAATTAGTTCATTGTACCCCATACATACATCAAATCCCATCAAAAATGATCTCTAAAAAGAGAATGAAAGCAAGAGCAGTTCTGGTAGAATTACCTCCCCTGTAAGTAGTCTCCAGGGTACAGAGAACTAATTATTTTTCCCATAGAGTTCCATAGTAATTACACTCTTTTTGGTGGTCAAGAGTTCATTCAGGGTAAGGCTGGGCTTTTTTTTTTAATTCAAAGACCTAGCTTAGCACAGCAAAATAGATAAGGAAAAACACCACCGTTACCAGCACTTTCTGGGACTCTTTAGAGGCTGAATGTAGCAACCGGTATCAAAAATTGAAACTTTGCAATTTCACCACTTCTTCTTCTGGCTCCAGCAAACACACACAGAAACATTTATTTCTTTGAAACAATCAGAAAATTACACACAAATATTTTTTTCCTTCAAATTAGAATGATGAGGTTTAATTCATCTTTTTTATTAACCAATCACAGGTCGCCTTACACAAAATAACTACCCCGGGCTACATTACACTTTTTGCACCAATCAGCAGTACTGTCACAATTGGTTCTCTGTGCCCTCCACTACAGTTACACCGGAAGATAGATGTACACTGCTATACCACTGTAGTATATAACACATTCGGGTGGTGGTGGTGGTGGGGGCCGGGGGGGGGGGGGGGGCGGTGGGGGGGGGGGAGGAACGGGTGTAAATATGGTACAGGTGTGCGAGCTAGTGTTTCGAACCCTACCCCATTCATTCATGTATACCTGGCCTTTAAAAAAAACCGGACCCGTTCATATACTTGATCGTCCGAAACGTTGACCTATTCTTACACTGCCCTTTGATTTTATACCCATTTATTGCTGAAAGTTAGACAAACATAGCAGTCAATTCATTGAATACCAAGAGAACAAGTAGCATTGACAAATCTCTGAGCGAAAAAATATACGCATTTACCAGAGATGTCAGAAAACTGGGGCCTTTAACATACAAATCAAGAAAAATCGGGTCAGTCATATACTTTTTGTTGAAAAATGGGGGCTAATCATATACCTGGCATATACCTGGCATCGCTAAATTATATACCTGGCATCGCTGAATCATAAACCTGGCATCGCCGAATGGCCCCCTCTTTCAGCGATGCCAGGTATATGCCAGGTATATAATTAGCGATGCCAGATATATGCCATGTATATGATTCAGCGATGCCAGGTATATGATTATACGTCTAGAAGTTCTCTTGGCAGCGCTATTTATCAGTGTCTCCAACAGATACCAAAAGAAGACTAGTTATCTGCTTTTCGCAACTGGGTAAAAAGGTTACAAAAATGTGTTTCAGTAAAGGGGGAATACTTTGAAGGTTTGTAATAAAAATATGTTTGACAAAACATAGCACTGTAGTAATCCGAACCCAGTGACAAAACTTTTTGCAGGACCCTCGTATGGTCCAAAATATGTTCGAGCTATTGAACTTCGACTGCAATACTACAATTAGAGGACAAGGAAGTGACCATTTCTTCTTGGATAAGATGAAGACGAAAATAATATTTTGGATTAAAAACATCAGAGGATAAAAAATGACAACGATAATGTTTTATTAGCGAAACAGCAAATAACCATGTTTCTGGCTATTTACTAAACAGCAATATGACAAGTGTACAACATCAAATACAAAATTACTGAAATCAAACAAAACCAACACTGACTGGGTTTCAAGTGACTGCTAATGTGTAGTCTGTCTCCAGACTCTATCGTTTCTATCATTTTCTATTTTCTTTTCAAAGGTATACAATCCAGTACATCTTATAATGATTTGATAAGTTATCTCCCTTAGTGGAAAACAGTGAAATGGGATTAAAGAGACATATACAGCTACAGGAAGTAATAGAGAATGACAAAAAAAAAAAAAAAAAAAAAAAAATGCAGAAACCACTGGAGCCAGTCTAGCTAATGCAATTAGAGCTTGAGACTTTGTGCTATTGACAGACTTTACAAAGTAGTTTCATAAGAAACCTATTTGAAGTTGGAGATGTAATGTTGGTAAATTTTGGTGCTGACGTCCCAGAGGTATTATTCAGAAACTCCCTCTATAGCAACAGACTAATAGAAATGAAACGCTGACTCTACCATTCCCACTGAGCAGAGACGGCAAATCCTGTTCTCAAGCGGAACATCGATGTGTCGCCCCCTCTCAATTTTCAGACTGCGCGTACTAAGACGTAAAACTGACAGTTCTAATATTACATGGATTTACTGCTTCCAATACTTGATCCGATATAAGAGATTTTATGCAGGGTTTTAAACTTCCATTTTAATGGAATATCATTCCTAAATAGCAGAATGAGTCTACGCTTTCTAACAGCTCTCCATTTATAGTCCATATTTGATTTCCCTGCGTTCTGTGAGTTTCAAACACAAAAATTTTCGTCTTTCTAGTATTCACTTTTAAGCCCCATTTTGAAATGAATATGCATTAAGTTTATCCAACAATACCTGAATCCATCGGATCCTTTGAAATAATACCAAATCATCTGCAAAAAGGAGGAAAAAGAAATAAAACTGATAAATACTGACACCAGCAACTTCACCAAGCTCGCAAACACCAGACGTCCGAGATAATGCCATGAACGAAAAGAATAAACAATAGGGGTGACAACGGTTCAAGAGGTCGGATTTGACCATTTACGCCCTACTGACCCGAATTGTCTGTGGAAATACTTGTTTTAGTTACAATGAAATACATTATACACGTAACACATCTTTCCTCCATCTAGTTGTATATAATGATTATACTCAACACAGTTCTCTGACGGGGCATAACAGCTAACAATCCCCGGGGGACACTCTGTCGTAGGCACCCCTAGAAAAATGAAAAGAAAAAGAAAACATACATACCGCATTTAGGCATACCCTAAGTATTCTTACGGACAAGCCAGGGCAAACAGTGCAGACAGGGCAAACAGTGCAGACCCAGATCAAACGCCGCATAATGCGACAGTTTCTAGGAACATGAACAAGCAATCAATTGGACTTGATCAAGTTTTCGGGCACGTATTGTAGGGCGTTAAGGTGTCCAAATACTGATCAGAATCTACACTGTTTGTCACTCATCCAACAGTTATTAAACATATGAACAGAAAGTCCGTTTATCTGCTCAAAATTTTGGACAAGGCTGGAAAGTATATAAGTTTAGGGCGCTGTATGTGTGTAGGGGTTTGGTAGGTTCCTGAATTCTAATTAGATGGAGTATTCCTTTTTATGACTAAAACAAAATATATGAAACCTATTCGTTCGTAAACTGTCCACGGAAAAAAAAGGCGGAGCTTAGCTTTGCGTAAGCATAATAGAGAAGCGCCGAAGTTGAACGCTTAAACTTTAACCTGCTGACTATAAATAAAATAAAATAAAAAATAAATAATAATAATAATAAACGATCTTATATTTCACAGAAAAAATAAGACTTGACATTCGGAGACAATTTGGATGTAACAACAGCAAATATTATTTTCTGTGAAAATGAGAAAAATATTAACACTTACCATGCTATGGGCAGATTAGGCAGATGACAAACTAATAATATTTTTTTTTCTATTTTTTGTCCTAGAAAACAGGATCTGACATTTCATGCAAATTCTCTCCTAGAGAGACAATTTGCATGAAGTGTCAAATCCTATTTTCTTGGAAAAAATGAGAAAAATATTTCAAAACATCGTCTGCTGAAATTTTTACACAGCATGCAAAGTACTAACTATTTTTTTCATCTGGTGATTTTGCCTACTGAGCGCTATAGTTGAAACTTTTCTATTCTATGGGTAAATTCAGCGGATGACATCACGAAAACACGTCTATATAATTTTGACCCCCTTGAACCCCACTTTTTTATAGTAAAACTGGGGTTTGCAGGCGTATACATTATTTTTCTTATTTTTCTAAAAAACATAGATTGTAGGTATTCGTTAGATTGTAGGTACTCGTTTGGAGCAGGAAAATGAAAAATATCAGAATTTTTTATCTGATTTTTTTTCCTGTTTTTGGTTGTAAAATTTTCAATATATTTGAATAGGCGTGTTTTCGTAATGACAAGTTGGTATTTGTTACATTGTTTTTCTCAAGAAAACATAATAAAAATACAATCTGCACTATGGTGAAGTATGGCAAGGCGCTTCTAATACAACCCACAACATGTGTTTTCCTGGAGAAATAAGAAAACTATTTATCCGGTAACTAGTCCTATATGGAACTATGTTTTGAAGCATATGACGCTATACAGCGTCAATATTAAAATCAACACGTTTTGAAACAAACAACGAAAACAACAACAAACAAACAAATAAGAAAAGATAAGAAAAAAAAAAAAAAAAAAAAAAAAGAAAAAAAAAAAAAAAAAAGAAAAAAAAAAAAAAAAAGAAAAGAAAAGAAAACAGTACTTTTTTACATTACGAAAACTCGCCTATATTATGTTGACCCCCTTCAGCCCCATCATTATATAGTAAATCTGGGGTTTACAGGGGTATACATTAATTATTATTCTTATTTCTGCTTAAAACATAGATTGTGGGTACTCGTTAGAACCGCCTCGCCGAGGCGGTTCTAACGAGTACCCACAATCTATGTTTTGAGCAGAAATATGGAAAATATCAGAACTTTTTATCTGAAAATTTCCATTTTTTTTGGTGGTGAAATTTTCAGTATATTTGAATAGGAGTGTTTTCGTAATGATTCGTGTTTTTCCGCAGAATACGAATACTCTTGCAATTCAAATTTTGATACGTTGTCTTCAACTCTCTCTACAGACTTACAGACTAGTGACCTTACCTGTAAAACACGTCATACAGCCGGGACACATGGTTCCATCTTCCAAGAAGAAGTAGGTCTGTTTCGGAGCACTACACCGACTACTTGCCTGCGTATCTCTGCAACCGGCAACCAACACCGGGCAGGTGGAAGGATCTAAAACAAAGATACATGATATTCAGCCTTTCAGCTTTACATATAAACTTCTTTCCAGTCGATAGTTTGTTTAAAGAAAACAAAGCAGACGAAACATGTAGTCTGAACTTTGGCGCCAAAAAACTACAATGGTACGGAACACGTAATGTTAGAATACAAAATGTATTTAAAGTAAATAACCCAACACAACTGATTCTATGCTCTTAGATTGGTCAAGAATGACTTCAGAACGGCTTTTTATACTTCGATAAAACCACTATTTAGGAATTTTGGATCTGTTTTTCTTTGCACTGATTTCTAAAATACGCTATTTTATTCACGTTTCCGACGTAGATAGTAAAAAAATCAGCTATAAAGGCCACCTTTGATCATACTGCCTGAAAGTGGTTTTATTAGGAGATTGTCTTAATATTGACTAGAGAACATAATTCCAGATAAGGTACGTTTTTTCCAACCAAAACGTCTGATAGTTTACTTATTTTACCTAAAAAAATATGTTGTGGTACTCATTAGAAGCGCCTTGGCAAGGCGCTTCTAATGTGTACCACAACATATTTTTAGGTGAAATAAGAAAAATATTTAGCAGATACGCTCTCTTATCTGGAGTTAGAATAACAAAAGAACCCCATTTTGGACTGGAAAAAAGCTGGTTTTAATAGCTTAGTTGTTTTAGTTTCGAGCGCTCTTAATACATGACTGAGTTCGAATTGTAAGAATTCTGAATTTTTTTGTGTGGGTTTTATCGACGTGAAAATGCCGGTGAATCACTTACAAACTGAACGGAATTATAAGAAATAAATTTGATTCTTTGTGGATTTTATCAATGTTTAAACGCCAGTGAATTACTTACAAAATTAACATAAAGCTCTTTGGGTTTTATACAGTGTGTGAGTGATTCGCCGGGTTTACACAGAGATAGAATCGGGCTTTATGCTAAGTTTGTGATTGATTCACTGGCGTTTACACATCGATAAAATCCACAAAAACTCAAATTCCTTCCTGTAATATAATTAACGGTTCTTTTATATAAAAGAAATATTGGCAAATCTGAGGTGTGTTCCGTGAGTAAAGTGAGCGCTCACTCAAGCGCTCGAATAGCTGAAATTGTGCTGTTGGACCACATTGAGCGCTCGGTTAATACCTAATCATTATTGTTTTCATTTCCAATGATTATTCTGAGAGTATGTATCAAAGAAATACATTTTTCGCACCTTTCATTTAAATTAAATGCTACAATCAAAGTTCATTTCAGAGGGAATTTAACCCTTAAAGCGCTAATCACAAATATTGTCGTCTGCTTTGTCATCTGTTTGTGATTTTAAAAGTCATTTCTGCAAACAGTGTGGACCCAGATCAGACTGCTCCTTTAGGAGCAGTCTGATCTGGGTCCACACTGTTTGCCTGTATGCAAAAATAGGTTTGAAAAGTTTGCAAGAATATTCAGCAGACAACATAAACAGACGACATTTTCAGATGCAGTTTTTCTTGGCGCTTTAAGGGTTAATGAAAACGGCTGCGCCCTGTATTTAGCCAGTCAGGCACTTCGCCATGTCGGAAAACCAATGTGATACACCTCTAAGCCTGTATCGCTAGGTTGAGAACCCGCGTTCAGAAAGAGAGCAAGAGGTCGCTTGGCGAGTGCTCGCCCAGGTGAACATACCTCTTTACTTGCTCCTTGTTCATAAATATACTCACAGGAACCTCCTACGCAATGCGTTTTGTCCTCGGACGGCACGGTGTTTTCTGGACACAATGTGCAGTAAAATGATTCTGGTATCGGTTGAAATTCTCCGGCTGGGCAGGGGGCACATTCTCCTATCGACATGTCGAAATGCTGACCTGCTGTACAATCTGAAACGAGGATATCGAAAGACCAGCTCAGTAGAAAAGAATATCCGCCATATCTGGCAAAAACGCGAGTCTTTAATATTTTTTAATCCATTATATTCTGGGAACCCCTAAAAGGGTAATTGGCAAACAGTGCACACCCTGATCAGATGCCGCTGAATGCGGCATCTGATCAGGGTCTCCACTGTTTGCAAATAGGTCAACCATTTTTCTCTAGGAATATCTAAATCACATAACCTGACATACCTAAAATCGAAATTGGACTATTCCAATATAAAGTGTGGAGGAGTTCATTCAGTCTATAATAGGGTAACCCATTTTAGTCTGGAAACCCCCCCAAAAAAGGTAACTGGCAAACAGATCTAGATCAGACACCGCAGAACGCATCCGTGCAGTCTCGCCAGAACCAATATTGATCGCTCATGTAATCGGTAGGCCTTGGGAAAATGTCAGCCAAAGAATTAGACATTTGGCCTTTTTGGGGGACCGGACTCGCGCTTTGAACGACTGATTCGACGGACAGCCTTAGGTCTTTTTACTCGCGACATGCTCGCATGTCTAAAACGTGCTTGCTGAATGGGAAGAAATAGAGAATAGATGGCATTGCTTCTAGAGCGGATTAATCTGGGCATACGCTGTTTACTCACTCGTAAATTTTAAATCAAATATTAGCTCATTTATGCCGAGTGGACTATACTACCTCATCTCTTTGGAGAGGTCCCATTACGAAAACATGCCTATTCAAATAAACTGAAAATTTTACCACCAAAAAATGAAAATTTTCAGATAAAAAAAAATCTGATATTTTTCTTATATCTGCTCAAAACATAGATTGTGGGTACGCCTTAGAACCGCCTCGATGAGATGAGGCGGTTCTAACGAGTACCCACACGCTATACTTTTGAGCAGAAATAAGAAAAATAGTGTATACCCCTGTAAACCACAGTTTTACTATATAAAAGTGAGGTTTCAGGGGTTCAAAATTATATAGGCATGTTTTCGTGATATTTTCCAGTATTAAGGGTGTCTGTTGTTTGTTATTTTTATCATTACTATGTTTTTTTTTTTTGTTTTTTTTTTTGTTTTTTTTTGTTTTTTTTTTTGTTTTCAAAAATGTCTGCTTTTAATGTAAACAGTGAAGACCCTGTTCAGACGTTCCGTGGCGTCTGAACGGGGTCTACACTGTTTGCCAATTCCCCTTTTATAGGACGTTAGGCATAAATGGGTTATGGGAAATCGCTACAATTTCAGGGGAAGCAACTCTCAATGGTTGATATTGTATTGTCCCGCTTACCGCTTATGAAAAGGGATCTACTCTAAAGGAAAACAATTTACTCCTTTTTCAGAAGGGTCTTGGCGTGCAAAAAAAAAAAAACAAAAAAAAAAAACAAAAAAAAACAAAAACAAAAAAAAACAGGAAGTCACACAATTTGCCTCCCTTTGTTTTATTTCCAACGTTGTATAAACTTTTGTTCAGATTCTTTATAACTTTATTTCTGCTTAAAACGGTAGAGAAGAATTGGGGGAAAACAAAGTTTCCTGGAACATTGAAACTGCATCCAACCCACCACAACTCGTGTTTCCTCTATAAATGTAAATGTGTAGACCTGAACCCGGCAGGCACATGACGTAAATACAACGTCGCCTCAACGTCGATGTAACGTCATGACGTTGCATCGACGTTGAGGCGACGTTATATTTACGTCATGTGCCCGCTGGGAAATTGCTTATTGCTTCCATTGCTTTTTTCAGTGATTCAACAGAGAGAGAGAGAGAGAGAGAGAGAGAGAGACAGACAGACAGACAGAAAGATAGGGAGAGGAGGAAAGAAGGAAAGCGAAAGAGAGAAGGACAGGCAGGCAGACAGATAGGGAGAGGAAAATGAAAGAGAGGAGAGGGGGAGATATAAGAGAGAAGTAAAAGAGAGAGAATGAGAGACAGTGTGACATACAGAGAGAGAGAGAGAGAGAGAGAGAGAGAGAGAGAGAGAGGGAGGGAGGGAGGGAGAGAGAGAGAGAGAGAGAGAGAGAGAGAGAGAGAGAGAGAGAGAGAGAGAGAGAGAGAGAGAGAGAGAGAGAGAGAGAGAGAGAGAGAGAGAGAGAGCAAAGTCTTTACTTTTAGAATAGCCCCAAAAAGTAGGACGGTAAACATATTTTAAAGTGACGGAAATTCGGCTTCCGAGATTACCACAGCTCTTCCCATTAAGCTGGAGTTGCGGATGGATAATCTGGGTCTCAGATGTTTGCACATTCATTAAGGTGCCATTTGCTGGAACCCGGTTAATGTCTTACCTTCCCACCGCCAGCTGAATACCAGCTCCGTTGCTGTGCCGAATATGATGAAGAAAATAAAACGTTTGCCATCCATATTGAAAACGGAAATAGTGAACACCAGTTTCAATCAAGCATCCTTCCTGTGAGATAATGAAGTTATTATGAATAAATATACTCCGTTTATATTGTCAGTTTATATTGTCAGTGTCATGGGCAAAATATCATTTTCGTGCTTCTGCGGACATTTATCATTTCCGCAAGGGGAGACACTATTGTGACTTCCTCTTTTGTTTACTGCACTCCGAACTCTACCGAAAAGGAGCCTCTGGGAGTAATTATTTCATTATAGAGTAGATCCCTTTTAAGAAGAAGACAAACCATACTTTTAACCGAGTTTTCCCCCCGAAAAAATATCACTTCCTCAATCAGTTTGTCAACACGTGACGCTTCTTGGATATAAGATTCTCAATTAAATTTAGACCGAATAAACTCTCCCCACACACTATTCTGGAATTTTAGGTATGTCAAGCTATGTGATTTATATATTCGTAGAGAAACAATTGGCCAAATTATTACCAAATAGTGGAGACCTTGATCAGACGCCACATTCTGTGGCGTCTGATATGGGTCTGCGCTGTTTGCCAGTTCCCTTTTAAAGGGTCTCCAGACTGAAATGGGTTGATTAGACTCCGTCTTTTTGTGTTGATCCTCTGGTGAATCAGGGAATCTCTACGCGGACAGAATATAAGAAGAGTCACGAGAAAAAGGGCTTTTCTCAGTAAGCATTCTACATAAATCTATAGCGGGCCGTTATCGGCCCGTCAGGGTAGCTGACGGGCCGATAACGGCCCGCTATAGATTTATAAAGAAAGCTAGCTGGGTTCGGACACCGTCGAATCAAACTTTTGGTACGCATGTCCGATCCCTTAGCGAAGTCACGTCTTTTATTCTTTGGCTAAAGTGTTCCCTTAGCCTACCGCTTAAGTGAACGTACAGAAGAGGTTCTGGTGAGACTGCGACTGGAGTTTTGGTCGCCAGAAACGATATCTCGTAAAATCTACGGAGTTTTCCGTTAAAACAAGTGTTATAACAATCTTGAACATTTATCTCAGCATATGACATTCTCCGATTCTTAGTAAAACACAAAATGAGTAAATAAACTCACAGTTTATCCAGCTTATCAACACTTTGGGAAGTTGTTTACAACGTCAATAGGTCCACCGGAACAGGTCAACTTATTCCTTTATAGTACATCGTCGGTGTACAAGTTGACTGATTCCCGGGTGTGATCTAAGGCAGTTGTTCATTTGTGGTTCGTTGTAAATTTGTGGCTTTAGGGGGCTCTTTCGTATTTCATCACGAAAACATACCTATACTAGTTTGACCCCCTTAAACCCCAATTTTATACAGTAAAAGTGGGGTTTAGAGGGTATACATTATTTTTCTTTTTTCTGCTCAAAAACATAGATTGTGGGTACTCGTTAGAACCGCCTCGGGTGTTTTGAATAGATATATGAAAATATCAGAATTTTTATTTGAAAACTTTCAGTTTTTGGTGGTACAGTTTTCAATATATTTGAATAGGCATGTTTTCGTGTTTGGCCCTGTTTAGTGTCTTGTTGTGTTTGGTGTTTCATGTCTAGCACTTTAATCACATCGATGGTGAATAGAGCTGGCTGCTTCACTGTTCGTTGTTTTGGTACGTGTGCTCTATCCACCAATGTTTACTTTTCCTCTTGGTATCAATAGTAGGCTATATATGTGATTGTGGCGATTGTGTGGTTCTTGTGATTCTGCTCTTGTCCAATGCCATATCTGTCAACAAGAGCGCAAAATACACGTATTCAGATTCATGCGCCAAGTCTCATCCGGGCATTTGCTCTTCATTGATACATTCTATAGTATCCAATGATTCTGTTAGCAGACAGCGAAGGCCATGTTCATACTACGCTGGATGCGCAGACTGATCCGAATATGCCCAAAGACACGTTTTCGTATGGCGCGGCTAAAATACATTTGGACATTTTATTTACTAGTCGACTGTTTTGCAATGCCATATTAGGGTTAAGTTTCGCGATTTTGGCTTTCCTCGGCATATGGCAAGATAATGTTTAGTTCGTTCGTTTACAAATTTCCTTAAGGTTGTAGTCCACGTGCGAATCATTGATCAATGGAATCAAACTACGGGTAAGACGGACGAACCAATTGTTCACGATGAATCTAACACTATACCAAAACTGAATGTTTTTTCAAAATCTTTTTGAGATCGATTGTTCATCAATCGCCCCATAAATAATCGACTCAAATATATTAAAGAATCTACGGTATATTGCTGTTGTCCACGTGACAATCGCTGACTCACAAATTTAATCCATGCAAATAGCATTTATACGAAACCAAGGAAACGGGTATTTATAGCAGCGCTATTCTTGTCTTTGTGACGTCATAGTGCTATGTAAAGAGGGTTATCTGTAAAAGCAAGACTAGGCTTAGTGCTTGGACATTGGCAAACAGTGTATACCCAGATCAGATGCCGCCAAACGCGTTTACTTAAATTTAGGAAGTTAAGGATGAAATGAAACACCCCGTTCAGGGCTATTTTCCCAGCCTAAACTCAGAGAAATCTGTCAGAGCTTTGATTTTTTTTACGTTTTGTGAGAAATTGTCTTTCAAACAATGATGTATCACTTAAAATGAGACTGTCTGACCTTTGCAGACATCCGATAATTTGGACTAAATGACTAATAAAAGGGCAAGTGTACTTTAATGCCATTGCCACATCATTAACCTTTAACACTCTCCTGGCTTATTCAGCAGACCACATATTGATAGTATTTTTCCTATATTTTCCAGAAAACTAGACATGTCATTCCATGCAAATTGTCTCCAGCGGATTGGAGACAATTTGTACGAAATGCTAAAACCTAATTTCTGGGAAAAAGAAGAATTATAAAAAAAAAATAGTTAAATATGTCGTCTGCTGAAAATTTTACCCAAAGTGCTAAGCGTTAAGCAATTAGTGGACTAAATCATTACCTACTTTTCATAACCTTAAACGCTAAACTATAAACAGTTACATTGAAATATTTTGATACAGTCGACTCGTTATCTCGAAGCCCAACTCTCTGGGGACTCTTTGAAATACTTCGAGATTCCGTATCTCGACATATCAGATTTGCAGATTTGAGGAAAAAAATAAATCAAACAACCATATTTCATAAATGAATATGTAATTTGACTCCTGAAGTTAGAAATATACTGAAAATATTGTGGAAAAAAGGAGAAACTGCTCCTTAGGAGTTATTTCTCCTCTTTTCCACTATATTTTGTTACTAATTGTTAGATTCCATGTTAAAACAGGGACTAGATTTTCAATTCGAGATAAGCAGTTATTCGAGATAAGCGAAGTCAAGATAACGAGAGTCTAGTGTATTATTCTCAGTTTACTTGGCCCAGGACAAGGACTCAATAACTATAACTAAGATGAGAATCTAGATTATGAGATACGATCTCTTTTTTCTTATTTCTCGAAGAAAACATATGTCGTGGGTACTTATTAGTAGCGCCTTACCATGGCGTTTCTAATGAGTACCCACACCATTATGTTTTCTGCGAGAAGTATGAAAAATTTCAATTTTCGGGCAAGTAAAATTTGGTTGGACAACTGGATTTTGCCCATTTACTTGTCCGTGGACAAGTAATAATATTTGATTCCACAACCCTGATTCAAGGTTTCGAGATTAATTCCGGCAATGTTTAGAGATTAATTTCACTGTAATGTTTGCTGACAAACATACTTAGTCACCCATATCTCGTGTGGAATCTCGTAGCAAATTTCGTTTTATCTCGTTCGCCATCTTTAATATGGCATCGTGGTAATCAGACCAACAGACAATTGATAAGCCAAAAAATTGAGAAACAACTATTGATAAACTTGTTTTAAAGTTGCTTTTGAATAAATATAAGCTCTGCTGAATGCAAATCAGACAAAATAGTTGGTCGGGTGTGTTTGCATCTAAGGCTGTGCCTTTATTTCATATTAAAGATGCATGTCGACACAGAACAGCTATCAAATCCAATTTAGAGACAGACATGCGATGACCTCTATCTTACGAAGCTTCATAAATATTCATTTAATAACTTAATTTATGTAAGTTACACTTTAAATCAGATAGAAGGGGACTAGGTACACTTGACAGATTGTTCGCCATTTCCGCTAAGGCAGATAACTTTTATGACTTTCTGTTTTGATTTTATTTGATTTGATTTATTTATTTTTTATTCATTTATTTTTTTAATTTTTTTTTACTACACTCTGTGAACCTACTGAAAAGGGGTCTACTCTATAAGGAAATAATTTGCTCCCAGAGGGAGGGAGAGTAGATCCCGTTTTAGAAGGATGCACACACAATTTTGACAGAGTTTTATCCCCTGAATGTGTATTCTCCCCTTGAAGTATGTGGATACATGATGCGTCTTGAATATAAGATCTTTAACCAAACTTAGACTGAATCAACTCCACCACACCATATATTGAAAGAGTCTTATTTCAATTCTAGATATGTCGGGCTATGTTATTGAGATATTCCTATCGAAAAATGGCTAATTTGCAAAGAGTGGAGACCCTGATCAGACATCTCATTTTCTGCACTGTTTGCCAATTACCGTTTTGGGGGTCTCCATACTAAAATAAATTAATACAGGTGCAGACAACGGAGCCTATTTCAGTATTCGTATTCTCACAGTCTGATTAGGACTCCCTCTAACCGTTTATATGATTAATGTCTCCGGTAGTATGAATATATTAATGAGCAGGATAGCCCTTGTCAGAACGCACAGCTGTGTACACTGATCGGAGGTCTGACTTTAGGTACACTGATACACTTTCAAGAGGGATAACTCTGTTAAAACTGAATTTACCTCCCAAAGGAGCAAATTTGTTTCTTTAAGAGTAGACCCCTTTTCAGAAGGGATTTTGTGTGCTCGGAAACCAAATTAAAATATAAAGATTTGCCTCCCTTGTCATAAATAGCTGCCTACCAACCAAGCGTGCCCACTCCCCTTAAGAACCCGTCAAATAATAACCAAAACGCATAGTTTGAATTGATAATTGATATGCAATATTATTAATGTAATAATGATGTCTGATTGATCAGTTTCCGCAATTTCCTTTTCTTCTCTTTTTTTGCAGTTGCACTTAGCTTATTCCCTTTTTCATCTGTTTATACTTTTTTCTGTTGTACTAACATATTTGTTTTTTTTTTTTTTTTTTTCTTTTTATAATAATCTTCCTTCTTTATGTCTTTTAGTGTTTATTTTCTTTGACGAATCTGATCATCGATATCAATATATAATCATATATTTATTTTTTGTTTTTCATATATATTACATATTTCTTTGGACCGGTTTACTAAGCGCCAGCCATCACCCAACAAAAGGCACTGACACCATATATATCCCTCCTGTCGAAGGCCTGACTGTACACCTCAAATTGTTGCTCAGCTTCGTTGTACAATTTTCGTTGTCGAACTCTTCTCATATAATCTTGCCTAGAGCGTTTGCTGTTATCTTCTTCGTCTATCTTTGGTGACGTTGGTGGATCTTTCCCAAATAAGTCGTAGACAGAATACACCTTGGACTCAATGCTGATCACGTTTCTTCTACGTTTGGAATTCGGTTTTATGTCACGTGGTTCCAGCATCTGAAAAAGATTACCAATTTTATTACATATATTTTGTTTTAGAACTGTGTTTGTATTGCTGTGACAAGTCGCATATCATAGCATTTGTTTCTTTCGTAAAGACTCAAACAAATGCTTTCGTCACGAAAACATACCTATATAATTCTGACCCTCTTAAACCCACTTTTATATAACAAAACTGGGGTTTACAGGGGTATACATTATTTTTCTTATGTCTGCTTATGTCTGCTTAAAACACAGATTGTTGGTACTCGTTAGAACCGCCGTGTCGAGGCGGTTCTAACGAGTACCCACAATCTATGTTTTGAGGAGAAATTTGAAAAATATCAAATTTTTTTATCTGAAAATTTTCATTTTTTGGTGGTAAAATTTTCAGTATATTTGAATGGGTGTGTTTTCGTAATGGAAATGCACAAGGACACAGCCTGTAACATGCCCGGAAAAACTTAGGAGACAATTTGCAAGGTTTCAAAGCTTATTTTCTGGATACATAAGAAGGAAATATAATAAATCTGTCGTCTGCTGACTTGAGGTTGCTGAAGGCTAAATTAGCTTACAACATCACAAAAACACGCTTGTATAATTTTTATCCCCTAAAACCCCACTTTCATACAGTAAAACTTGAGTTTACAGGGCATACATTATTTCTTATTTCTGCTCAAAACATAGATTGTTGTACTCGTTAGAACCGCCTCGGTTAGAACCCATAATCTATGTTTTAAACAGAAATATGAAAAATATTAGAATTTTTATCGGAATATTTTACTCGTTTAGTTGTAAAACTTTCTATATATTTGAATAGGCGTGTTTTCGTAATGTTTAAAAGAGAATCAAAGATCAATACAGAAATATAGATATTTCCTAAACAGGAAATACACCTTGTGAAAAGGATACTATATACAGCTTTAAATAAGCTTATGTTTGTATTTTTTTTCATTTCTGCACGAAACACGAAAAAATAATATAGGTACTTATTAAAATCGTCTCTAAACGACGCGTTCCCAGTGAGTCTACGAAGCATCTCTAATGAATACCCACAACGTACGTTTTTTTGTGAATGCACGAGAAAAATATCTTGATGCTATGTCACCTTGAACTCTGTAAGATCTTAGTTATTAAACGCATTAAGACAGATTTATGCAGCTAGAAGTGACAAAGCACGTTGACTCAAAGAACTGATAGCATTGGTAGATCAATTATATCTGAGTGTAGGCTGGGAAAATGGTCCTGAACGGGGGCTTGAGACTGTTTCATTTAACCCTTAACTTCCTGTAATTTAAGCAAACAGTGCAGACCATAATCAGACGCCGCGTTCTGCGGCGTCTGATCTGGGTCTGCACTTTTTGCCAATGCCCTAAAAATGTTCCAGTCCAGGTTTTACAGATAACCCTCTTTACAAGACCCTCTGTCATGAGTGACAAGAATAGCGCAACTATAAATAACCGTCTAACGCGCGGTTTGATTACATTGGTCAGAGATCAACCTTAAGGAAATTTTGGCGTTTGTATACTATGGCTAATCGACCCAAAAATGACAAAATTCCTAAAATCTGCCCAGTAATGTTGATACTTTCGATAATCCCGTTTCCCTAAACAACATAGGGTAAAATGGGAACATAGCTCGAGATTAGAGGGGATATCCACATACTGTTTTTTTTTTATTTCTCCACGAAATCATATGTTGTCATTACTCATAAGACGCGTCTCATCAAGGCGCTTCAAATGAGTATCCACAAATTATGTTTTTTGTGGAGAAATAAGAAAAACATATCAGTACTTTTTGGTTGAAAAGACGCCTTATCTGGAGCTGTGACATTAGACAAGAATTTTTATCGCAGTGAATATCCAGGAACGACCGCAATAAGAGACCACAGGCTTCTGACTGAAATCCATGGACTGAAAACCTATGACTATATTTCCTCCAAAGCAGAAATACAGTCGATTCTCGTTATCTCGAATTCCAAGGGACTCCCTGAAACATTCGAGATATCCGTACTTCGACATATCAGAGTTGAGAGGATGAGGAAAACAATAAATTGAACAACCACATTTAACAAATGAATATGTAATTTGACTCCTGAAGTTAGAAATATATATATATATATATATATATATATATATATATATATATATATATATATATATATATATATATATTTATCACATGACCGTCACGTTATTCAGTGAAATAACCCATGTCATAAAAATCATATAACCACACGTGTTATAACACCTGCAAGGCTTCCCATTGGTTAGCCTAATTACCCTCATTAATATTCGTATTACACCGCTTATTGATAGCAACCAAGATGGTGTCCGCGTTCGCCGATACAACTTTCACTTTTGAAACAGATCCTGCCTTCAGTTTTGAGATGATTTTGAGATGAACGATAAATGTCAGACCGATGGAGGGAGTAGACGCAAAACAATCACAAGGTGAATAACAAGACTACCAGAAATATTCATGGTGGTAAAAATTCGATGTTTTCCCGCAACATATTTGGGGGCACTCTCAACATCGATATCGTCAAACCGTCAATGAAAAAAAAAAATTCACCACCTCTAAAAAACATTAGAGGATGACATGACTCAGATAGTCAATAAATGTGTCAAATTAAAATCCAAATTACAGTTAAAATGTTTTATAGTTTTGAAATCTGTCGTTTACTTGAGTGTGTCAATCACGGCATAAAACTATATTGATTAAGGACAGTGACCTTTAAATACGTCAGCTGACTGTGGGGGATTTCCCTACTGATTCTCAGTGACGTATTGACTCGCTGAATGACGTTGTTCAATGGAATATTTAGTTTTGAACTTATTTATTCAAATGAAATATTTATTAGCTCAAATAAAAATCATCATTATTTCCTTCAGTTTAACGAAGTAATAAATGGCATACTTATCTTGTTTCTAGTTATTTTCCGTACTTATCAAACAATATGCGAACTGTTTTTGTTGCGTAGTACTATTGAATCCTTGGTAGTGAGTTGTTCCGCTTGGCTATGGAAAGCCGTTATCTTTAAAAATATATTTTGTGCATTTTTTTGTCATCGGAAGGGCCATGTGATAAACAGAATCTTACATTCGTGGTCATTTAATATGAAATTTATGAAACTCGTTGGGTAATTTCGGTATTTTGCTCGCTAAAGCTCGCAAAATACAGAAATTACCCGAACTCGTTTCATAAATTTCATATTAAATGACCACTCATGTAAGATCCTCTATATATATAATGTGGGAAAAGAGGAGAAATTGCTCCCTCTTTTCCACATTATTTTGTTACCTGTTGTCATAGTTTCATGTTAAAACAGGGATCGGATTTTCACTTCGAGACAAGCGGTAATTCGAAATAAGCGAGTTCGAGATAACGAGGTTCGACTGTAGTAAACGAAGGTCAAGGCCATATGTGCAAATATCTTACCTCATCTGTGCCGTCTGTTAGGTAAAGGTACTTTGTTCTTTTAGCCCTCCGCATGAATCTCTCCACCATGTCCTCTATATAGAAGGGATCCATCATTCTCTGAAAAAAAAAATAACATAATTACAATGTAGTGAAAGGTCTATCCCTAAGAATACGTAGGGAACATGTACATGCGGCAATGGCTATCTGTCAAAATACTTAGAGTAAACACGGAAAAGAGTTTCCTCTTGGGACCGGTTCATTTCCAATAGAAGGGGGTGTGGTAAGTTCTATGTTTTATAGGAGGTCCAGTGTATTTAATGCCCACAATATAGACCCTAGTCAGACGCCGCTTTATGCGTCGTCTGATCTGGGTCTATACTCTGCCGATGTCCCTTTTATGGGACGCTAGGCATAAATAGATTAATAAGACTTCCCACAAGGGCGGTATTTAAAAGCCTTAAGTTTTAGGACCTCTTAAATAATATCAATGACCGTGATATAATGTAATCAAGATATATTATCAGACCTCTACCTAAAGTAAACTTATATATAACATTAAAAAAAAATACAAAAAAAAAAAAAAAAAAAAAAAAAAAAAATACCATTCGTCTGTCTACTTCTCTCCATCTTTCCAGTTCTCTCTCAAAAGCAAGCCATTCTCTTTCTTCCTTTTCCTTTCTCAATCTTTCCCTCCGTTCGTGGTACTTTAGAAATTGATGAATCTCAATCATCAATGCCATCTTTCTTTTCCACTTATACATAACTTCAAAAATCATTTTATTTTCTCTCCTTTTAAAACGCTGCTTCTCTTTAATACAATGGTTGACGTTGTCAATAGATACGACGTCAGATAGCGTGTCAAACGTCATATACGCAATCGCTTTTGACGTTATGTAAGTATTTTTCTTTTTTATACTGTAAGTTTCATTTTTTCCATTTAAATTGTTTGTCTCTCATGTGATATGTGAGATGAAATAATATAGATATCGCATTGTATTATACTGCATTGCAGAATAAATTTATCGTATTGTACTGTATTGTATTGTATACAATATATTGTATTGTATTGTATTGTATTGTACTGTATTGTATTGTATTGTATATGACTCTCCTATTGTATTGTACTGTATTGTATTGCATTGTATATAACTGCATCATGACAAAATATGTCTTTATATGAGAGTACTGTGTTTACAATACGTATTCTGACAGTCATGCTTGAACAAATTAGCCAGCGCACAACGAAGTCTACAATAAGACCTGTGGGACCCGCAAATACTCAGAACAGCCTGTATATCCACCCAGTATGGCAAAGGCTCTCATTCATTCCTCTTACATTAGCCAGAGTGAGGGGGTGGGGGCTGTACCAACAAAAAAAATGAAAATTTTCGGATAAAAAAAATCTAATATTTATCATATTTCTGAGGCTGTTCTAACGAGTAACCACAATCTATGTTTTAAGCAGAAATTAGAAAAAATAAAGAATACCCCTGTAAACCCCAGTTGTACTATATAAAAGTGGGGTTTAAGGGGGTCAAAATTATATAGGCATGTTTTCGTGATGTATAGGTATTGTCGTGCGCTGGCTAAAATTGTGTGGACCCTTCTTTGTTCGCATATGCCCTAAGACCCCTTTTGTCATTATGAGATGAACCTATTTATACCTAGTAGATTCTTATATCTTGGAATTTTGGACTAATCCATTTAGTATTTCAGGGATGGTTAACAATACTGCGGGTTTCTATGTAGTTCATTGCATACATTGCAGACCCTGATAAGATGCAGCGTTCTACGGCGTCTTATCAGGATCTACACTGTTTGTAATTTCCAAATACGAAGCATCGATTAGCAAAAATATGTTAAACGCGATTCTGAGCTGTATGGTGAGGAATCCTGCCTTCTGTCACCTGTGGAAACCTATATAAATCAATCAAACATTAACCCTTTTCTGTCGAGTGGACTCTTCTACCTCTTCTACGCTAACTCTTTGGACCGGCTCATTTCCAATAGAAGGAGTGTGTGGTAAGTTGTTATCATATGTTTTATAGAAATTCCTATACAGTCGACTATCGTTATCTCGACTTCGCTTATCTCAAATAACCGCTTCTCGAAATGAAAATCTGGTCCCAATTTTTACATGCATATCTAATAACAGGTAACAAAATATTGTGGAAAAGAGGAGAAATTGCACCTAAGGAGGATTTTCAATATGTTTCTAACTTCAGGAGCCAAATTACATATTCATTCGTGAAATGTGGTTGTTAGATATATTTTTTTCCTCAGTTCTGCGAATCTGATATGTCGAGGTACGGCTATCTCGAAGAATTTCAGACAGTCCCTTGGACGTCGAGATAAGGGGAGTCCAATGTTTTTAATGCAAACAGCGTATACCCTGATCAGATGCCGCGTTCTGTGGCCGCTCTTCTGGATCTATACTGTTTGCAATATCTATTTTATGGGACGTTAGGCATTAATGGGTTTAGCGCTGATTACAACTGTTGTACACGACATTTTGATGATTTTTTGTATTTTTCTGGGTAAATAAGGCTCGATATCTCGTGTGAACCGTTTGCCTAACGGACGATTCATTTGAAATGCCAAGTCTTATTTTCTCTGAAAAATATTACTAGTAGATAGAATGTCGTGTACTGCAGTTTTGACTAGCGCTTCAAAGTTTAAAACAGGATATCCATCTGCATATACAGTCGACTCTCGTTATCTCGACTTCGCTTATCTCGAATAACCACTTATCTCGAAGTGAAAATCTGGTCCCAATTTTTACATGAAAATCTAACAACAGGTAACAAAATATTGTGGAAAAGAGGCGAAATTGCTCCTCAGGAGCAATTTCTCCACTTCTCCACAATATTTTCAATATATCTCTAACTTGAGGAGTCAAATTACATATTCATTCGTGAAATGTGGTTGTTAGATATATATTTTTTTCTTTTCCTCAATTCTGCAAATCTGGTATGTCGAGGTACGGATATCTCGAAGAATTTCAGACAGTCCCTTGGACTTCGAGGTAACGGGAGTCGACTGTACATGTAGATCCTGTAGTGGCATCACGGCAACACACCTATATAATTTTGACCCCCTTAAACCCCACTTTTATATAGTAAAATTGGGGTTTACAGGGGTATACATTATTTTTCTTATTTCTGCTCAAAAACATAGATTGTGGGTACTCGTTAGAACCGCCTCGCCGAGGCGGTTCTAACGAGTACCCACAATCTATGTTTTGAGCAGAAATATGAAAAATATCAGAATTTTTACCTGAAAACTTTCAGTTTCTTGTGGTGAAATTTTTGAATATATTTGAATAGGCGTGTTTTCGTAATGACAAATAACTGCATCATGACAAAATATGTCTTTATTGAATACGTAGACCAGACTGCACACATGCAGGGTCTGCCCTGAACATGCTACTTTATTTTTAAATGGGATCTATTTTCAGCGTGATAATGATCTACACAATTCCTCTCAGTCTGCGATGTAGCAAACAAGAAAGAACGTGAACAAGCTCACTAAATGATATTAATACTACGAATGCTGGATAACATTTCTGAAATATATTTCTAAGAAAATAAGTTTTGACATTTCTTGCAAATTGCCTCCTCGGAAGACAATCGAGGAGACAATTTGCATGAAGTGTCAAAACCTATTTTCTAGAAAAAGTTAGAAAAATACAGTCGATTCCCCTTATCTCGAAGTCCAAGGGACTGTTTGAAATTCTTCGAGATATCCGTATACCTCAATATATCAGATTTGCAGAATTGAGGAAAAAAAATATACCTAACAACCACATTTCACGAATGAATATGTAATTTGACTCCTGAAGTTAGTATTGTAGAAAAGAGGAGCAATTTCTCCTCTTTTCCACAATATTTTTTGTTACCTGTTGTTAGATTTTCATGTAAAAATTGGGACCAGATTTTCTCTTCGTGATAAGCGGTTATTCGAGATAAGCGAAGTCGAGATAACGAGAGTCGGCTGTATCATCAGTTTGTCGTCTGCTGAATTTGCCCATAAGGTGGTAAGGTTTAATCGCTCCTCTTCAAAAGAACATCTTTACGAACAGCGAGGGTTCAGATTGTCTTGTACATTTGTACAGTCTGATCAGGATCTATGTTGTATATCGATATAATCTACACACACTACTGATGTTGTAAGCAGACTGCGAAAGCGCGGAAGTTGCGCAGGCTGATCTCGCTATCAGTATATACAGCGATGACACATTTTACCCATGACCAGGTACATATGCAAATGCATTCTGCAGTAAACAACATATTTGCAATATATTATTGCTGACATGTACCGTACGTACTATAAATATTACATCACGGATCCTCTCGTTTCATTCGGTTAACTTCGTAAGGTTCCGGACGGGGTATGCTTCATGACCTGGGAGTATGTTATAGGTTACGGATTCATACGAAGTTTGCCGATTGAATCTGTTTTATCCTAAAGTTGGAACACGCCCTTTTCGATTTCATGGCGATGCAGCTGGCTGAATGGAACATAGTGTAGAACCATATCAGACTGCTCACTTGCAGTGTAAACTGAGTCTACACTTTACTCTGGCATGTCGGTGTGTCTACATCACGAAAACATACCAGTATTATTTTGACCCCCTTAAACCCCACTTTTATATAGTAAAACTGGGGGTTTACAGGGGTATATATTAATTTTTCATTTCTGCTCATAAACATAGATTGTGGGTACTCGTTAGAACCGCCTCGCCGAGGCGGGTCTTATGAGTGCCCACGATCTATGTTTTGAGTAGAAATATGAAGAATATCAGATTTTTTTTTTTATCTGAAAATTTTCATTTTTGGTGGTAAGATATTCAATATATTTGAATAGGCACGTTTTCGTTTTCGTAATGATTTAGAGTAAACAAGGATCAGAGAATTTTAATTGTGTGGTAAAGTTATGTAATTGCATCAGCGACTGACGACTAGATGTAAACGAATAATAAAATTAAATTTGTCATAAACACTCCTTTGCTTCTAAATCATTTAAAAGGTGTTGTCAGCAACTGAGTTACCTTGTATTCTAAAAGCCAACTTAGAACATACAACCTTCTATTATTCCTGAACGTTGATAATCTCCAGAAAGGTGAGTCAAATTGTTTCATAAAATTTACATTAGACCCCTGTTAATCTATCCATCTGCGAGTGCGTGTGTATTCAAGATCTTTTTGTGTTCCCTGTTAAGAGGAAATAATACAGTTTCAAGGGAGACAACTATGACAAAATTGTATTTGTCTCCCTTCTGGAATGGGATCTACTATATAAGGAAAGAATCTGCTCCCGTTTGGAGCAAGTTGTTTTCTTATAGAGTAGACCCTTTTTAGAAAGCAAACCTGAAGGAACAGAAGTTTTCTCCCTTGACGAAAGTTTCTAAACATCCACCAAGTGTATCCAGGATCCTGAAATACAATAATATACATGTACATATGACGTATATGTGCGGATAATTACATGTAAAACGATGTAAAGGATTATTCAAGCCGGAACGTGAGAAATCACGAAAACATGCCTATATACTTTTGACCCCCTTAAACCCCACTTTTATGTAGTAAAACTGGGGTTTACAAGGGTATACATTAATTTTCTTATTTCTGCTCAAAAACATAGATTGTGGGTATTCGTTAGAACCGCCTCGTCGAGGCGGTTCTAACGAATACCTACAATCTATGTTTTGAGCAGAAATATGAAAAAATATCAGAATTTTTAGTCTGAAAATTTTCATATTTTGGTGGTAAAATTTTCAGTATATTTGAATAGGCTTGTTTTCGTAAAGAATTAGATCTCCGAAGTATTTTGGAATGGTACTTTATTACACAATATCATTGGCCGGAATCGCGCCGGTCTCTTAATATAGCTTTGGATTTTTATGTATGGAGAAGTGTTCGATTAGCGCAGAGCGCAATTTGGTGTTTGAATATGACCTGCAGTCCATCTTTGGTAAGTTTGACTATGACCTGTGCTCCATACAAAAAAAGTTCAAACATATTCATACCTGACGCATGCTAAAATAAGCATCTAGATAACATTACGAAAATACGCCTATTCAAATATATTGAAAATTTTACAACCAAAAAAGGGAATATTTTCAAATAAAAAATTCTGAGATTTTTCACATTCCTGCTCGAAACATAGATTGTGGGTACTCGTTAGAACCGCCTCATCGAGGCGATTCTAACGAGTACCCACAATCTACGTTTTTCAACAAAATAAGAAAAATAATGTATACCCCTGTAAACCCCAGTTTTACTATATAAAAGTGGGGTTTAAGGGGGTCAAAATTATATAAGCGTGTTTTCGTGATGAGATGTAGTAACTTTTTTAAGTTCTGGCATGTTTTTTTTTTTTTTTTTAATAATAATGTAAAAACTAAATCTCGTGGAGATCCCAATATGGCTAGGATACCTATGTCACATATTTCTAAGTAAACATAAACAAAATTTGCGCCGGTACTTAGACGTTTTCGTCTAAATATTTTGTCTTGTTTTGACTATGATTTTCCGTTAAATAAGTCAGAGTGTCTAGCTGTCTAATAACCCAGTAGGAAAGAATGCGGAATGAGAACACTATGACCGACATTTTTTTTCTGAAATATCATAAAACAGACACACACACACACACACACACACACACACACACACACACACACACACACACACACACACACACACACACACACTGGCATGAAAAAAATAAAACGCCGCTCCGAAATACCTTGGAGATTAATGGCCAAAAAAAACCCTTTTTTATCGAAAAAAAAATCCCTTTTAGATCATTGAACGTCATAACGTTCTGTTATATGTGTTCTGTGAATTCTGTACAAACAAGAATGAGCCACGTCGTGGAAAAAGCGTCGTTATAGCAACGCGAACAGCAAAGGTTCAGGCGAGCCCTACGCATCCACACAGTCTCTCCAGAACCTGCTATTTGCTCGTATAGGCAGTTTGCCAATGGGAAATCTCAGCCAAAGAACTAGACATGTTGCCTTGCTTGCTTTACTATGGGGCCGAGAATGCACACTGAAAGATTGAAGATGAAAAGTCAGAAAGAGCCTTTTCTCGCGACTTGGCTCAATAATATAAGAAAATGTTATTCCAAAATATACTTTGCAGGGAGATTAAATAAAGATACTGTGCAGAGCCTAAAGGTTTTTCAAGCGTAGATCTTCATGACGAAATCATATTCTTTATAATTTTGGCCCCCTTAAACCCCACTTTTATATAGTAAAACTGGGGTTTATGGGGGTATGTATTATTTTTCTTATTTCTGCTCAAAACATAAATTATGGGTACTCGTTAGAACCGCCTCGGTGAGGCGGTTCTAACGAGTACCCAAAATATATGCTTTGAGCAGAAATATGAAAAATATCGGATTTTTATCTGAAAACGTTTCAGTTTTTGGTGGTGAAATTTTCAGTATATTTGAATAGGCATGTTCTCGTAATGGATCAGAGCTGATTTGAAAGCTCAACTGGAACTATGCTGTTCCAATATGAATTCAGTTTCTACTATTGTGCATCCCTTGTAACGATAATATATGGAAGTCAGCCTAATAGATAATGACCGCTTGTATTAGACATTGAAGAGTTAACGAGCATAGACTCTGATCGGTGTAAGTAGTATAGGCTGACGAAGGTTCATCTGGGACTACGCTGGTAGCTTATGTTATAAGTTTATTCGGTCGACTGTTTACTTGAACGGTAGTCGTCTACCTGATTATCACTGACAAATGTAATCAAACCGCACATAAGACGAATTCCCAGCTAGCATTCTACGTAAATCTACATCGGGCCGTCATCGGCCCGTCAGCTACCCTGACGGGCCGATGACGGCCCGATATAGATTTACGTAGAATGCTGACTGGGTAACGGTATATTTGTAGCCGCTAGTCTTGTCGCTATGACGTCAGAGTGCAATGTAAAACCTGGACGTGGACATTGAAATACAGCGCATATTCAGATCAGACCCGCGTTCTGCGGCGTCTCATCAAAGTCTACACTCTTTGTTTGCATTACAAGAAGGGTCTAATGAAATAGTCCCCGTTCAGGACTACTTTACCAGCCTACACTCAGATACAATCGACCCATCAGTGCTGCTAGTGCTTTGATTTTCTATTAAATGTTTCTCTTGTGATGACGTAACTGAAGTCAGCCTGATAGTAATGGCGTCTTTTGTTGAAATGGCTATTGTCTTATTATCATGAAGGGTAAAAATTTTAGCAGCATAAGGACATTTTGAAATAAATTTCTTATATTTCCCAGAAGAAAGGCTTCGGCATTTCATGAAATATCAAAGTCTGTTTTCTGGAAAAAAATAAGAAATGTATCATCAAATTTTCGTCTGCTGATTTAGCCTAGAGAGTGTTAAAGGTTAACGATATACATGTAAATCAGCCTGGTGAATAATGGCGATTTTTATTTGATCTTGCTATTATCTATTTTATTATCATTTACAGATAATCAAGATGAAGGTTGTGGCCACAACGATACTATTTTGCCTTTTCATTGGAGCCACCAGCTATTGGAGCGCCTTCGAGCCCTCGAAATGTACAGACGACAACTACTGCTCTAAACAGCTGCAAGAATGTCGTTACTATTTCAATCTGAGGAATCTTCGCAGATTTGGCGACAAACATTGCAATGCTGATTATGACTACTGCATAGATATATGTAAGAGGATAAATAATTCCTATTCACGTTGACATACGGACGGACACTCGGTACGGGCATTTTATAGTTTGAAATCATGACACAAATCTAACTCATCATAAGCTGTAGGGAGACTGGATACACGTTGAAGATTCTCCACCATTTTTCACAAGGGAGACAATTATTGTGACTTCCTGTTTGCTTTCCCACACACCAAGCCCACTGAAAAATGGTCTACTCTAAACGAAAAGAATTTGCTCGCAAGGCGAGCAAATTCTTTCCTTTTAGAGTAGACCTTGTTTTTGAGAGGGGCGACAAAATAATTTTGAAAGGGGTACAACTCCTGAAAGTGTAACAAACCAACGTGGCAAGAGATTCATCGCATATGCTGATCATGAAGTATCGGATCAGCTTGCACAGGAACACAGACTAACCTTGGTCTTCATCACATAAGTACGGAATCACTAGATATCTTTCATACGACCACTTTTGGAGTATGCGGATGTCGTGTGGGACAACTGCACATTATATGAAGTTAATGCACTTGAGAAGATACAACTGGAAGCAGCTCGTATAGTAACTGGAACTACCAAACTTGTATCCTTGGAAATGTTGTATAAGGAAACGGGATGGGAAACCCTTGAGGTCAGACGTTCTAAACATAAATTGTGTTTGTTTTACAAAATGAGTAATAATATTTCTCCAGAGTATCTATCTTCGTTAGTTCCACAACCTATTGAAAATACTACTCATTACGGTTTAAGGGACGCTTCTAATATACGGCCACCACTAGCGAGAACGCAGTTATACTATAAATCGTTTCTTCCTTCTACCATAAGATTATGGAATGATCTGTCCCCTGAAACGAGAGACGCACTTACTCTTACGAGTTTCAAGTATCAAATGAATAAGAACATACAGAAACCACCTCGATATTTTACAGTTGGTTTTCGATTTGCTCAAATACAACACACACGTCTTAGAACTTCTTGTAGTTCTTTGAACCATCACTTGTTTTCTAAAAATATAATAAACGACCCATACTGTCAATGTGGTTCAGTTGAAATCACCAAGCTCTACCTTTTCGAATGCCAGAGATATAGTCAACTACGTCAGGAAATGTTAAACGAGATATCAAAATACTGTTCGCCTAGTTTAGACTGTTTACTATTTGGAGACGATCATTTAAACCATAGTTGTAATTCTGATGTTTTTATGGCTGTGCAGAAGTTTATATTTGAAAGTAAACGTTTTAAGTCTTGAGAAACTCTCTCTCTCTCTCTCTCTCTCTCTCTCTCTCTCTCTCTCTCTCTTCGTTATATGTACATGTATATTGGTTTGAACTCAAATTTGGAAGCATCACTCATAGTTATTTCTTTGTAAATGTCACCGGTTGATTGTAATTTTATGTTATATTGGGAAACAGATTCGTATAAGCCTTTTGGCTTCTTTCTGATTCCTATTACTTATTCTCAATATTGTATGAATATATGTAGATTTTATTGAAATAAATATGTTTAAACCAATCACTAGATACTATAAACATTATTGATGAACAGCAAAGACAGTGATCTGACTGGTAGATGCGCAGGCTGATCTCGACATTCTCTGTTCGCACAAACATAATGGACCTTTTCTAATGCTGCAGCTGAAGTGCTTCCACAGAAATGCCACACTTAATTTTTATGACCAAATATAAGTTTTTATTATATACAAAGTAATGAAATATAGGGAATTATTAATGAAATAAAATGCATATTTCGAAAGTTATATTTTCACTAGTGAAAATATAAAACTTATATTTTCACTCCTCTGAGCAGTGAAAAATATAAGATCTGGAACTACTTTTTTTTCTTATTTACATTAATGGTCAAAAGGAAGCATGTTCAATACCTAAATTCATGTTCAATACCTAAAATGTTTCTTGTTTTATTAAATTGAACTAAATACAGTTGATTTTATTGCTCATAACCCTTAAAAAGACGCTTTTAGGCTGAAATATTTCGGGAACTATTTTCTTTCGGAAGTAGGTTTCCCGCTGTTATGCGGTTCTTATATGTCACCGCCAAGGGACATAACTGCGTGTCAAGCTTCCCCTTGCAAATGCAAGATTTGCATCTCTTCGATCGAAAGTGATGTATATAATAAAAAGAAAATTCAAATGTTTGTCGTGAAATGACTTTTATTTCACCTCGTGAAGTGAAAAAAATGTATATTTCATTCGTGCCTTTTTCACTTCACGAGGTGAAATTAAAGTCATATTCACGACAAACATTTGAATATCCTCTATGTCTTTTGCTACTTGCCTGTGTCATGGTCGAGGGTATTATATGGGCCACTCGTACGAAACTGTGTCTTCGGGCATATGCGGACAGCGAAGGCCCAGAACAGCCGGTGCATCTGTGCAGTCTGAGCAGGGCATTTGCTGTCCTCAAACAAAATAATGGGATACTAAAGAATGTATGGATGGAAAGCAAAGGCACGGATGATACTTCGCGCATGTGCAGGCTGATCTAAATCTGCGCAATTAGCACATGTTCGAAGGTACTTTTTCGCTGGGGCCGGACCCATATGATATTGGCATATGCCAACAAGTCTTTTCTTAGTTTAAGTCTCATAAAACGAATAACATATGGTAAAATAATAAACATATATTATATGTGAGTTTACGTGTATTTGATGACCAATAACTTTTTAAATTATCGAACATGATTACTTTTCCTAATAGTTAGTTGTTTTTTCCTGTTTCTTCGTAACTTTCTTTAGCATTGTTTCCTTCTGGTCTTAGTGCCGTGTGGCGGTGGTAGAACGTCTCCCCGTACTCCACCATAGTGCAGATTATATTTCATTTCCTTTGGGATCATTGGACCCATTGTGGTATATTTGAAGATGGAGTTGTGCTCATATATACACTAGAGCAAGTAAGCAGTGTTGCAAACTTCATTACTGCTTATGGAGAGTCTCAGTCAAACCGAGACTTCCATTTTCTAATCTGTAGCGTGTTTTTTTTGTTTCCAAAGACAATCTTTTTGACGTTTATTTTCATTTCTTTTTCTACCGTATCGACAGCTTTTTGTCGTTGTTTGCCACGCGAAAACTTGTCTTCGGGCATATGCGGACAGCGAAGACCCAGATCCGCCTGCGCATCTGCGCAGTCTGATCAGGGCCTTCCCTGTCCTCCTACAGTTCAATTTGATACTACAGAATGTATTAATAGAGAGCAAAGGCCCAGATTACATTTTGTGCATGCACAGGGTGATCAGAAACTGCGTATATTGCACATGTTTGAAGGCGACTGTCGAAGGTCTTTCTTTAAAACTCAAGCTTGGCTGTTTTATTAAGCGCCGGCCATCACTAAACAAAAGGCACTAACACCATATATATATATATATATATATATATATATATATATATATATATATATATATATATATATATATATATATATATATATATATATATATAACCCTCCTGTCGAAGGCCTCATTGTACACCTCAAATTGCTGTTTAGCTAGGTTGTTGCTTTAAGCGCCAGCTATTATCATAAAAAAAAAAAAAAAAAAAAAAAAAAAAAAAAAAATACGGTACAAACATCATATAAATCCCTCTTGCCGAAGGCCACTGTACACCTCAAATTGGTGCTCAGCTTGATTGATTTATTAAGCGCCAGCCAATACCCAACAAAAGGCACTAACACCAATTCTATCCTTCCTGTCAAAGGCCTCACTGTACATCTCAAAATGGTGCTCAGCTTGGTTGTTTTATTAAGCGCAAGCCATTACCCAGCAAAATGCACTAACACGCTATATATCCCTCCTGTATAAGGCTTCACTATACACCTCAAATTGATGTTTAGTTTGGTTGTTTTATTAAGTGCAAGCCATTAACAAACAAAAGGCAATAACACCATATATATCCCTCCTGACGAAAGCCTCACCCTGACTATACATCTCAAATTGATGTTCAGCTTGGTTCTTTTAATCAAGCGCCAGCCATTACCAAACAAAAGGCAATAACACCATATATATCCCTCCTATCGAAGGCCTCACACTCACTATGCACCTCAAATTGGTGCTCAGCTTGGTCGAAGGCCTCACTATACATCTCAAATTGATGTTCAGCTTGATTGTTTTATCAAACGCCAGCCATTACAAAACAAAAGGCAATAACACCATATATATCCCTCCTATCGAAGGCCTCACACTCACTATGCACCTCAAATTGGTGCTCAGCTTGGTTGGTTTATTATGTGCCAGCTATTACCAAGCAAAATGTACCAACACCATATATATCCCTCCTGTCGAAGGCCTCACTGTACACCTCAAATTGGTGCTCAGCTTAGTTGTTTTATAAAGAGCCAGCTATTACCAAACAAAAGACACTAACACCATTTATATCCCTCCTGTCGAAGGACTCACTGTACATCCCAAATTGGTGCTCAGCTTGGTTCGTTTTTTAAGTGCCAGATATTACCCAGCAAAAAGTGCTAACACTATATATATCCCTCCAGGCGAAGGCCTCACTATACACCACACGTTTGTGCTCAGCTTGGTTGTTTAATTAAATGCCAGCCATAACCCAACAAAAGGCAATAACACTATATATATCCCTCCTGTTGAAGGTATCACTATACATCTCATATTGATGTTCAACTTGGTTCTTTTATCAAGCGCCAGCCATTACCAAACAAAAGGCAATAACAGCATATATATATCTCCTGTCGAAGGCCTCACTGTACACCTCAAATTGGTGTTCAGCTTTGTTGTTTTATTAAGCGCCAGGTATAATCAACGCAAGATACTAACTCCATACATATCACTCTTGTCGGAGGCCTCATTGTACACCTCAAATTGCTTCTCAGCTTGTTTGGTTTATTAAGTGCCAGCTATATCCAAGCTAAATGTACTAACATCATAAATATCCCTCCTGCCGAAGGCCTCGTTGTACACCTCAAATTGGTGCTCAGCTTGGTTGTTTTATTAAGAGCCAGCTATTACCAAACAAAAGACAGTAACGTCATATATATCCCTTCTGTCGGATGACTCACTGTACATCCCTAATTGATGCTCAGCTTGGTTCGTTTTTTTAAGTGCCAGATATTACCCAGCAAAAAGTGCTAACACTATATATATCCCTCCTGTCGAACGCCTAACTGTACACCAAAACTTAGTGCTCAGCTTGGTTGTTTAATTAAATGCCAGCCATAACCCAACAAAGGCAATAACACCATATATATTCCTCCTGTCCAAGGCCTCACTGTACACCTCAAATGGGTGCTTAGCTCGGTTATTGTATTAAACGCTAGCCATAACCAAACAGAAGGCGCTCAGCCTGGTTGTTTGATTAACTGCCAGCCATAACGAAACAAAAGGCAATAGCACCATATATATCCCTCCTGTCAAAGGCCTCATTGTACATCTCAAATTGGTGCTCAGCTTGATTGTTTTATTAAGCGGAAGCAATTAACCAGCAAAATACACTAGTACAATATATATCCCTCCTGTAGAAGGCCTCATTGTACACCTCAGATTTCTGCTCAGCTTAGTTGTTTTATTAAGCTCCAGGCATTACCCAGCCAAAGGCACTAATAGAACATATACTGAAGAGCATTAAAAACGCATCACATATTTTTTAAAAAATATTCCCCAGAAAAGATTTATGAATACAAAAACAACGTTAGAAATATTGATTTGCTTCACCGACTTTCATTAGTCGCACCGAACCACCCCATAATGTCACCCGTATATGTCCCACGAGCTACCCGTGCACGAAATCAATTTGACCACTTTGTGCACGGACTATTGATTTTCATTGAATGGTCAATACATGAAGTGGACATCTGATATCGGGGCTTAAAAGTTTTGTGTGATTTTTTGTTCTTACGAATACCGTTTATCATGCCGAGGCTGAATCCCGATTCCAGGGGACAGATTATCGGACTCTTGCAAGCTAACGTCAGTCAGCGTCGGCTTGCTAGGCAGTTCAACGTTAGCTAGTCGACGATTTCTCGTTTAAGTCGAAAGTTTGCAGTTACCGGGAGCACAAAGGACCGTCCTAGACCCGGGGCTCCGCGTGTAACTACTCGACGTCAGGATAATTTCATTAGGCAACGTCATTTACGTGATCGCTTCACAACCGCCGTTTCAACCGCTGCCGGTATGCGAGGACGTAGAGGGAGGAATATCAGTCGGTTCACAGTAAGCAGAAGACTAAAAGACTATGGAATTCGATGTCGCCGACCAGTAAAAGGACAGATTCTGACTCGACGTCATCGTCAGCTGCGTGTTAGATGGGCCACGGACATGCTACGCGTTCGACGTCAAAACTGGAACAGGGTTGTCTTTTCCGATGAATCGCGGTTTACACTCAGCTTTGCTGATGGAAGACTCCGTGTTTATCGCCGAAGGCATGAACGCTTTGCAGACAGCTGTGTTCTTGAACGTGACCGATTTGGCGGTGGCAGCGTCATGGTGTCGGGAGCCATTAGTTCCGGCTTCCGTTCGGATCTGATTATCGTGAATGGAACACTCACGGCCCGTCGATACATTGACGAAATTCTTGCCCCTGTCCTTGTTCCTCTTCTTCGACGTCAGGTTGGGAATCAGCAGTTGACGTTCCAGCAAGATAACGCGAGAGCGCACTCGGCTAGGCTTACGCAAGACTTCCTGAGGGCCCAAGGGGTGGATGTTATGGACACGCCAGCGGTTTCACCAGACATGAACTGCACTGAACACATGTGGGATGAACTTGGTAGGAGACTACGTAAACGTCTGAACCAGCCAAATAACGTCGCCGAACTCGGCAGGGCTCTTCAGGAGGAGTGGCGTCACATCCTCATGGCAACTGTACGACGTCTAGTCGGATCAATGAGACGACGATTGCAAACTGCCATCCAAAATAACGGTGGTCACTGTCGTTACTGAAAAGTGTGACATTTCACGCCGATACCCTTGTTTCATCATGATACGTTACCTTCTCAATCGGCTCCTTGTTTTTTTTTTTCATTATTTTTTGTTGTGAGACATTGTCCGGATGCTAATCACTGTTTCAGAAAATATTCAATGAAATATATACCTCGATTGAGATGAAGATTGTTTTGATAAATTTAGTGATGCGTTATTTATGCTCTTCAGTATATATCCTTCCTGTAGAAGATCTCATTGTACACCTCAAATTCTGCTCAGCTTGGTTGTTTAATTAAGCGCCAGCCATTACCCAACAAAAGGCACTAACACAATATATATCCCTCCTGTAGAAGGCCTCATTGTACACCTCGGACTGCTGCTCAGCTTAAGTTGTTTTATTAAGCGCCAGGCATTACTCAGCCAAAGGCACTAATAGAATATATATCCCTCCTGCAGAAGGTCTCATTGTACACCTCAAATTGCTGCTCAGCTTGGTTGTTTAAAATTAAACACCAGCCATTACCCTGCAAATGCACTAACACCATATAATATGATATACCTCCTGCCAAAGGTCTCAGCGCACACCTCCAATTGCTGCACAACTTTGTTGTTTTATTAAGCGCGAGCCATTACCCAACAATAGGCGCTTCCAATATATTTCCCTCCTATGGTTGTTTTATTTAGCGCTAGTCATTACCCAACAAAAGACACAAACACCATAGATGGGTTAGTACAGACATGTCTACCCCCAAAAGGTCGACTCCTAAAATTTTTCAAAATGTCTATTCCTCAAAGACCGACTGTGACAAAATGTCTGTTCCTGATATGTCTACTGTGCCAAAATGTCTACTCCCAAAATGTCTTTTTTTAACTTTAATAGATATTTTATATCTATTAATTGTAAAAGTGAATCTAGAAAAAAAGGCTACATATGTCTGTCTATGTTGACTCATAATTTTGGCTTGTATACTTCAGATGAGCTTAAGCAACAATGGCCACTGGTAACTACTCACTATACTGGTAACTAATGGCTGAGCTGTGACTTTAATTCTGATCAGAATAACAGTAATCAGAGGTGATTAAATTAATATTTTTGTCACCTTGTAACAATGTAGCAGATTTTGTTATGTTACGACATTTACTATTTTGTATTTCAGTTATGGAATGTTTAAAAACTCTGAAAGGAGGAAAAGGATTGATGCATAATGGCTACAAATACCCTATTAATAGAAAAACAAGTGCAAAAATATTTTGGAGATTTTCGGACAGAAAATGCCCTGGAAGACTGCACCGGAGGGTAACACAGCAAAACTACCCAGTAAGCATTCTCATTCATCAAATGCAGCCAAATTAGAAGCTGAAAAAGTTAAACACAGTTATTAGTAAAAAAGAAGTTGACAACCCCTGTTCTTAGACTCTACAATGAAGCATTACAAGTGTTTCGATCAATTAAAACTTAAACAGCCAGAAATGAGAAAATTGTGAGCTTACCAGTATTAAAACTGCCCTCTATAGGGCTAGACGCGAACGTTTGCCACAAATGCCTACTTTAAGAGATGATATGCATAACGAGAGAAAAATGGGCACAACGTAGAACAAAAGAACAACTTTTACTTTCAACTGAATGTGATGAGAACAAAATTATTATTTTTGCCACTGATAAAAATGTTAGAGAAGCTATCAGCAGCAAGTGTCTGGTACATGGATGGAACATCTAAGTGATGCCCATCTTTACTTTACCGGTTATTCACTATTAACATTCTTGTGCAAAACTTTTCTCAAGAGTATATGTTGCTGCCTGGGAAATCCAGACAGATATATGACAGAGCATTTCTTTCATTCTTTCATTGATAACTACGACAGCTTCTTGCTTGCCACTGGAGAGCAAGCAGATTCATATTATAACCAAGATAAGACTCATATAAACATGGAAGGTACCAGGAAGTTGTTAAACAACATCAACGGGCTTCACCAAATTATCACCACACCCAGTTTATGTCGTTGTTTCTTTTGTCGTCCCTGGTGTTTATCTAGATATTATGTACCTGTTTTTGTGCGTTCTGTGGATGAACCTAAGCTTTTTGGTTTTTCAGTTTTCTGAGTTTGCGTTGGTTCCATGTTTTGTGTAGCTTGTGTTATGTCTGCACCGATATTCTAACTATTCTTGAGATTGTTTTCGTAGGTTTTAAATTTTTCATATACAGCTGTAGTTTTAATTCACGTCGAATGACATCGTTTTTTTGAGACTGCTGATTTCATTTCTGATGTTCTTTGGCACAGTTCTGCAGGTGAAACATAACCATATGCCTATAGGCTCTCCTTTCTTGATACCTGCACACACCTCGTGATACCATGACATACACAAACTACATTGTATTTGTTCTTATTTTTCAGACTAATTTTAAAGGCATCACTGCAAAAAACGGGCTCAGTTGGTACAGATATTTGACCTGAAACAAATGATTTCGAGCCCAACTCGTGTAACCCGACATTCCAGCTCATTTATTGACCATCAATACTGTACTAACCCTGAACATATCACCGATTGTTTCGTGCCCAATTACTCTATCATCGACCATGTTCCGATATGTTTCACGAGGAAAATAAATAATAAAGTCACAAAGTCATGCCATACAACTACAACTTATCGATGCTTTAAAACATTCGACGAGAAAATTTCCTTAAAAGACTTGTCGGAAGAATTCAGTACATATTCCATCAGTGAGTCTGATATAGAGGATGATTTCTCAGTATGGTATAATATTTTCACGAAATAGCTCAATCAACATGCAACGGTCAAAACCAAACGATAGAAAACAAAACACATGCCCTCATGGTTTAATCCTGAGATAACCGCGGCTCGTAAAAATAGGGACTTTAGTATAAAAAAAACGAAAACTATGGACTAAATACAAAAAGTACAGAAAAAAGGTAAGAGAAAAGTCCAGGGAGTGCCACAATCACAAACCGCAGCCCTTCCCAGACCCCAAGAGGAAGAGAAAACCGACATATCCAAACAAGCACAAACCGAACAAACGTACGAAAAGCACTACGATTAGCTCTCTCTTCCCCAAGTGAGGTAATCGCAATATTTAAAGGACTGAAAAACACAAGAACAAAATGACACATGGTAAGACATACAACAAATCGCCTCGTAGAATAAACCACAAAGCAACAAAGAGTAAGACTAACACCGGGACCATCGCCTTAGAACGGTCAGTAGAGAGCAAACCACCGGGGGTTTAAAGCACTTTTACAGCTAGCTAACTTCACCCTGGGTCCCGATGCTACTCTTGATACAGAAACACATAAAAATTCGGTTCGCATAAAGGCTCCCAACTCAGAAACCTCTCTAAATCGCTTATCATAAAAGCAAAACGTCAATATTTTTCGACCTCAGTAACGAACCATAAAGATACCAAATTAATATGGCAGCAAATTAGAGCTGCACAAAACATTTCAAAACATTCTTCCAAATCACTGCCGGATGAACTTTATATTGATGGCATGATATTAACAGACTCTCATGAAATCGCCAGTAAATTAAACGAGTTTTACACTCGTCTCACAACGTCTGAAAGCGAATACTAATGCTTTACAGCCGGATGATTACTCAAAACTGGTATATTACATTAAAAGTAAAGTGCCTGAGAATACATTGTTCCAGATTCTACTTATAACTTCGTCTCAGGTCTCGCAGATTTTTCGCAAACAAGATCCTGGAAAGGCCATTGGCCTCGATGGCAAAGGTCAACGAATACTAAAACTGGCCTGTGATATTATATCACCCAGTATTGCAGATCTTATAAATGAAAGCACTACAACTGGTCACTTTCCAAATCAGTTAAAACTAGCTAAGGTCTTTCCGATTTTTAAAAATGGTGCTAAAGATGACCCTTCAAACTACCGCCCGATCTCAATATTATCTGCTATCTCAAAAATCTTTGAAAAGCATGTTTATAGTAATCTCATGGCGTTCTTAAACAAGTATACGCTAATACATGAATGCCAGTCAGGTTTCCGGCACGAACATAGCTGCAACACAGCACTTGTAAAATTGATTGAGCAGTGGATGTCCAGCATTAATACATGGTTGGAACATTGTTTATAGACTTCTGAAAGGCCTTTGACATGGTCGACCATTCACGTCTTATTAAAAACCTGCATATTATAAGCTAAGCAACACGTCTTTAAACTGGTTCAAATCTTATATCTCTAGTCGGTCCTAAACAATTAAAAGTAATAGCGGTTTGTCCAAATTCTCACAACTGCTTTCGGGTGTGCCCCAAGGATCCATTCTTTGGACAACCCTATTTCTCTTATTTATCAATGACCTGCCTCTTTATTTGAATCGTTGCTTATCAGATCTTTACGCTGACGATAGCGGTTTTCACGTGTCTGGCAAAAATAAAGATGAAATAGAATGCAAGCTTCATTCAGATGGAAACGAAACTGACATGTGGAGTAATCGAAACAACTTATCTATACATTATGGAAAGTCTACATGCATGACACTAGGGACAAAACAGAAAAAAAAAACAGAGCTGGCAAATTAAATATAAGTATTGACAACACTCAAATTAATCATGTTAGCTCTCAAAAACTATTGGAACTAGTCACAGACGAAACACTAAGTTGGAATCCACATACAGACCATCTCTGTTCAGTCATATCTTCTAGGATATCGCTTCTTAAGCAGCTGTCTAGCTATGTCCCAACGTATATACAGAAAATGTTTTAACACAGTTACATTTTTCCAATGATAGATTACGGCTCAATTTCCTGGGGTTCCACGTCTAACTCAAACATCGAAAGAATAAACAAATTATAAAAACTAGCAGCGCAAATAATCTTAAAAGCCGATTTTACCACTCCATCTGCAGATATGTTTCAACAGTTAGAAAGAATGTCAGTAACAAGCCGCATTAATTATAACAAAACTGTGTTCACATATAAGAAAAAAGGGTAAGAGAAAAGTCCAGGAAATGCCACAATGACAAACTGCAGCCCTTCCCAGACACCAAGAGCAAGAGGAACCGACAAAACCAAAGAAGCACAAATCGAACAAACGTACGAAAAGCACTAAGATTAGCTCTCTCCTCCCCAAGCGAGGTAATCGCAATACTAAAAAGACTAAAAAACACAAGAACAAAATGACACATGGTAAGACATACAACAAATCGCCTCGTAGAATAAACCACAAAGCAACAAAGAGTAAGACTAACACCGTGACCACCGCCTTAGAACGGTCAGTAGAGTAAACCACCGAGGGGTTTAAAGCACTTTTACAGCTAGCTAACTTCACTCTGGGTCCCGATGCTACTCTTTATACAGAAATACATAAAAATTCGGTTCGCATAAAGACTCCCAACTCAGTCAATGCATCAAAGCGAAAACATAAAAATCAAATTAATCACTATAATAAACAACGACGAATACTCATGGCTAATTCTACTGTATGCCAGAGTAAATGAAAACCAATAGTTGAACCACAGCGGACCAAGCCAAAGACATATCGTCAAACCCCAACCCACTGGTTAAAGTTTTACGAAGAGGCCATCATTGAGTCTGAGGCCCGAACCGCCGTCGTACAATTAAAGAGTGAAGCATAGCCATCAACAATGATTGGGTGGACAACTACGCTGGCAGTCTGTCGCATAATATCCAGGCTATAGCCGATTCTTTTATAACGGTTAATAAGTTCTCTGAATTGCTCTGAAAAGTTAGATTTTCCTACAGATTTTCTAAATCTGTACACTAAGTCACCGTAAAATTCTGGTTCCGATATATCTTGTTGCAGAAGCGTTTTTAGACTGACGCTATATTTTTCTATCAAGGCACTGTATCTGCGATAAAATTTCGAAAACGCCTTACGAAGTTTAAAAAAACCGATAGGCCTGCCTAAGAAGTTTGGCCGTAAGGGCTTTGTTACAGTAGTTAAAGTCACTAAGATTTGAAGAAGCTCTGGCGAATCTAATAAGTTGAGATATGTAGACCCCATATGAGGTACGCCGGGGTACATCGTCATCTAGAAAAGGTAAATTGACTCTATCAAAATCAAAATCGTCCCGTTTATCATAAATTTTGGTGGAAAGTGTACCATTGGATATACATAGATTCAAATTCAAAAAAGGTACCTCGGTATAGGAAGAATTCGCTCTGTTTAATTGGAGTTCTGTAGGGTATATGCGGTCCACCATTTGGTCAAAGTAAATATTGTCAATATTTTACAAATAATCAAGGTATCTTGAAGTTGAATTAAAAGCCTCGATAATGTCAGCCTGATTTTCACGTGAGAGAGACTTCATGAACTCTCTCTCATAACAAAAAAGAAACAAATCTGCAACAAGAGGAGCACAATTACCCAGCTAGCATTCTTTATAAATCTACAGCGGGTCGTTATCGGCCCGTCAGCTACCCTGACGGGCCGATAACGGCCCGCTATAGATTTATAAAGAATGCTTACTGGGTAGTTTCCATCGGAATTCCAATAGTTTGCCTATAAAGTTTAGTTCCGAATATAATAAAAAATATTATCCAAAAGATAAACAAGATAAAGCCCTAAATAATGTTTCTCCATCTTATATATCAGATTTGCTGAAACCGACGTCACAAACACAAACTAGAAAAAAAAAGTAAGAGAAAAGTCCAGGGAGTGCCACAATCACAAACCACAGCCCTTCCCAGACACCAAGAGGAAGAGGAAACCGACAAAACCAAAGAAGCACAAATCGAACAAACGTACGAAAGCACTAAATTTAGCTCTCTCTTCCCCAAGCGAGGTAATCGCAATGCTAAAGGAACTGAAAAACACAAAAACAAAATAAAACATGGTAAGACATAAAACAAATCGCCTCGTAGAATAAACCACAAAAGGCCCTAACACCATATATATCCCTCCTGTCGAAAGCTTCATTGTACACCTCAAATTGGTGCTTAGCTTGGTTGTTTTTTAAGCGCCAGCCATTACCCAGCAAAAGGCACTAATACCATATATATACATCCCTCCTGCCGAAGGCCTCGATGTACACCTAATTATTGCTGCAGAGCTTGGTTGTTTTATTAAGCACAAGCTATTACCCAGCAAACTGCATTAACACCATTTAATATCATATGCCTCCTGCCGAAGGCCTCATTGTAGAAATCAGGCCATTTTTTTTCGCTGCAAATTTAATTTTTAGGTATGTATTTGAAAACAAAACAGAGGAACATTCAACCCAAAAGGTTTCTGATAAGATATGGTTAATCAGAAAAAAAATATTTCCTTTTAAAATAAAACGCCAAGTAAAAAGCGTTTTTCTGAGTGATGTCAAAAGAACAGTAGTGGACTTCCCTACCAATCTATTTTGACATGGTCTTCTTCTGGTTTAGTTCGTTTTTTCTTTTACAAGAAACCGCGTAAACTGTCTCTCTTTATCTCAGATACTGATAAATCAAACTTTTGCTTATATCAAACTAAACGGAACTCAGTTTTGGATCCCTTCCCTTCCCATCCCATCCCACCCCCACCCTGAAGTTTGATATAACGAGAGATCACTGCTTTAATACAAACAGTGTAGACGCTGATCAGACGCCGCGTTCTGCGGCGTCTGATCTGTGTCTACACTATTTGCATGTGCCCTTTTCGGGACGCTAAACATCAATATGATTCGGGTCTTCACTGTTTGCATATGTCACTTTTAAGGGACGATAGAGACTATCGTGTTAAGATAGTGCCGCTTTATTCAAATGTGTCAACTTCATTAGGAATTTAATTGCTTATTTAATTGCGTGTGAAAAAATAAACACTTGAACTCCATCAATAAACACTTGAACTCCATTAATAATTCGTCCTTGTCTCAAAAGCATTTAAATGGTCTCGTCATTCAAGCAGACTATACATTTTGCGTTGCATGCAAGAAGAGGTATTAAAATAGATAAGTTCAAAAAGACATACATTGTATTAAAATACCCAGTATCTGTTATACTACGTATCTACTAAGACATTTACAGTCTAAAGAAAGGTAATTTTTTTTTTATATATGTAGTTTCTATAACCTAGTGTTATTCAATCATTTCTAACTAGGAGCAAGTCGGTCTTTAAAGCTGGTGACTGCAGTGTTTGTTTGTTTGTTAGCTGGTGTTGAGGTTTTACGGCCCAGTCAACCAAATGGGGTCACGTCGAGCGCGGTCAGTTTACCTAACCACACTTTTACAGGGTAGGCTTAGTTTTCTAAGCGGTCAACCGGTATTGTGCACATTCTTTCGCCAGAAAGGTGACTACAGTGCTTTTCTTATTAAAGGAAAAAACAATGTTAGTGAAAATTGACTTGGAAAGGCAAGATCTTGATAAAGCATACATTTTGATGAGAACTTGATCGAAATCGCATCACGAAAACATACCTATATAATTTTTACCCCCTGAAACCCCAGTTTTATATAGTAAAACTGGGATTTACAGTGGTATACATTATTTTTCTTAATTCTGCTCAAAAACATAGATTGTGGGTACTCGTTAGAACCGCCTCGGTGAGGTGGTTCTAACGAGTACCCACAATCTATGTTTTGAGCAGAAATATGAAAAAATCAGAATTTTTATTTGAAAATTTTTAGTTTTTGGTGATGAAATTTTCAATATATTTTAATAGGTGTGTTTGCGTAATGATGAGGTTTTATGATGTCATAAAGCCTAAATTAAATATGTGAAACCTACATCACGAGGCGGTTCTAACGCGTACCCACAATCTATGTTTTGAGCAAAACTATGAAGAATATCAGAATATTTTATCTGAAAATTTTCATTTTTGGGTGGTAAAATTTCCAGTATATTTGGATATGCGTGTTTTCGTAATGTAAATGAATAAGCTCTGCAGAACTCTGTATTTGTATACAGTCGAACTTCAATGGCTCGAACACCTTTGGGACCATGGAAAATTGTTCGAGCCATAGGTTGTTCGAGCCAATCAAGGGTAATCATGGCGCCAGGTCCGGAAGCAAATATCGCTAATTCTGGGAAATCTATCGATCCTCTACACAATAATTGTATGTTGAGTGTACTCATTAGAATCGCCCCGAAGAGGCGATTCTAATTAGTACACACAACATACAAATTCATAATGAAATAAGAAAGCTTCCTTAAATATTTGTTTTCTTGATCTATCGGAATAATTTTGTAGGGACTCAAAAACGAGTTCGAATTAGCCATGATGAACGAGCCATCGGTGTTCGAGCTATTGAGATTCGACTGTATATGGCTTCTTTTTTAGGCAAGTATGGATTTTGCTTGAAAACCACTTAAATTTCTATCAGGAAGAAGATTTTATCTAGTTTTTTTTTTAAATGTTTAGAACTTCGTTAAACATTTAAAATTGTGGGATCCTTGATAACGATTTTTAAACTTTTTTGACTTTCCTAGCTTATATCCGAGATTGATCAGATTTACATCAAATGGCAATTTTCAAGACCTTTCATCTCGGATACAAAGACTTTTCATCTCGGATACGTTTTTCGCTGCCTTGCGTTTCTCTTGCAAAGACAACTTTTGTGACTTCTTGTTTACTTTCCTGCTGTATTCTGAAAAAGGGTCTTTTCAAAAAGGAAGAATATACTCTCCTTGGAAGCACATTCTTTACTTTTGGGGTAGACTCTTTTTCAAAAGGGAGCAAAACAATTTCATCACAAAAAACATGCCTATATAAATTTGACCCCTTAAACCCCATTTTTATATAGTAAAACTGGGGTTTACAGGGGTAAACATTATTTTTCTTATTTTGCTAAAAACATGGATTGTGGGAACTCGTTAGAACCGCCCCGCCGAGGCGTTCTAACGAGTACCAACAATCTATGTTTCGAGCAGAAATATGAAAACTATCAGAATTTTTATCTGAACATTTTCATTTTTTGGTGGTAAAAATTTCAGTATATTTGAATAGGCATGTTTTCTTAATGTCGAAAGAGATGTCTACCATTAAATTGTATTAATTCCATTTAAAGATTATCTAAGCGGACTACGACTGTCCTGATCAGACTGTGCGGGTGCAGAGGCTGGTCCGGATCTTTGTTACCCGATTATGCACCGAAGACATAGGTACGCGAATACGGCTGGTGAGTTACAGCGAAGAATGAACCCGATAGTATGTTCGACCGGCGTAATGGTGGTTTTGGACTTCAGACACGATTAAATGCATAGCACTTTGTCGTAACTTCCTGTGCACAAACCAGTTTTCATTAAGAAAACACGCCTATTCAAATATATTGAAAATTTCACCACCAAAAACTGAAAGTTTTCAGATAAAAATATTGGTATTTTTTATATTTATGCTCAAAACATACATTGTGGGTACTCGTTAGAACCGCATCGCCGAGGCGGTTCTAACGAGTACCCACAATCTATGTTTTTGAGCAGAAATGATAAAAATAATGTAAACCCCTGTAAACCCCAGTTTTACTAAATAAAAGTGGGGTTTAAGGAGGTCAAAATTATTTAGGCGTGTTATCGTGATGTATGTAGTCATTGGTTTAAAAATATAAAGTATTTTCACTTTTCCCGTAGCAAAAATGATTGCAAAGTTTGCAAAAATCTTTAGGGTAGGTAATTTGAAGGCAGATTTCCAACAAGTTCTGTGTGTTCATTTTTTTCTGAAATTTTCACAATATTGTTTTGAAACATAATTCAAATTTAGCAAAGAATGTTTTCTTCGACAAAAATTTAAAAAATCACTTTGCTAAAGAAATTGCTTAGGTCAGACCATTTTGGCCGTAAATTTAATTTTAAGGGTGAATATTTGAGAAAAAATCACAGTACAGAAAGGGCGAATGGTATCTGATAGGATATGGTCAATCGCAATAAATATTTTCATTTAAAATAAAACGCCAAGCAGAAAACGTCTTTCTGAGTGATATCGAAAGGACAGTAGGCTCCTGATCCCTGCAATACATATGGTTGAAATTGTATGCTTTGATAGTTTGCTTTGAAAGTGAAACCAGAAAGTCTTCTGTAGATAACATTGCTTTAACACCGGTCGAGACCTTGTAAATAATATATAGCCATTGATTTTGTCAAAGACACGGACGTTCTTTCATATCACATATAACCTATAATACCCTTTCTGGATTTGAATTTTTCAGCGGGAACGCTGTCAGGCAAATGTCTAATAATAGTCCCTTGAAATTTTTGATAATCTGTGGACCCAAGAATATACAGGAAAGTTTATAACATATGCCTGCATGCATAAAGGAAAATCAATGGGAGTCCGTATCCTGTATGAACATTTTACAATACTGCGTCAGTGCGGTTTAATTGTAAAAGTGCAGACCAGGACCAGAAGCCTCGTTCTGAGACATTTAATTTGCGTCTATATTGTTGGCAAAAGTAAGACATAAGGCATAAAGGGATAGACGTTTTCAGAGGAGATATCTCTAACAAAATTATTTGTTCCTTCTTAAAAAATGGTTCTACTATAAAAAGAAAGAATTTGCTCCCAAGTAGAACCTTTTTTAGAAGGGAATTAGTGTGAGCCTTGGGAGCAGATTCTTTCCTTTTATAGTAGAACCCTTTTTAGAAGGGACTTTGTGTGAGGAAGTCACAAAAGTTGTATCTCTTTTTAAAATGGAGAAAAATGAACCAAATGTCAAATCCCTTTCAATATTACTTGTTTCTTGCAGATAATCATCATGAGACTATTGGTTGCCCTGATACTACTTTGTCTTGTCGCCAACGTCGCCTGTGACCTCCGGCAGTGTATAGAAAACTGCAGTATATCGTTAAACGGCTGTCGCGGCATGGGACGGGACAGAGGGTCTTATAGCACCTTTTGCATCACTGTTTATAATGGCTGCATGGACAGATGCACACGAAGATATAATTACTAATCACTCTTACAGAAAACAGGCGGAGCTTCAATATTCTATTACAGAAACTTTTTAGTTTGAAATTATTAACAATTTGTGTAACTCAACGTCAGCTTTAATTATGATACGAGCAAAACGGCAGGAAATCTGCCGTCGGATATGCGCGCCCAACAAAGACTCAGATCAGCCTGCGCTTTCGCGCAGTCTGATCAGAGTCTTCGTTGTCCGCATGAAGAAACATTGCATCCTTGGTTATCCCAAAAGCGCCCTGTGAAGATTCTGATCAGACTGCGCGAATGCGCAGGCTGGTCTGAATCGTACCTGGGCGCCCATGTCCGAAGGTACGTTCTTTGACATTGCATGCCTTATAGTCCAGCAATATTGAGCCGTCTCATGAGAAACGAGTCATTATCGTACACGCGGACAACAAATGCTCAGATCAGCTGGCGGATACGGGCAGTTTGATTAGTTCTTTCGTTGTTCACTAACGGATTGGATATTGTAGAATATGTTGCCGAACTACAGCGGTCATGGTCAGACTGAGCAGAAACACAGGCTTACCTGAGCCTTTTCTCTTTACAAATAGTATAATGGCAATTTTCTCATGCGGTTCATTTAAATCCTGTAAACTTTACCCTGCTGAAACAATAAAATCATGAAATAGTAAACATTTGTAGTCTGCCAATTGTCGTCTACACTAGACAAGGGTAAATGATAAAATAAATGTGCAAATTACGTTCTTTGTTTCTTTTTCTTCACAGTTTCATTTATGTTTGTGTTTTCGAATGAAACATTAACCTTTTCAACTCTCTGGGCTAATGCAGTGGTCGACAAATTGGTGATAGGATTTGATAATTAGTATGAAATGTCAAATCCTGTTTTCTTAAAAATAAAAAAAAGAAGAAATATAAGAAAAATATCACCAGTTTGTACATGTAGTGTGCTGAATTAGAAAAGACATTCGCACCTCTTACATTTTACTCTATATCTCTCTTCAACAAGTTCATTTTACAACATATAAATGTGTGTAAAGTTGCTGGGTAAGAAGCAGTGTAGATCCTGTAAGTATGATAATTTGATAAACTCAAAACCCCTCAAAAATTATACTGGATTCGCCCCTGCCTTTACAGCTTCTGTTGGATTTTTACAAAACTTTTACAAGAATTGTCAGTATGATGGGGGTAGTGCAACAGATAAAACTGTATATAGTTGCACGGTTATCTGCCCGTGGCACGTAAGTTTATCTGTCGAGTTCGTGAACATCAATATTACATGTACACTGATATTAGTCTATTGAATTAAACAATGTCTGCATATTAGGTAATTAAGTAAGTAAGTAAGTAAGTACGTACGTAAGTAAGTACGTAAGTAAGTAAGAAAGTAAGCAAGCAAGCAAGTAAGCCGGTCGGTCGGTCGGTCGGTCGGTCGGTAGGTAAGTTATTAAGTAAGTAAGTAAATATGCAAACAAACAAGTAAGTAAGTAATAAGTAAATGAGTAAGTAAGTATAGACTTTATCTAAAGAGGTTGAAAACATTTGCCATACAACAACTTACCTTCCAAGAGGCACTCAGTGCTACGAAACATATAACTGAACCAGCGCACGACAAAACCTACGATAAGCCTTGTGCGATCAGTGGAGACTCGGATCAGCCTGCTCATCCATGCAGTCTTTTCAGAGTCTTAGCTGATCGTATGTGCCTTCTACAACCTTCGGGCTATCCAAAGAGGAATCAACGAGAACCATTGCATACTACGTGAATGTACAGGCTGATCTGAGTCTTTGCTGGTCACTTTGGTCTCATTGTGGATTATGTCGTGCTTTATCTTAGTTATTATATTTGCATAAATTATACATACAAGTCAAAATAATGGTAAAGACCCAAGCTTTACCGTTTAAATTTTGGTACTGGATTCTGATACCTGGATTTTTCCCAGTTGGTCCCGGCAAATACAAATAGATCTGCCACATTAATTGAGAACCCGACAAACTGCAAACAAAATGTTTATTTCCGGTTTGGTTTGATTTTCATGTTACGTGTACTGTACCACAGAGCTTGCTCGCGCAGGCCTTCAGCATGTGGCCTGTCGGCTACATGCGGCAGCGAGCTCGCTATGAATACATTACGAAAAACATGCCTATTCAAATATATTGAAAATTTCACCACCAAAAACTGAAAATTTTCAGATAAAAAACTCTGATATTTTTTCATATTTCTGCTCAAAACATAGTTTGTGGGTACTCGTTAGAACCGCCTCATCGAGGCGGTTTTAACGAGTACCACAATCTATGTATTTGAGCAAAAATAAGAAAAATAATGTATACCCCTGTAAACCCCAGTTTTACAATATAAAAGTGGGGTTTAAGGGGATCAAAATTATATAGGTATGTTGTCGTGATGAGGCAGACTGAGTAGGCTTTCAGAAACGACTAAAATCTGGCTCCAGATAAGATTTAATTATTGAATGTTTACCTACCTCTCCACAGGAACGCAACACACCCTGTACAATCACCATGTTAAGGTGACTCTAGATCTGACACACTCATTTGGTTAATATACCCATAAAAAAAAAAAAAAAAAAAAAAAAAAAAAAAAACCCGCATTTTTGTGAACCAGAGCATGAAAAAAAGTATCTGTACCCATAAAAACATAAGAAACTAAACTTTTCATTCTGATGCTGAATTCTAGTGCTCAGCCTTTATATAAAGATTGCAATTTTGCTGTCAATCTTCAATCAGCTTTAACATTTATTGTGAGCTAAGTGAAGACCAGGCTTTCTGGGAAATCTAAAACTTGCTTATAATAATGTCGAGCAGGACATGGGAAATAACATCGGACAAATCCGTGATCTGTCAAAAATGCTACAAAAGCAATGACAGAATAAAATTGTCTACGCCCATGCCTAGAGCACAAAACACGGATATATATGACCTTTCTTCTTTTGTGAGTTCTGCCGTAAACAATATATTTACCATGTTTACACGAACATACATGCCTGCTTACATATTTCGTAATTGCCCTAAATTTAGGGCACCTCAAGGGGAATGAATAAACTTAACTTTCATGGTGGCAACTCTGACAAATTGATTTTGCACCCCCTCCCACCTTTTGTAAAAGTTGTATATTTCAAATGATTTGAAAGGAAAGAATTTGAATCGTTTTCAGAATGGGTTTTGTACGCAAACAAGACGTCACATTGTCAGAATGGGTTTCATATGCAAACAGGAAGTCACAAGAGTAGCCCCCTCCCCTATCCCCCACCCACACACTTCTCGACTTGTAGGCAATTGCCCAAAATCCAGCAGATGTATCCGGTCACTTTGTTTGCTTTTTATCCTAAGATTGATTTGAACAAATTTATTTGACTTCCTGATGATATATCACAGATGCTGACTGAATGGACAGCAGTGCTGACCCTGATAAGACTGCTACTATCCAGCGGGTATGTGACGTTTATACAACGTCGCATTAACGTCAATGCAACTTCATGACATCAATACAGCGTCGCATTAACGTCGATGCTACGTCGCATTAAAGGCAGTGCAACGTCATAACGTTAATACAACGTCGCATTATATCGATGCTACGTCATTATATCGACGTCAATGCGACGTTGTATTAACGTTATGTGCCGCAGGATATAGTTTTTTTCATCGTTTCTGTGGGAATGCATTTCGGATTCTTGTGCAAAACATATGCGATTTTCAATAACAAATGTACTATTGATCAGTTAAAGGCTCCAGATTCCTCAAAGATAGACATTTTATTATCGGAGAAAAGTTTAATAAATTGATCTATGGTATTAATACAATCATAAAATAGGGCACCTGACGGTCTGTAAAATTTCAGTTAGTCTCTCGGTCTTGAAAAGAAATGATTTTTTGTCGTATCTCTGAATTTATGTTGTCAACATTAATTCAGTGATACGATAAATAATAATTTCATTTTTGATTTAGTTAAAAAACGAGAGACTACCTGAAATTTTACATGCTGTCAGATTCCACCTTTTATTATCGTACTAACCCAGCAGACACATGACGTCTACACAATGTCGCCTCAACGTCGATGCAACGTCTTGACGTTGCATCGACGTTGAGACGACGTTGTGTAGACGTCATGTGCCCGCCGGGAATGCTATATATCAGTTTTTAAACCTTCTTGGATTAAAAAAATGTCTATTTTGAGGAAAATGGAACCTTTAAAGAAAACATCTTTTAAATATATCTTTATATCTTGATACATTCTTGGCAATTGTCAGAAATTAAGCAAAATATTTTAAAAGACATTTTAACGCTACAGCTTTGTTGGACGGCATTAAGTATTTTCGAATATTGTCACGCAAATCCAAAACTGATGACGTGATATATGGATAGTAACGTCCCAGATGGCACATGACGTTTATACAAGGTCGTATCGATGTCGATGCATTACGTTACTTCGACGTTGATGCAATTGTTTCAAAATGCGTGCCCTCTGGGGTTATTCGATTACCTTGAAACAGTTGATTGGTATGAAAATACAGGAACCAATTTAGAAAGCATTTTTAAATAAAGATACAGCAACTACGTAGCTTGTGTTATTTTGATTCGAATCAGACTTTAAGCGAGTCGGCCAGGGCGTGTGTGTCCAAGTATTTGTGGTAAGTACGGTACTCTAAAATGCTTCAGTGGTTAATTTATGAGAAACTTCATTAGCGATTTATTTGCTATCTGAGCCTATGAAATCTGCACAACAGAAATCCATCATAAATATTTCCTTGTTTTTTTTTTTTTTTTTTTTTTTTTTTTTTTGTTTTTTTTTTTCAACTATTTAAAATTTGCCGTCAACAAGTATACTCATTGCGTCGTATTCTATCAGACGTTTCGGATATCTCAGTTTCAGAATTTTTATTGCCTTTTTATAAAGGTGAGTTAGACATATTCAGTAACACATTAACCGCGCACTAAATCAGCGTATATGTGCGACAAACGCCGATGTCTTGGCCCCGACCATTGCATATAATTATATAGTCGAGGGCTTTTGGCATTCGTATATAAATTTGGTAGCACATGTATCCGCGATTGTTTATGTTTATTATGTTTTGTTTTGTTAACCTATTGTAGACTGAATGAACTCCCCCACACCATAAATTGGAAGAGTCCAATTTCAATTTTAGGTAGGTGAGGCTATGAGATTGAGATATTCCTGGAGAAAAATGGCTGAAGCATTTGCAAACAGTGAATACCCTGATCAGACGCCGCATATTGCGGCGTCTGATCTGGGTCTGCAATGTATGCCAATTACCCTTTTAGGGGTATCCCGACTACAATGGGTTAATAGCAGAGTTGATGTAGAGAGAGTTCAATTATTTTATTATGACGAAAAGATTCTGCTTTGCATTCGTGTACGATAATCAGACATGCCAAAAAGTCATCATTTTTTTTATGTCTCCAGAGTTGGGGAGACCGTTGCGATTATACATCACTTGCGATGTTGTACAGTGGACGCTCAGTCATTTACGGTATTAGCTGTTTGTTAACACGGTCAGATATTGTGCCATTGATTCATGGCAATCATGAATTTACAGCATTTGTGGCCTTGTTTTTTTTTTTATGAACAGTAGGTTTGATCACTTGTTTATCGATACGCAGTGATTGATTTACAAATATATAAACATGCATAAAACGTGTAAAGTAACAATTCTGTTGTTGATCAGAATTTTATTCTACGAATATTTACTGTGTTCGAGAAAGTATAAAAAAACAACAACAACGAAAAAAAAAAAACAAAAAAACAACATCTTTTGAGAGAGAAAACAATGAAAGTATTACACCTGATGGACAATGGAATTGTACAGTCACTTGCTTTGGTAAGTTTGTGGATTGTACATGACAACTGTGACTCTGTTGAACGGTCGCTTGTACAAAAGAATTTTAAAATTATTGGCGTGTTTTGCTTCTTAGCACGTATTTCCCCTCAGTACCCTATTAAACCCTTTATTTGTTGGAACACTATGGTTTATCCCGTTTCCAGACAAGAAACCATTTGAAATCAAGCACATATATAATAATAGGTACGTTCCCACATGTATGAGCATGACGTCATTTCTGAGCTCCTCACAAAAGTCTGTAGAGACGACAGAAAAGGACTGAATAACTTTGGTCATTCTTTTTAAGTAGTATTGTATAATACCAGAGAGAGATGTCCGGCGTTCATACGTGCGTGAACAATTTCGCATTATCGCATATCCTACGAGATCGCTGGTCAGAATTTCCCATGTTTAAAACCTATCTGAGGTTACCCCTAGAGTTTAGTCATCCACACTCGAATAAGGTTCCGGTTTTTCGACAGATATGTTGTTTTTTGGGGGGTCTTTTTCTGATATTGCAACACACACCCTCGTGGGGGTTATGTGCCGGTGTTCGTTGTGCTTCAGACAGGGTGTTAGTTCATTGAACAGTTAAAAATAAGAAAGATAAAACAGGTGAAGGTAAAATTAAGCCAAAGGTTAAAGTGTTAAAATCCGATGAGGTAAAAGGTTCAAAACAGTGCTTATAGTCTATGGCATGGAGAAGGTCAGACTGTTGACTGCCAGCCTGAAAGATTCAAAGTCTGGTAACATTGCTATTCTTGGTGGAAGTCTGTTCCACTGGATAATGGCAAAGCGGTTGGGGTATAATGAGAATTTGTAATAGTCCACAACTGTCTGGATTTGTCTAAAAGCCCGTGGATGAGCCTGTGAGTGTCGGGTTGATGCATGTGGATAAGCCATCTTTGAGCTATTTCACTATCAAATCTCCTCCACGCATTACGAAAACATGCCTATTCAAATATATAGAAAATTTCAACCTCCAAAAACTGAAAAATTTTAGATAAATAAACTCTGCTATTTTTCATATTTCTGCTCAAAACATAGATTGTGGGTACTCGTTAGAACCGCCTCGGCCTTATTCATATTTCTGCTCAAAACATAGATTGTGGGTACTCGTTAGAACCGCCTCGCCGAGGCGGTTCTAACGAACACCCACAATTTATGTTTTGAGCGGCGAGGCGGTTCTAACGAGTACCCACAATCTATGTTTTGAGAAGAAATATGAAAAATAATGTATACCCCTGTAAACCCCAGTTTTACTATATGTTTTCGTGATGTCAAATGGGGGACTTTTGTCGAAACTGATGTAAAAATATTGGCTGAACCCGCCGAAATTTAACAAACTGTTTTCTTTACGTTCTCTTTACTGTGCTTGGTACCTCTTTGTTGTTTCTTCGTAGTGTTTCAATCAGTTTTATGAATTTTGTATATGTCATCAGGCACGACAAAAGCGAACATGCAATTGCTGAAGCTAAACGACCCGTTAGCTTTACCCGTTAGCTTTATGAAAAACCTTATATGTGTTGATTCACAATGCATCATTGACCTTATGCTTGTTGTCTACAGTTAAAACCCGGAACTAGCTGGAGCACTGAATATAATAGTTTAAAATAACATTTATTAGAACATTTAACGCAATCATTGTGCTTAACGAAACGCCTATAGGCAGTTTCATTTAGGAAGGTTGGCCTATCATTTGAAGTGAAAAAAAATCTCAGAAAAAAAATAAAAATAAATAAATAACACACACACACACACACACACACACACACACACACACACACACACACACACACAAAATCTGCCAGGCACTATCGGCAACTATCTTTTTCAAAGGGTATTTCTTTTTTCATAGGCGCGTTAACTTTCTGGCGCCAATACCAATCTCTAGACATTTCATGTGGTGTATGAAGGCAGTGGGTTGGTTATTTGAAGACAAGCACTAGTCAGAAGTATCTGATGACGGTCAAATAACACAGTAATGTTATTTTTGTAAATTCACCATTCAAATGACTGAACAATTAAAACTAAATAAAGCTCGCAAGGGTCCGTTCCATGTAGTATTAAATAATCGTTCAAATGAAGAAAAGTGAAGGACATACAAATTCTGAATTTATTTTTTGTCACGTTATATAAACATGTACACGTCTTTATTATACAATATGCTGAAAAGGTGACTGAATATGTCACAAAAATCCTAGAAGTGTCATTTAGATTTTTCTTGGACATTTTCACCGCTGTTTTGTTAAGTACGTGAGCAACAAGGAGCTTCAGGACAAATGATCAACGTCAGTGTTTTCACCGATACATCACGAAAACATGCCTATATAATTTTGACCCCCTTAAACCCCACTTTTATATAGTAAAACTGGGGCTTACAGAGGTAAAATTATTTTTCTTATTTCTGCTCAAAAACATACATTGTGGGTACTCGTTAGAACCGCCTCGGCGAGGCGGTTCTAACGAGTACCCACAATCTATGGTTTGAGCAGAAATATGAAAAAAATCAGTTTTTTATCTGAAAATTTTCAGTTTTTGGAGGTGACATTTTCTTTATATTTGAATAGGTATGTTTTCGTAATGAACACTAATAATATCAATGCAGGTATCATCGATGGCAAACGTGTATAGGCAACTTACGTAAACAAAAAAGAAAAATCTGCATGTTTACGATCATCGTTGCTGTGTTTACATACTTCGCGTACAATCGTAACTGTCCGTTCACTTCCGCTCACAGACATAATGTATACTTACAAACTAGTCAGCGTGACTCAGGATGTCGTTTTGAGACGTTACCACTTTCTGGGCTAATTCAGCGATAATAAACTGAAGATTTTGTTTTTCTAATTTACCTAGAAAGTAGGCTTTGACATTTCATACAAATTGTCTCCTAATTAGTCCTGTAATATTGCATTTTATTAACGCTTTGCATGCTGGATAAATTATTTTGGTATTTTGAAATATTGTTTTTCTCATTTTCCCCAGAAAATAGGCTTTGACGTTTCATGCAAATAGTCTCCTAAGATGGCATTTTGATTTTTTTTTTATTTTTCCAAGAAATTATGCTTTGACATTTAATGCAAATTTTCATGAAATATCAAGACTTATTTATAGGAAAAATAAGAAAAAATCAATAAAAATGTTGTCTGCAGAAAAACGTTGCCTGCTGTTTTGTCACATTGTGATTAGAATGGCTATATTGTTATGGCCTATTAGTCCTTCCTTCGATAATCTACCTTGGCAGATTTCCTATAGCTTGTAGGTATATATTCAATCTCTGACATCTGCATCGGGGAGTCGACTCTTTGGCTCGGTGGTTAGAGCATTGGATTTTTATCCGGGCAGACTGGGTTCGAACCCCAAGATAGGCGGGATTTTTTTTCAGTAATGCTTCATTCCTTGGTTACGACTTTTATGTCGTAAGATGGGGGCTCGTCCGGTATCGGACTTTACTTCGCCTAAAATGGCTTCGCGTGCTTCCTTGAAGAAAGGGGAGGAAGGGGGTGGGGGTGAAGGGTGAGGGTGTTACAGCCAATCACTCCTACCGATAATCTGCTGTGGCTTGTTGGTATATATTCGTTCTCTGGTATTAGCTTTGCTTCATTTCCTTTACTACGGCTTTCATATCGTAAAATAACAAATTGCCAATATATTATTCTTTTCAGATAATGACGAAAATAGTGGCATTCGTAATACTGATTTGCCTTGTTACCGACGCCGTCTGCGACTACCAACAATGTGCAGACGAATGCTACAAAATGCTAGTGGAATGCCATGAAAAATACGAGGGCAAGAAATTTCGTGACAAACATTGCAACACCATTTATGAGAACTGCATGAACGCCTGCAAACGGAGATATTATTCTTAATAATACTGTTATAAAACATCAACAACAAATACAAAACAGGCATTGAATATAGAGAGGGTTTTAACGCTTAGTATGGTGGGTAAAATTTTCGGCAGACGACATATTTAAATATTTTCCAGACGATAGATGTTGGTATTTCATGAAAATTGTCTCCAATACAGACAACGCATGAAATGCCAAATCTTGTTTTCTGGGAAATATAAGATAAACAACATCAATTTGTCATCTTCTGAATCAACACAGAGGGTGTTAAGAGTGAACTCGATGGATTTGTGTACACGAATTGTAGCTTCTGGCTAACAAAAACATACCATTTATAGCTAAAACAAGAAATAATATAGCCCATGAGGTTTAAGTAGAATTCATTACGAAAACACGCCTATTAAAATATATAGAAAATTTCTCCTCCAAAAACCGAAAATTTTCGGATAAAAAACCCTGATATTTTTTATATATTTGCTAAAAACATAGATTGTGGGTACTCGTTAGAACCGCCTCGGCGAGGCAGTTCTAACGAGTACCACAATCTATGTTTTTGAGCAGAAATAAGAAAAATAATAGATACCCCTGTAAACCCCAGTTTTACTATATAAAAGATGGATTTAAGGGGGTCAAAATTATATAGGCATGTTTTGTGATGATAAACCTCTGCAGTGCCCAAAAAATTGATTTTCCATGTCTTCTGGGCTACAATCAGAAAACTGTCGAACATTTTAGATGCATTTAGGGTCGATTGTTTACACTCTAGCCTTAGTATACATACACCAAAACTTTCTTTAATGTTGTTGTCCACGTGATTATCATTGACCAATAAAATCAAACCTAGCGTTAGACGAGATCTAAACAACGGTTATTTATTGCCGCGCTACTCTTGTAGTTGTGACGTCAAAGTGCCGTGTAAAGTTTTATCTGTAAAGGGCGGACTGGGACATTGGCAAACAGCGCAGACCAAGAGCGCGGCGTTTGATCAGGATCTGCATCGTTTGTTGAAATTACAGGATGTTAAGGGTTAAAAAAAAAAATCAGGACCATTTTCCCAGTCTACACACAGAGACAATCGACCCACCATTGCTGCAAATACTTTGATTATCTAAATGAGACTGCTGGACGCAGTCTGATTGTATTTGGGTCATTACCCATTTATGCCGAGTGGACTCTTCTAATTTAACTCTTTGTACCAGTCCATTTCCAATAGAAGGGGTGACTGATTCTTTTTATTATTACCATGTTTAATATAAATTCCTGTATTTATTGCAAACAGTGTAAACCCTGATCAGACGCCGCGTTCTGCGGCGTCTGATCTGGGTCTACACTGTTTGCAAATGTCCCTTTTATGGGACGCTAGGTATAAATGGATTAAATGACATCATACAGACTATTTCGTTTTGACTTTTCTCGCTCATATAATATGAAAACATACAAAGCAATGTGCTCTTTGAATATATATACTTTAATACATATATGCTTAAAAATTTTGTAAACTATTCTTTTGACACAGAATTATCTGGAAAATGGCGATGCGAATAAAAATCAACGTCAGCTTTGAAAATTATCTCGTTATGCCAACAAGTTTCTTTAGTGTAGACGAACCACAGCGATGAGAAACCTAATGGATTTAGAGTCATCATTCCTATCCACTAGGCTACGGGGCCCGTTAAAACAAGGTTTCTTTCAAATAAATAGATAAAATACATAAGAGTAAAATTTATGTTTTGCACTAACATACTAACACAAACTATCAACTGAACTGTGTGATTTATATTTTATACCCGAAATGTAATACTAAGAACCATGGATACGATCGTCTAATAACCAGAGTTCTTCACTATTATACTTATATACAGTTGACTCCCGTTATCTCGACCTCGCTTATCTCGAATAACCGCTTATCTCGAAGTGAAAAATCTGGTCCCTGCCTATACATGAAAATCTAACAACATGTAAAAAATATTGTGGAAATATATGTGTAATTGGACTCTTAAAGTAGAGATATATTGAAAATATTGTGGGAGAGGAGAAATTGCTCTTTAGGAGCAATTTCTCCTCTCCCACAATATTTTCAATATATCTCTACTTTAAGAGTCCAATTACACATATATTTGTGAAACGTGGTTAATCGAATTAGTTTTTCCTCAATTCTGCAAATCTGATATGTTGAAGTACGGATATCTCGAAGTATTTCAGAGAGTCCCTTTGAATTCGACATAACGGGAGTCGACTGTAATTCATATTTTATACCCGAAATATCATACTATGGATAAGATCGTCTTATAACCAGACTTTTTTATATACTATAATATTTATAGTCGTCATGAAATAACTGTTCTATCTGTATCAGAAATTCGTGTCGCATTTTAATGTTTCGTTTCATGGCTTCTACCTTATTTCATGCATTGTCCTAAATTATTGTCTCCTTCATACAATCATTTCAAAGATTAACAAACGTGTGTCCATAACATATAAGTGACCCCCACGACAAAATTAAGCGTTTGTTTACCTCCGAAATCTGATAGCCTCCGACATCGATATCTCGGGTTTACTTGGGTGTTTCTGCTATAGATTACCGCTGAAATCAGATAGCCTCCGACATCGAGATCTCGGGTTTACCTAGGTGGGAACCGAACGCTTGTTTTAGCACACAGCGGAGGAATCTGGTCGGAGTGCGCATCTGCGCTATGTGAATAGCCAAACAATGGGCCAAACCCTTCTTTTAGTAAACAAAGATGACTTGATCAGACTGCTAAGTTGAGCATGTTGATCTGAGTATTGACCAGGAGGAGATCATAAGATCTCGGGGGTGTGTAGGGGGCGGGAGTGGGGGTGAGACGGGGGTTGGTGGGGGTGGTAACTTCCTATATATGTATATGGGTTAGTACGGATGTGCATTCTGTGGAAGGCCCCACTTTTCAGACGTCCCTGTATATGCGTATATTTTTTTGCTCATAGAGTTTTTGAGGCTTCTTGTTCTCTTGGTATTCAATGAATTGACTGCGATATCTGTCTACTACCAGCAATAAATGGGTATAGAAAATCAAAGGGCAGTATATGAATAGGTCAACATTTTGTACGATCAAGTATATGAATGGGTCCATTTTTTCAAAGGCAAGGTATATGAATGGGGTAGGTTTCGAAATTCTGACCCGCACACCCGTACCACAATGACCCCCAAGTTACCCACCCCCGAGCATAATATATACTTGGTCATGTTTAGATCAACGTCCTCTAACACAAAAAAGTCTTCCCGTGAGCAAAAAGTGCACCCTGTTTACAATGATATCATAATGGATCGCGAAAAAACTGCATTCGAGCACGCGTAACAAAACGTGCGGGTTCAGATCATCCTGCGCATGCGCAACGTCTCATCCGGGCATTTGCTCTTAACTGAAACTTTCTAAACTACCCGTTGATTTTGTTTGTGTACAGCGAAGGCCCTGATCAGACTGCGCATCCGCGCAGTCTGATCAGGGCCTTCACTTTTCGCATAAGAACCGACTGTACATTTTCGCTTGGTGGGGACATATGCACTAAATACCCCAATTAATTCTGTGGACACATTTATTCCTTATTAAACTTGCTGTAAGTTCTGAACACGTCCATTTTGACACCAGATAGAGTGTCTAATACCCGCTGGATGCCTGGCAAACAGTGCAGATCCTGATCAGACGCCGCGTTCTTCGGTGTCTGATCTGGAGACTAGATATGATGAATATGGTCATAGCATCTGAGATGTTTATATATATATATATATATATATATATATATATATATATATATATATATATATATATATATATATATATATATATATATTTCTTAATATTTATTACTTAACGCTTAGCACTATGAATAAAATTTTCAGCAGACGACATATCGAAATAGACTTCTTATTTTTCCCAGAAAACGGATTCCGACATTTCTTGCAAATTGTCTCCAATGGAGACAATTTGCATGAACTGTCAAATTCTGTTTTCTAAGAACAACTATTGTTAATGTGTCGTCTGCTGAGTTATCCCAAATGAGTGGTAAAGGTTAATTGATGTTTGCTACTTGTTTTGATCATTCATATAGAAGTGATATGATCTGTTAGGACTGTATTCTGTATTGCAAAATAATACGAAGTGCATACATTATTTTCTGAAAAGGGTCTACTAAAAAGCAAAACGACACGAACGATATAAAGTTTATTTAATGGGGTAGTAATACACTTTAAGGTAAGACAACTCTGTTGAAATTGTTTTAGTCCCCGGCTTCTGAAGAGGGGACTACTAAAACACAAAAAGACGCATAAAGTCTTTTGAAGAAAGAACTGTGTAAAATGCTTTTGCGCCTTCTGAAAAGGGATCTGCTCTAAAAGATAAGATTCTTTTTCGGAAAAGGGATCTACTCTAAAAGGCACTGAATAATTTCCCACCCCTTATCAGAATGGACTTGGTATGTAGGAAACAAATTGGAAGTCATAAAAAGTGGTGAATCTAGATCTGACACATTCCTTTGTGTATATACCCATAAAAATCAAACAAACAAAACACACACACACACACACACACACACACACACACACACACACACACACACACACACACACACAACGCATTTTTGTGAACCAGAGCATGAAAGGAATTATCTGTACCCATAGAAACATAAGAAACTAAACTTTTCATTCTGATGCTGAAGTCTAGTGCTCAGCCTTTTTAATCATGATATTATATTGATTTTATTTCAGTGGATATATTAATCAGGACTAAAAAAAATAAATATTTAATCACTGGAGACTGGAGCCAGTCTATTTATTACTTGTTACATTGTTTTCATAAAACGTCGTAGAAATCAGTGACAGTGGGTGACATTATTCTTTTCAGTGAATTTTAACAACGTTATGTGTCTTTGACGCATTGGCCATTTTATTGTGTAAAAGGGCTACTGAGTGGGTAATAATCACGTTAGTTACTCTAGTTTAATAAGTATCAGCTTCCGCAAAAAGGTTGGACTACGCTTAGCACAATTAATGTTAAAAGTGATTGAAGATTGACAGCAATTTTGCTGTCAATCTTCAATCAGCTTTAACATTTATTGTGAGCTAAGTGAAGACCAGGCTTTCTGGGAAATCTAAAACTTGCTTATAATAATGTCGAGCAGGCCATGGAAAATAGCATCGGACAAATCCGTGATCTGTCAAAAATGCTACAAAAGCAATGACAGAATAAAATTGTCTACGCCCATGCCTAGAGCACAAAACACGGATATATATGACCTTTCTTCTTTTGTGAGTTCTGCCGTAAACAATATATTTACCATGTTTACACGAACATACATGCCTGCTTTCATATTTCGTAATTGCCCTAAATTTAGGGCACCTCAAGGGGAATGAATAAACTTAACTTTCACGGTGGCAACTCTGACAAATTGATTTTGCACCCCCTCCCACCTTTTGTAAAAGTTGTATATTTCAAATGATTTGAAAGGAAAGAATTTGAATCGTTTTCAGAATGGGTTTTGTACGCAAACAAGACGTCACATTGTCAGAATGGGTTTCATATGCAAACAGGAAGTCACAAGAGTAGCCCCCTCCCCTATCCCCCACCCACACACTTCTCGACTTGTAGGCAATTGCCCAAAATCCAGCAGGTGTATCCGGTCACTTTGTTTGCTTTTTATCCTAAGATTGATTTGAACAAGTTTATTTGACTTCCTGATGATATATCACAGATGCTGACTGAATGGACAGCAGTGCTGACCCTGATAAGACTGCTACTATCCAGCGGGTATGTGACGTTTATACAACGTCGCATTAACGTCAATGCAACGTCATGACATCAATACAGCGTCGCATTAACGTCGATGCAACGTCGCATTAAAGGCACTGCAACGTCATGACGTTAATACAACGTCGCATTATGTCGATGTTACGTCATTATATCGACGTCAATGCGACGTTGTATTAATGTTATGTGCCGCAGGATATAGTTTTTTTCATCGTTTCTGTGGGAATGCATTTCGGATTCTTGTGCAAAACATATGCGATTTTCAATAACAAATGTACTACTGATCAGTTAAAGGCTCCAGATTCCTCAAAAATAAACATTTTATTATCGGAGAAAAGTTTAATAAATTGATCTATGTTATTAATACAATCATAAAATGGGGCACCTGACGGTCTGTAAAATTTCAATTAGTCTCTTGTTCTTGAAATGAAATGATTTTTTATCGTATCTCTGAATTTATGTTGCCAACATTAATTCAGTGATACGATAAAAAAAATCATTTCATTTTTGATTTAGTTAAAAAACGAGAGACTACCTGAAATTTTATATGCTGTCAGATTCCACCTTTTATTATCGTACTAACCCAGCAGACACATGACGTCTACACAACGTCGCCTCAACGTCGATGCAACGTCTTGACGTTGCATCGACGTTGTATAGACGTTGTATAGACGTCATGTGCCCGCCGGGGAATGCTATATATCAGTTTTTAAACCTTCTTGGATTAAAAAAAATGTCTATTTTTGAGGAAAATGGAACCTTTAAAGAAAACATCTTTTAAATATATCTTTATTTCTTGATACATTCCTGGCAATTGTCAGAAAACAAGCAAAATATTTTAAAAAACATTTTAACGCTACAGCTTTGTTAGACCCCATTAATTATTTTCGAATATTGTCAAGCAAATCTAAAACTGATGACGTGATATATGGATAGTGACGTCCCAGAGGGCACATGACGTTTATACAAGGTCGTATCGATGTCGATGCATTACGTTACTTCGACGTTGATGCAATTGTTTCAAAATGCGTGCCCTCTGGGGTTATTCGATTACCTTGAAATAGTTGATTGGTATGAAAATACAGGAACCAATTTAGAAAGCATTTTTAAATAAAGATACAGCAACTACGTAGCTTGTGTTATTTTGATTTTGAATCAGACTTTAAGCGAGTCGGCCAGGGCGTGTCTGTCCAAGTATTTGTGATAAGTACGGTATTCTAAAATGCTTCAGTGGTAAATTTATGGGAAACTTCATTAGCGATTTAATTAGCTATCTGAGCCTATGAAATCTGCACAACAGAAATTCATCATAAATATTTCCTTGTTGTTTTTTTTTTTTTCCAACTATTTAAAATTTGCCGTCAACAAGTATACTCATTGCGTCGTATTCTATCAGACGTTTCGGATATCTCAGTTTCTTTTACATCAGATACCGAAGATAGAATTTATATTGCCTATAAAGGTGAGTTAGACATATTCAGTAACACATGAACCACGCACTAAATCAGCGTATATTTGCGACAAACGCCGATGCCTTGGCCCCGACCATTGCATATAATTATATAGTCGAGGGCTTTTGGCATTCGTATATAAATTTGGTAGCACATGTATCCGCGATTGTTTATGTTTATTATGTTTTGTTTTGTTAACCCATTGTAGACTGAATGAACCCCCCCCCTCTCCCACCCAGACACACACACACACCATATATTGGAAGAGTCCAATTTCAATTTTAGGTAGGTGAGGCTATGAGATTGAGATATTCCTGGAGAAAAATGGCTGAAGCATTTGCAAACAGTGAATACCCTGATCAGATGCCGCATTTTGCGGCGTCTGATCTGGGTCTGCAATGTATGCCAATTACACTTTTAGGGGTATCCCGACTACAATGGGTTAATAGCAGAGATGATGTAGCAGAGATGATGTAGAGAGACTTCAATTTATTACGAAAACAAGCCTATTCAAATATACTGGAAAATTTACCAGCAAAATATGAAAAATTTCAGATAAAAATTCTAATATTTTTCTTATGTCTGCTCAAAAACATAGATTGTGGGTACTCGTTAGAACCGCCTCGCCGAAGCGGTTCTAACGAGTACCCACAATCTATGTTTTGAGCAGAAATATGAAGAATAATGTATTCCCCTGTAAACCCCAGTTTTACTATATAAAAGTGGGGTTTAAGGGGGTCAACATTATATAGGCATGTTTGGGTGATGTATTCTATTATGACGAAAAGATTCTGCTTTGCATTCGTGTACGATAATCAGACGTGCCAAAAAGTCATCTTTTTTTTTTTTTTTTATGTCTCCAGAACTGGGGAGACCGTTGCAATTGTACATCACTTGCGATGTTGTACAGTGGACGCTCAGTCATTTACGGTATTAGCTATTTGTTAACACGGTCAGATATTGTGTCATTGATTCATGGCATTTACAGCATTTGTGGCCTTGCTTTTTTTATGAACAGTAGGTTTGATCACTTGTTTATCGATACGCAGTGATTGATTTACAAATATATAAACATGCACAAAACGTGTAAAGTAACAATTCTGTTGTTGATCAGAATTTTATTCTACGAATATTTACTGTGTTCAAGAAAGTATAAAAAAAAAACAAAACAAAAAAAAAACAAAAAAAAAAAAAAACAACAACATCTTTTGAGAGAGAAAACAATGAAAGTATTACACCTGATGGACAATGGAATTGTACAGTCACTTGCTTTGGTAAGTTTGTGGATTGTACATGACAACTGTGACTCTGTTGAATTATTGGCGTGTTTTGCTTCTTGGCACGTATTCCCCCTCAATTCCCTATTAAAACCCTTATTTGTTGGAACACTATAGTTTATCCCGTTTTCGGGCAAGAAACCATTTGAAATCAAACACATATATACTCGTATAATAATAGGTACGTTCCCACATGTATAAGCATGACGTCATTTCTGAGCTTCTCACAAAAGTCTGGAGAGAAACCAGAAAAGGGCTGAGTAACTTTGGTCATTCTTTTTAAGTAGTATTGTATAATACCAGAGAGAGATGTCCGGCGCCCATACGTGCGTAAACAATTTCGCATTATCACATATCCTCCGAGATCGCTGGTCATAATTTCTCATGTTTAAAACCTGTCTGAGGTTACCCCCTAGAAGTCTATTCATCCACACCCGAATATGGTTCAGGATTTTTGATAGTTATGGCCATTTTTTTATTTCTTTTTCTGACACTGTTACACACAGCCCTCGTGGGGGTTATGTGGTGTCCGTTGTGCTTCAGACAGTGTCTGAGTTCAGTGAACAGTTAAAATTAAGAAAGATAAAACAAGTGGTTGTGGAATTAAGACAAAAGGTTAAATCGGTAAAAGTCCGATGAAGACAAAAAGTGCTAAGGAAAAGGTTCTATACAATGCTTATGGTCTATGGCATGGAGAAGGTCAAACTGCTGACTGCCAGTCTGAAAGATTCAAAGTCTGGTAACATTTCTATTCTTGGTGGAAGTCTGTTCCACTGGACAATGGTGAAGGGAGTGGGGGTGGGGGTGGGGAATAAAGAATATTTGAAGTAGTCCACAACTGTCTGGATTTGTCTAAATGCCACTGGATGAGTGTGAGTGTCGGGTTGATGCATGTGGATAAGTACGTTTGAGCTATTCCACTATCAAACCTTCTCCATGCATTACGAAAACATGCTTTTTCAAATATGTGGAAAATTTTACCTCCAAAAATTGAAAATTTTTAGATAAAAACTCTAGTATTTTTTTCATATTTCTTCTCTAAACATAGAGTGTGGGTACTCGTTAGAACCGGCCTCGCCGAGGCGGTTCTAACAAGTAAACACAATCTATGTTTTGAGCAGAAATATGAAAAATAATATATATCCCTGTAAACCCCCGTTTTACTATATAAAAGTGGGGTTTAAGGAGGTTACAATCATACAGGAATGATTTCGTGATGGCAAATGGAGGACTTTTGTCGAAACTGAGACCTGACTGAAACCGCCGAAATTCAACAAACAGTTTTCTTAAGCCCTCGTTTTTGTTTGTTTGTGTTGAGGTTTTACGGTCCAGTCAACCAATCGGGTCATGTCGAGCGCGGTCATTTACTAGGCAGGCTTAGTCCTCTAAGCAGTTAACCAGTATTGTGCACATTTTTTCGCCAGAAATAAGCCCTCGTTTACTGTGTTTGGTAGTTCAGCTATCAACCCTCTTTGTTGTTTCATCACAGTGTTTCAATCAGTTCAATGAATCTTGATATATGCTATCATGCGCGACATAAGCGAACACGCAATTGCTGAAGCTAAATTTATGAAAATTCACAATGCATCAGCGACTTATGCTTGTTGTCTACAATAAAGGCCGGAGCACTAGTTGGAGCACTGAATACAACAGTATAAAATAACACTTATTAGAACATTTAACTAAATATTTGTGCTTTACGCAAAGCCTATAGGCAGTTTCGTTTAGGAAGGCTTGCCTGTCATTTGAACACACACACACACACACACACACACACACACACACACACACACAAAGAAAAAGAAACTGCCTGGCAGTGTCGGCAATTATCTTTTTCAAAAGATACTTTTTTTGTATATATATGACGACTGAATAATAGCGACGTTATAACCGGGCTACGCAATGCAAAGCATACGCGCAGTCTTATCATGGCCTTCATTGTCCACTAACAGAATCATGGCCTTCATTGTCCGCAAACAGAATCATTGGATACAACAGAATGTATGAATGGAGAGCAAAGGCTGGGGCAGAGGCCAGTATGATACTTTGCGATTATGTGAATCTGCGCATTTATGCATGTTAGAAGGGACGTTTTATCTTGACGTGATTAATACGAGAAACTTTTTATGTACAACCAGTGCATTTCAAAATGGCGAGAGCATGTGCTGAATATCATTTTCAGTCGTTTGATGGTAAAATTTATTCTGAGGTTCGAAAGACCGGCAGTGACATTTCAACTTCATTAATTTAAGGTTTCGACTTCACGAAGTCATGATTTCTACTTCACGAATTCACGATTTCAACTTCACGAAATCAACTTCACGAGATCAACTTCACGAATTCACGAATTCAGCTTCTCGAATTTAACTTCACGAAATCACGATGTCAAGTTTTCTTTAAGCGTGCCACATGTTTGTGACGTCATTGTCGCCATTTTGATAAATTGAATTCGTGAGGCTGAAAATGTGACTTCGTGAAGTTGAATTCGTGAAGCTGAAACGTGGATTCATGAAGTTGAAATCGTGAATTCGTGAAGCTGAATTCGTGAAGCTGAAATCGTGAATTTGTGAAATTGTATTTGTGAAGTTGAAATCGTGAATTCGTGAAGTTGAATTCGTGAATTCGTGAAGTTGAATTCGTGACGTTGAATTCATGAATACGTTAAGTAGAAATCGTGACTTCGTGAAGCTGAAACCTTGAATTAAATTAAATGAAGTTGAAATGTCACTACCGGTCTTTTTGGTGTCAATAGTAATCTCAAGATATTTCAGTATGGCATATGAAGGCAGTAGGTTAGTTATTCGAAGACAAGCTCCAGTCAAAAGTATCTGAGGATGGTCAAATAACACAGTAATATTATTTTTGTGAATTCACCATTGCAAATGACTGAACAATGAAAAATAAATAAAGATCGCAAGAGTCCGTTCCATCTAGTATCAAATGATCGTTCAAATGAAGGAAAGTGAAGGACATACAAATTCTGAGTTTATTTTTTGTCACCTTAAAGATGCGCATGACTTTATTATACAATATGCTGAAAAGGTGACTGAATATTCACAAAAATCCTAGAAGTGTCATTTAGATTTTTCTTGGACATTTTCTCTTGTACGTGAGCAACAAGGAGCTACAGGACAAATGATCAACGTCAGTGTTTTCACCGATACATCACGAAAACATACCTATATAATTTTGACCCCCTTAAACCCTACTTTTATATAATAAAACTGGGGTTTACAGGGGTAAACATTATTTTTCTTATTTCTGCTCAAAAACATACATTGTGGGTACTCGTTAGAACCGCCTCGGCGAGGCGGTTCTAACGAGTACCCACAATCTATGTTTTGAGCAGAAATATGAAAAATGTCGGAGATTTTTATCTGAAAATTTTCAGTTTTTTGGAGATGAAATTTTCTATGTATTTGAATAGGCGTGTTTTCGTAATGAATATCAATGCGGGTATCATCGATGTGATGGCAAGCGTATATAGGCTACTTACGTAAACAAAAAAAGAAAAATCACCACGTTTACGCTCATCGTTGCTGTGTTTATATACTTGGCGTACAATCGTAACTGTCCATTAACTTCCGCTCACAGACATAATGTAAACTTACAAACTAGTCTGCGTGGCCCAGGACATCGTTTTGAAACGTTACCACTTTCTGGGCTAATTCAGCGATAACAAACTGAAGATTTTGTTTTTCTAATTTACCTAGAAAGTAGGCTTTGACATTTCATACAAATTGTCTCCTAATCAGTCCTGTAATATTGCATTTTTAATTAACGCTTTGCATGCTGGATAAAATATCAGCCGATGATATTTTGAAATATTGTTTTTCTCATTTTCCCCAGAAAATAGGCTTTGACGTTTCGTGCAAATGGTCTCCTAAGATGGCATTTAGATTTTTTTTTTATTTTTCCAAGAAATTATGCTTTGACATTTAATACAAATTTGCATGAAATGTCAAGACATTTATAGGAAAAATAAGAAAAAAAATCAATAAAAATGTTGTCTGCAGAAAAATGTTGCCTGCTGTTTTGACACACTTTGATTAGAGTGGCTATATTGTTATGGCCTATCAGTCCTTCCTTCAATAATATGCCTTGGCAGATTTCGCATAGCTAGTAAGTATATATTCAATCTCTGACAACTGCGTCGGGGAGTCGGACTTTACTTCGCCGAAAATGGAATTTGCGTCATCATAAATAATGACTTCCTTGAAGAAGGCGGGGCGGTGAGGGGGGTGTGCAGGTGTCACGGCCAATCACTGCTACTGATAATCTGCCGTGGCAAATTTCGCATAGCTTGTTGGTTTATATTCATTCTCTGACAGCTGTGTCAGGGAGTCGACTCTTTGACTAAGTGGTTAGAACATTAGATTTTTATCCGGGGAGACCGTTTTTGATTCCCATGGTAGGCGTGATTGTTTTTTTTTTTTTTTTTTTTTAGCTTTGCTTCATTCCTTTACTACGGCTTTCATAGCGTAAGAATATTAGATTACTACCATATTATTCTTTACAGATGATGATGAAAATAGTTGCATCCGTAATACTGATTTGCCTTGTGACCGGCGCCATCTGCGACTACCAAAAATGTGCAGACGACTGCTACGACAAGCTAGAGAAATGCCGTAAAAGATACGAGGGCAAGAAATTTCGTGACAAGCATTGCAACACCGGTTATGACAACTGCATGAACACCTGCAAGCGGAGATATAATTCTTAATAATACTGTTATAAAACATCAACAAAAAATATAAAACAGGCATTGAGTATAGAGAGGGTTTTAACGCTTAGTATGCTGGGTAAAATTTTCGGCAGACGACATATTGAAATATTTTCCAGACGATAGATGTTGGTATTTCATGAAAATTGTCTCCAATACAGACAACGCATGGAATGTCAAATCTTGTTTTCTGGGAAATATAAGATAAACATTATCAATTTGTCGTCTTCTGAATCAACACAGAGGGTGTTAAGAGTGAACTCGATGGATTTGTGTACACGAATTGTAGCTTCTGGCTAACAAAAACATACCATTTATAGCTAAAACAAGAAATAACATAGCCCATGAAGTTTAAGTAGAATTCATTACGAAAACACGCCTATTCAAATATATAGAAAATTTCTCCTCCAAAAACCGAAAATTTTCGGATAGAAAACCCTGATTTTTTTCATATTTCTGCTAAAAACATAGATTGTGGGTACTCGTTAGAACCGACTCGACGAGGCGGTTCTAACGAGTACCACAATCTATGTTTTTGAGCATAAAGCCGAGGCGGTTCTAACGAGTACCCACAATCTATGTTTTTGAGCGGAAATAAGAAAAATAATAGAAACCCCTATCAACCCCAGTTTTACTATATAAAAGTGGGGTTTAAGGGGGTCAAAATTATATAGGCATGTTTTTGTGATGATAAACCTCTGCAGTGCCCAAAATGTTGATTATCCATGTCTTCTGGGCTACAATCAGAAAACTGTCGAACATTTTAGATGCATTTAGGGTCGATTGTTTGCTATCTAGCCTTAGTATACATACACCAAAACTTTCTTTAATGTTGTTGTCCACGTGATTATCATTGACCAATAAAGTCAAACCGAGCGTTAGACGAGATCTGAACAACGGTTATTTATAGTCGCGCTACTCTTGTCGTTTGACGTCCGAGTGCCGGGTAAAGTGTTATCTGTAAAACGCATTGATAAACAGTGCAGACCCAGAGCGCGCCGTTTGATCAGGATCTGCATCGTTTGCTGAAATTACAGGATGTTAAGGGTTAAAAGAAAAATTGCAGGACCATTTTCCCAGCCTACACATTGAAACAATCGACCCACCAGTGCTGCCAGTACTTTGATTATCTAAATGAGACTGCTAGACGCATTCTGATTGTATTTGGATCATTATCCATTTATGCCGAGTGGACTCTTCTAATTTAACTCTTTGGACCTGTCCATTTCCAATAGAAGGGGTGACTGATTCTTTTTATTATTACCATGTTTTATATAAATTCCTGTATTTATTGCAAACAGTGTAGACCTTGATCAGACGCCGCGTTCTGCGGCGTCTGATCTGGGTCTACACAGTTTGCAAATGTCCCTTTTATGGGACGCTAGGTATAAATGGGTTAAATGACATCATACAGACTATTTCGTTTTGACGTTTCTCGCTCATATAATATGAAAACATACAAAGTAATGTGCTCTTTGAATACATATACTTTAATACATATATGCTTAAAAATTATGTAAACTATTCGTTTGACACAGAATTATCTGGAAAATGGCAATGCGAATAAAAATCAACGTCAGCTTTGAAAATTATCTCGTTTCTTTAGTGTAGACGAACCACAGCGATGAGAAACCTAATGGATTAAGAGTCATCATTCCTATCCACTAGGCTACGGGGCCTGTTAAAACAAGGTTTCTTTCAAATAAATAGATAAAATACATAAGATTAAAATTTATGTTTTGCACTAACATACTAACACAAACTATCAAATGAACTGTGTGATTTAAATTTTATACCCGAAATGTAATACTAAGAACCATGGATACGATCGTCTAATAACCAGAGTTCTTCACTATTATACTTATATACAGTTGACTCCTGTTATCTCGACCTCGCTTATCTCGAATAACCGCTTATCTCGAAGTGAAAAATCTGGTCCCTGCCTATACATGAAAATCTAACAACATGTAAAAAATATTGTGGAAAAGAGGAGAAATTGCTCCTAAGGAGCAATTTCTCCTCTCCCACAATATTTTCAATATATCTCTACTTTAAGAGTCCAATTACACATATATTTGTGAAACGTGGTTAATCGAATTAGTTTTTCCTCAATTCTGCAAATCTGATATGTTGAAGTACGGATATCTCGAAGTATTTCAGAGAGTCCCTTTGAATTCGAGATAACGGGAGTCGACTGTAATTCATATTTTATACCCGAAATATCATACTATGGATAAGATCGTCTTATAACCAGACTTTTTTATATACTATAATATTTATAGTCGTCATGAAATAACTGTTCTATCTATATCAGAAATTCGTGTCGCATTTTAATGTTTCGTTTCATGGCTTCTACCTTATTTCATGCATTGTCCTAAATTATTGTCTCCTTCATACAATCATTTCAAAGATTAACAAACGTGTGTCCATAACATAAGTGACCCGCACGACAAAATTAAGCGTTTGTTTACCTCCGAAATCTGATAGCCTCCGACATCGATATCTCGGGTTTACCTGGGTGTTTCTGCTATAGATTATGGCCTCCGACATCGAGGTGGGAACCTAGGTGGGAACCGAACGCTTGTTTTAGCACACAGCGGAGGAATCTGGTCGGACAGCGCATCTGCGCTATGTGAATAGCCAAACAATGGGCCAAACCCTTCTTTTAGTAAACAAAGATGACTTGATCAGACTGCTAAGTTCAGCATGTTGATCTGAGTATTGACCAGGAGGAGATCATAAGATCTCGGGGGGGGGGGGGGGGGGGTGGTGTAGGGGGCGGGAGTGGGGGTGGGATGGGGGTTGGTGGGGGTGGTAACTTCCTATATATGTATATGGGTTAGTACGGATGTGCATTCTGTGGAAGGCCCCACTTTTCTGACGTCCCAGTATATGCGTATATTTTTTTTGTTCATAGAGTTTTTGAGGCTTCTTGTTCTCTTGGTATTCAATGAATTGACTACGATATCTGTCTACTACCAGCAATAAATGGGTATAGAAAATCAAAGGGCAGTATATGAATAGATAAACATTTTGTACGATCAAGTATATGAATGGGTCCATTTTTTCAAAGGAAAGGTATATGAATGGGGTAGGTTTCGAAATTCTGACCCCCACACCAGTACCACAATGACCCCCAAGTTACCCACCCCCGAGCACAATATATACTTTGTCATGTTTAGATCAACGTCCTCTAACACAAAAAAACGTCCTCCCGTGAGCAAAAAGTACATCCTGTTTACAATGATATAATAATGGATCGCGAAAAAACCGCATTCGAGCACGCGTAACAAAACGTGCGGGTTCAGATCATCCTGCGCATGCGCAACGTCTCATCCGGGCATTTGCTCTTAACTGAAACTTTCTAAACTACCCATTGATTTTGTTTGCGTACAGCGAAGGCCCTGATCAGACTGCGCGGATGCGCAGTCTGATCTGAGCCTTCACTGTCCGCCTAAGAACCGCCGACTGTACATTTTCGCTTGATGGGGAACATATACACTAAATACCCCAATTAATTCTGTGGACATTTATTCCTTACCAAACTTGCTGTAAATTCTGAACACGTCCATTTTGACACCAGATAGAGTGTCTAATACCCGCTGGATGCCTGGCAAACAGTACAGATCCTGATCAGACGCCGCGTTCTGCGGTGTCTGATCTGGAGAATATTAATGATGAATATGGGCATAGTATCCGAGATGTTTTGTTTTTTTTATATTTCTTAATATTTATTACTTAACGCTTAGCGCAATGAATAAAATTTTCAGCAGACGACATATCGAAATATTCTTATTTTCCCAGAAAACGGGTTTTGACATTTCTTGCAAATTGTCCCCAATGGAGACAATTTGCATGAACTGTCAAATTTTGTTTTCTAAGAAAAAGATATTGTTAATGTGTCGTCTGCTGAGTTATCCCAACTGAGTGGCAAAGGTTAATTGATGTTTGCTACTTGTTTTGATCATTCATATAGAAGTGATATGATCTGTTAAGCCTGTATTCTGTATTTTGCAAAAAGATACGAAGAGCATACATTATTTTCTGGAAAAGGGTCTACTAAAAAGCAAAAAGACACGAACGATATAAAGTTTATTTAATGGGGTAGTAATACACTTCAAGGTAAGACAACTCTGTTGAAATTGTTTTAGTCTCCGGCTTCTGAAGAGGGGACTACTAAAACACAAAAAGACGCATAAAGCTTTTTGAAGAAAGAACTGTGTAAAATGCTTTTGCGCCCTTCTGAAAAGGGGTTTGTTCTAAAAGATAAGATTCTTTTTCGGAAAAGGGATCTACTCTAAAAGGCACTGAACACATTCCTACCCCTTATCAGAATGGACTTGGTATGTAGGAAACAAATTGGAAGTCATAAAAAGTGGTGACTCTAGATCTGACACACTCCTTTGGTTAATATACCCATAAAAAGCAAACAAACAAACAAAAAAAAAAAAAAAAAAAAAAAAAAAAAACACACACACACACACACACACACACAAAAGCATTTTTGTGAACCAGAGCATGAAAGGAATTATCTGCACCCATAGAAACATAGAAACATAAGAAACTAAACTTGTCATTCTGATGCTGAAGCCTAGTGCTCAGCCTTTTTAATCATGATATTATATTGATTTTATTTCAGTGGATGTATTAATCAGGACTAAAAGAATAAATATTTAATCACTGGAGACTGGAGCCAGTCTATTTATTACGTTACATTGTTTTCATAAAACGTCGTAGAAATCAGTGACAGTGGGTGACATTATTCTTTTCAGTGAATTTTAACAACGTTATGTGTCTTTGACACATTGGCCATTTTATTGTGTAAAAGGGCTACTGAGTGGGTATTAATCACGTTAGTTACCCTAGTTTAATAAGTATTGGCTTCCGCAAAAAGGTTGGACTACGCTTAGCACAATTAATGTTAAAAGTGATTGAAGATTGACAGCAATTTTGCTGTCAATCTTCAATCAGCTTTCACATTTATTGTGAGCTAAGTGAATACCAGGCTTTCTGGGAAATCTAATACTAGCTTATAATAATGTCAAGCAGGCCATGGAAAATAGCATCGGACAAATCCGTGATCTGTCAAAAATGCTTCAAAAGCAATGACAAAATAAAATTGTCTACGCCCATGCCTAGAGCACAAAACACGGATACACATGACCTTTTCTTCTTTTGTGAGTTCTGCCGTAAACAATATATTTACCATGTTTACACGAACATACATGCCTGCTTACATATTTCGTAATTGCCCTAAATTTAGGGCACCTCAAGTGGAATGAATATACCCTAACTTTCAGGGTGGCAACTCAGACAAATTGATTTTGCACCCCCTCCCACTTTTGTAAAATACTTTGAAAGGAAAGAATTTGAATCGTTTTCAGAATGGGTTTTGTACGCAAACAAGATGTCACATTGTCAGAATGTGTTTCATATGCAAACAGGAAGTCACAAGAGTAGCCCCCTCTCCTACTCCCCACCCACACACTTCTCGACTTGTAGGCAATTGCCCAAAATCCAGCAGGTGTATCCGGTCACTTTGTTTGTTTTTTATCCTAAGATTGATTTGAACAAGTTCAGTTGACTTCCTGGGACCAGTTGTTCAAAGCTAACGACGTCGTTAGTTAACGATTCGTTTGAATTTACATCGAGTGATACGCTAATATGCTGAAGTTTTTTGCTGAAAAAATGTGAGTAGCTTTTGCAGTGTAAAAGCTACTCACATTTTTTCCAGCAAAAAATATCAGAATATTGTGTATTAAATCCGCTAAAACAGTTAACGAAATGACCCTTAACGAGCTCGTTAAGCTAACGACGCTTTGAACAACTGGGCCCTGATGTTATATCACAGATGCTGACTGAATGGACAACAGTGCTGACCCTGATAAGACTGCTACTATCCAGCGGGTATGTGACGTTTATACAACGTCGCATTAACGTCAATGCAACGTCATGACATCAATACAGCGTCGCAATAACGTCCCAGTGGGCACATGACGTTTATACAAGAACCTATCGATGTCGATGCATTACGTTACTTCGACGTTGATGCAGTTGTTTCAAAATACGTGCCCTCTGGGGTTATTCGATTACCTTGAAACAGTTGATTGGTATGAAAATACAGGAACCAATTTAGAAAGCATTTTTAAATAAAGATACATCACCTAGTTTGTGTAATTTTGATTTTGAATCAGACTATAAGCGAGTCGGCCAGGGCGTGTCTGTCCAAATAATTGTGGTAAGTACGGTACTCTAAAATGCTTCTGTGGTTAATTTATGGGAAACTTCATTAGCGATTTAATTGCTATCTGAGCCTATAAAATCTGCACAACAGAAATCCATCATAAATATTTCCTTGTTTTTTCCCCCAACAATTTAAAATTTGCCGTCAACAAGTATACTCATTGCGTCGTATTCTATCAGACGTTTCGGATCTCTCAGTTTCTTTTACATCAGATACCGAAGATAGAAATTTTATTGCCTATATATAAAGGTGAGTTAGACATATTCAGTAACACATGAACCACGCGCTACATCAGCATATACGTATGTGCGACAAACGCCGATGCCTTGGCCCCGACCATTGCATATAATTATATAGTCGAGGGCTTTTGGCATTCGTATATCAATTTGGTAGCACATGTATCCGCGATTGTTTATGTTTATTATGTGTTGTTTTGTTAACCCATTGTAGACTGAATGAACTCCCCCACACTATATATTGGAAGAGTCCAATTTCAATTTTAGGTAGGTGAGGCTATGAGATTGAGATATTCCTGGAGAAAAATGGCTGAAGCATTTGCAAACAGTGAATACCCTGATCAGACGCCGCGTTTTGCGGCGTCTGATCTGGGTCTGCACTGTATGCCAATTACCCTTTTAGGGGTATCCCGACTACAATGGGTTAATAGCAGAGATGATGTAAAGAGAATTCAATTATTTTATTATGACCAAAAGATCCTGCTTGGCATTCGTGTACGATAATCAGACGTGCCAAAAAGTCATTTTTATTTTATTTTTTTATTTTATTTTTTTTTTTTTTGCTATGTCTCCAGAGTTGGGGAGTAGAAGTGAACGGACCGTTGCGATTGTACATCACTTGCGATATTGTACAGTGGACGCTCAGTCACTTGCGATATTGTACAGTGGACGCTCAGTCACTTGCGATATTGTACAGTGGACGCTCAGTGGCTATTTGTTAACACGGTCAGATATTGTGCCATTGATTCGCGGCAATCATGAATTTACAGCATTTTGTGGCCTTGCTTTTTTTTTTTTTTTTTTATGAACAGTATTAGAAAAGCAGGAGGTTTAATCACTTGTTTATCGATACGCAGTGATTGATATACAAATATATAAACATGCATAAAACGTGTAAAATAACAATTCTGTTGTTGATCAGAATTTTATTCTACGAATATTAACTGTGTTCGAGAGGGTATAAAAAAACATCTTTTGATATTTAACTTGAGAGAGAAAACCATGAAAGTATTACACCTGATGGACAATGGAATTGTACAGTCACTTACTTTGGTAAGTTTGTGGATTGTACATGACAACTGTGACTCTGTTGAACGGTCACTTATACAAAAGAATTTTGAAATTATTGGCGTGTTTGCTTCTTGGCACATATTTCCCCTCAGTACCCTATTAAACCCTTTATTTGTTGGAACACTATAGTTTATCCCGTTTTCAGGCAAGAAACCATTTGAAATCAAGCACATATATAATAATAGGTACGTTCCTATGTGTATGAGCATGACGCCATTTCTGAGCTTCTCACAAAAGTCTGGAGAGACGACAGAAAAGGACTGAGTAACTTTGGTCATTCTTTTTAAGTAGTATTGTATAATACCAGAGAGAGATGTCCGGCGTCCATACGTGCGTAAACAATTTCGCATTATCGCATATCCTCCGAGATCTCTGGTCAGAATTTCCCATGTTTACAACCTATCTGAGATTACCCCTAGAGTTCTAGTCATCCACACTCGAATAAGGTTCCGGTTTTTCGACAGATATGTTTTTGTTTGTTTTTTTTGTTTTTTTGTCTTTTTCTGATACTGCAACACACACCCTTGTGGGGGTTATGTGCCGGTGTCCGTTGTGCTTCAGACAGGGTGTTAGTTCAGTGAACAGTTAAAAATAAGAAAGATAAAACAGATGAAGTTGAAATTAACCCGAAAGGTTTATGTGTTAAAATCCGATGAGGTAAAAGGTTCAAAACAGTGCTGATGGTCTATGGCATGGAGAAGGTCAGACTGTTGACTGCCAGCCTGAAAGATTCAAAGTCTGGTAACATTGCTATTCTTGGTGGAAGTCTGTTCCACTGGACAATGGCGAAGGGGGTGGGGTAAAGAGAATTTGTAATAGTCCACAACTGTCTGGATTTGTCTAAAAGCCCGTGGATGAGCCTGTGAGTGTCGGGTTGATGCATGTGGATAAGCCATCTTTGAGCTATTTCACTATCAAATCTCCTCCACGCATTACGAAAACATGCCTATTCAAATATATAGAAAATTTCAACCTCCAAAACATCACGAAAACATACCTATATAATTTTGACCCTCTTAAACCCCACTTTTATATAGTAAAACTGGGGTTTACATGGGTATGCATTATTTTTCTTATTTCTGCTCAAAAACATAGATTGTGGGTACTCGTTAGAACCGCCTCGGCGAGGCGGTTCTAACGAGTACCACAATCTATGTCAAAAACATAGATTGTTGGTACTCGTTAGAACCGCCTCGGCGAGGCGGTTCTAACGAGTACCACATTTTATGTTTTTAAGCAGAAATATGAAAGATATCAGCATTTTTATCGGAAAACTTTCAGTTTTTTGGTGATGAAATTTTCAATATATTTGAATAGGCGTGTTTTCATAATGAACTGAAAATTTTAAGATAAATAAACTCTGCTATTTTTCATATTTCTGCTCAAAACATATATTGTTGGTACTCATTAGAACCGCCTCGCCGAGGCGGTTCTAAGTACCCACAATATATGTTTTGAGCGGAAATATGAAAAATAATGTATACTCCTGTAAACCCGAGTTTTACTACATAAAAGTGGGGTTTAAGGGGGTCAAAATTATATAGGCATGTTTTCGTGATGGCAAATGGAGGACTTTTGTCGAAACTGATGTAAAGTTATTCGCTGAACCCGCCGAAATTCAACAAACAGTTTTCTTACGTTCTCTATACTGTGTTTGGTACCACTTTGTTGTTTCATCGTAGTGTTTCAATCAGTTTTATGAATTTTGTATATGTCATCAGACACGACAAAAGCGAACATGCAATTGCTGAAGCTAAACGAACCGTTAGCTTTATGAAAAACCTTATATGCGTTGATTCACAACGTATCATTGACCTTATGCTTGTTGTCTATAGTTAAAACCCGGAACTAGCTCGAGCACTGAATAAAATAGTTTAAAATAACATTTATGAAAACATTTAACTCAATCATTGTAAACACGCACACACGCACGCATGCACGCACACACACAAAACAAACAAAATCTGCCTGGCACTGTCGGCAACTATCTTTTTTCAAAAGGAAATTCTTTTTTTATGGCGACGTTATAAATCCATTGAATAACAGCGACGTCATAACTTGGCCAAGCAATGCAAAAACGTGTCTTCGGGCATATGCGCAGTCTTATCATGGCCTTCACTATCAGCTTACAGAATCATTGGATACTACAGAATGTATGAATGGAGAGCAAAAATCGGGACAGAGGCCAGTATGATAATTTGCGCTTATGTGAATCTGTGCATTTTGCGCATGTTAGAAGGGATGTTTTATATTGACGTGATCAATACGAGAAACTTTTTATGTACAACCGGTGCATTTCGAAATGGTGAGAGCATGTGCTGAATATCATTTTCAGTCGTTGGATGGTAAAATTTATTCTGAGGTACGAAAGACAGGTGGTGACTTTTCAATTTCTTTAACTCAAGGTTTCAACTTCACGAATTCACGATTTCTACTCCACGAATTCACGATTTCAACTTCACGAAATCAACTTCACGAATTCACAAATTTAACTTCACGAATTCACAAATTCAGCTTCTCGAATTTAACTTCACGAATTCACGATTTCAAGTTTTCTTGACGTCATTGTCACCATTTTGATAAATTGAATTCGTGAGGCTGAAAATGTGAATTCGTGAAGTTGAATTCGTGAAGCTGAAACGTTAATTCGTGAAGTTGAAATCGTGAATTCGTGAAGCTGAATTCGTGAAGCTGAAATCGTGAATTCGTGAAATTGAATTTGTGAAGTTGAAATCGTGAATTCGTGAAGTTGAAATCGTGAATTCATGAAGTTGAATTCGTGACGTTGAATTCATGAATACGTTAAGTAAAAATCGTGACTTCGTGAAGCTGAAACCTTGAATTAAATTAAATGAAGTTGAAATGTCACTACCGGTCTTTCGTAACTTTTTAGCGTCAATAGCAATCTCAAAACATTTCAGTGTGGCATATGAAGGCAATAGGTTAGTTATTCGAAGACAAGCTCTAGTCAAAAGTATCTGAGGATGGTCAAATAACACAGTAATATTATTTTTGTGAATTCACCATTGCAAATGATTGAACAATGAAAAATAAATAAAGATCGCAAGAGTCCGTTCCATCCAGTATCAAATGATCGTTCAAATGAAGAAAAGTGAAGGACATACAAATTCCGAGTTTATTTTGTGTCACGTTAAACATGTACACGACTTTATTATACAATATGCTGAATAGGTGACTGAATATTCACAAAAATCCTAGAAGTGTCATTTAGATTTTTCTTGGACATTTTCTCCTCTGTTTTGTTAAGTACGTGAGCAACAAGGAGCTGCAGGACAAATGATCAACGTCAGGGTTTTCACCGATAACACTAATAATATCAATGCAGGTATCATCGATGTGATGGCAAACGTATATAGGCAACTTACGTAAACAAAAAAGAAAAATCTCCACGTTTACGCCCATCGTTGCTGTGTTTACATACTTGGCGTACAATCGTAACTGTCCGTTCACTTCTGCTCAGAGACATAATGTATACTTACAAACTAGTCAGCGTGGCCCAGGACGTCGTTTTGAAACGTTACCACTTTCTGGGCTAATTCAGCGACAATAAACTGACGATTTTGTTTTTCTAATTTACCTTGAAAGTAGGCTTTGACATTTCATACAAATTGTCTCCTAATCAGTCCTGTAATATTGCATTTTTTATTAACGCTTTGCATGCTGAATAAAATATCAGCTGGTGATATTTCGAAATATTGTTTTTCTCATTTTCCCCAGAAAATAAGCTTTGACGTTTCATGCATATGGTCTCTTAAGACGACTTTTAGATTTTTTTATTTTTTCAAGAAATTATGCTTTGAGATTTAATGCAAATTTACATGAAATATCAAGACTTATTTATAGGAAAAATAAGATAAAAAATAAATAAATAAAAATGTTGTCTGCAGAAAAATTTTGCCTGCTGTTTTTGTCATATTTTGTTTAGAATTGCTATATTGTTATGGCCTATTAGTCCTTCCTTCAATAATATGCCTTGGCAGATTTCGAATAGCTTGTAAGTATATATTCAATCTCTGACAACCGCGTCGGGGAGTCGACTCTTTGGCTCGGTTGTTAGAGCATTATCCGGGCAGACTGGGTTCGAACTCCACGATATGTGGGATTTTTTTTAGCTATGCTTCATTCCTTTGTTACGACTTTTATGTCGTATAATAATAATAAGAATGGGGGCTGTTCCGGTATCGGCTTTACTTCGCCGAAAATGGCTTTGCGTCATCATAAATAATGACTTCCTTCAAGAAGGCGGGGCGGGGAGGGGGTGAAGGTGTCATGGCCAATCACTCCTACTGATAATCTGCCGTGGCAAATTTCGCATAGCTTGTTGGTTTATATTCATTCCCTGACAGCTGCGTCAGGGAGTCGACTCTTTGGCTAAGTTGTTCGAACATTGGTTGTTTATCCGGGGAGACCGTTTTTGAATCCAACGGTAGGCGGGACTGTTTTTTTTTTTTTTTTTTTTTTTTTTTTTTTTTTTTTTATAGCTTTGCCTCATTCCTTTACTACGGCTTTCAGCGTGAGAATATTAAATTACTAATATATTATTCTTTACAGATGATGATGAAAATAGTTGCATTCGTAATACTGATTTGCCTTGTTACCGACGCCATCTGCGACTACCAAAAATGTGCAGACGACTGCTACAAAAAGCTAGAGAAATGCCGTAAAAGATACGAGGGCAAGAAATTTCGTGACAAACATTGCAACACCGATTATGACAACTGCATGGACACCTGCAACCGGAAATATAATTCTTAATAATACTGTTATAAAACATCAACAACAAATGCAAAACAGGCATTGAGTTTTAACGCTTAGTATGCTGGGTAAAATTTTCGGCAGACGACATATTGAAATATTTTCCAGACAATATATGTTGGCATTTCATGCAAATTGTCTCCAATACAGATAAACGCATGAAATGTCAAATCCTGTTTTCTGGGAAATATAAGATAAACATCATCAATTTGTCGTCATCTGAATCAACACAGAGGGTGTTAAGAGTGAACTCGATGGATTTGTGTACACGAATTGTAGCTTCTGGCTAACAAAAACATACCATTTATAGCTAAAACAAGAAATAACATAGCCCATGAGGTTTAAGAATTCATTACGAAAACACGCGCATTCAAATATATAGAAAATTTCTCCTCCAAAAACTGAAAACTTTCTGATAAAACCCTGACAGGATTGTTTCTTAGGAGGTCCGCTACCAAAACTGCTAACATTGTTTTGCTCCACTGCACAAAATGGCGGCCAGAGCTTAAAATAAAATAATAAAAAAAAAATCTCAAACAACATCTCCTCCATTACCACTTGGCGGATTTCAACAAAACTTGATAGGATTGTTCCTTATGAGATCCTCTACCAAAATGGCTCATATTATTCCGCTCTGTGCACAAAGCGGCTGCCATAGCTAAATATAGAAAAAAATCTTCAAACAACTGAACATTTTCAGATAAAAAAACTCTGATATTTTTCATATTTCTGCTCAAAACATAGATTGTGGTTACACGTTAGAACGGCGAGGCGGTTCTAACGAGTACCACAATCTATGTTTTTAGCAGAAAACCGAGACGGATCTAACGAGTACCTACAATCTACAATCTATGTTTTTTGAGCAGAAATAAGAACAATAATAGATACCTCTATCAACCCCAGTTTTACTATATAAAAGTGGAGTTTAAGGGGGTCAAAATTATATAGGCGTGTTTTCGTGATGTAAGCCTCTGCAGCGCCCAAAAAGTTGATTATCCATGTCTTCTGGGCTACAATCAGAAAACTGCCAACCATTTTAGATGTATTTAGGGTCGATTGTTTACAATCTAGCCTTAGTATACATACACCAAACTTTCCTTAATGTTGTTGTTCACGTGATTATCATTGACCAATAAAATCAAACCGCGCGTTAGACGAAATCCAAATAACGGTTATTTATAGCCGCGCTTTAGCCTCGTTCGCCAGGCGACTACTAAAAAAGAATAAATGCCTGCTATCGAGCTACGCAAGGAACTGGACTAGCGCGGCGTTTGATCAGGGTCTGCATCGTTTGCTGAAATTACAGGATGTTCAATGTTAAAAGAAGAAAAATTTCAGGACAATTTTCCCAGCCTACACACAGAAACAATCGACCCACCAGTGCTTCCAATGCTTTGATTATCTAAATAAGACTGCTAGATGCATTCTGATTGTATTTTGATCATTACTCATTTATGCCGAGTGGACTCTTCTAACTTAACTCTTTGGACCAGTCCATTTCCAATAGAAGGGGTGACTGATTGTTTTATTATTACCATATTTTGTATAAATTCCTGTATATATTGCAAACAGTGTAAACCCTGATGAGACGCCGCGGTCTGCGGCCTCTGATCTGGGTCTACACTATTTGCAAACGTCCCTTTTATAGGACACTAGGTATAAATGGGTTAAATGACACCATACAGACGCTTACAAGTTTTGACGTTTCTCGCTCATATAATATGAAAAAATACAAAGCAATGTGCTCTTTGAATACATATACTTTAATACATATATGCTTAAAAATTATGTAAACTATTCTTTTGACTCAGAATTATCTTGAAAATGGCGATGCGAATAAAAATCAACGTCAGCTTTGAAAATATTCTCGTTAATGCCAACAGATTTCTTTAGTGTACACGAAAATGTACTTTCTGTCGTGTGACCAGAGAAGACTCAGATCAGCTATCATGTCTAAACTATGTAAACCCGAGTTCTCGATGTCGGAGGGTATCAGATTTCGGACGTTAACAATAGACTAGTTTCACATTGTTGTGCGCATGCGCCAAACTGTCCAGGTAAGTCTCGAATCGGCGTTATCTCAGCGAGATTACAATCGAGGGGACAATCTTTAGTACGCTGCATATTTGAATAGAGGTTCTCGAAGATAATAGATGGGAAAGTATCAATTAAATACAACAAAATAAATAAAATAGAAAAAAAAATGAAATTGTCTTCCTTTTATGTGTCAAACTGGATTGTATTGCTTTATTGAAATATTCTGCTATTGTTTACCTCCGAAATCAGATAGCCTCCGACATCGAGATCTCGGATTTACCTGGGTGGAGACCGAACGCTTTTTTAGCACACAGCGGAGGAATCTGATCAGACTGCGCATCTGCGTTATGTAAATGGCCAAGCCATAGGCCAACCCCTTCTTTTAGCAAACAAAGATGACTTGATTAGACTGCTAAGTTGAGCATGTTGATCTGTGTCTTGGGAGCAGGTCATAGGATATATTTTCTAATGTTAACCCTTGCCTTGCTGAATAAATTAAGATGCCACGCCCACTTCTAATTTCCAGCCAATCAGATTACCTGATCTGGGTTTTTGATAGAAATTCACATTTTTAATGACAAACAGTGCAGATTCAGATCAGTTGGCTTCTGAAGAAGCCAACTGATCTGGATCTAAACTGTTTGCTAAGAAATGGCATGTCGTGTTTAGCAAGAGAAGGGTTAAAATCCACATAATCCGACACGAAAACGTCTTTCCGTGAGCTAGCGATACATCCTGTTTACATTGATATCATAATGGGTCGCGTTCAGTAAAAAAAAAAAAAAAAAAATGCTTTCGAGGACGCCTAACAAAATGTGCAGATTCACATCATCCTGCACATGCGCAAAGTCTCATCCGGGCATTTGCTCCTAACTGAAACTTTCTAAACTACCCGTTGATTTTGTTTGCATACAGCGAAGGCCCTGATCATCCGCGCAGTCTGATCTGAGCCTTCACTGTCCGCATAAGAACCGCCGACTGTACATTTTCGCTTGGTGGGGGACATATACACTAAATACCCCAATTAATTCTGTGGACATTTATTCCTTACCAAACTTGCTGTAAATTCTGAACACGTCCATTTTGACACCAGATAGAGTGGCTAATTCCCGCTGGGTGCCTGGCAAACAGTGCAGATCCTGATCAGACGCCGCGTTCTGCGGTGACAGATCTGGAGAATAGATATGATCAATATGGGCATAGCATCCGAGATGTTTTTATATTTCTTAATATTTATTACTTAACGCTTAGCACTATGAATAAAATTTTCAGCAGATGACATATCGAAATAGACTTATTATTTTTTCCAGAAAACGGGTTCCGACATTTCTTGAACTGTCAAATTCTGTTTTCTAAGGAAAAATATTGTTAATGTGTCGTCTGCTGAGTTATCCCAAATGAGTGGCAAAGGTTAATTGATGTTTGCTGCTTGTTTTGATCATTCATATAGAAGTGATATGATCTGTTAGGACTGTATTCTGTATTGCAAAATGATACGAAGTGCATACATTATTTTCTGAAAAGGGTCTACTAAAAAGCAAAAAGACACGAACGATATAAAGTTTATTTAATGGGGTAGTAATACACTTTAAGGTAAGACAACTCTGTTGAAATTGTTTTAGTCCCCGGCTTCTGAAGAGGGGACTACTAAAACACAAAAAGACGCATAAAGTTTTTTGAAGAAAGAACTGTGTAAAATGCTTTTGCGCCCTTCTGAAAAGGGGTCTGCTCTGAAAGATAAGATTCTTTTTCGGAAAAGGGATCTACTCTAAAAGGCACTGAACAATTTGCTACCCCTTATAAGAATGGACTTGGTATGTAGAAAACAAATAGGAGGTCATAAAAAGGGGTCTTTCTTGTAGAAATCGTGGATATTTTACCAAGCATATGCAGCCCCCCCCCCCCACCCCCCCCCCCCCCCCCCCCCCTAATATTGATTTCAACAATCTTACAGTTATAACATTATGAGTTTTGATAAAACAAGGAGCGGAATGTATATTACCTTACTGACACGCTTATATGGCTTCACCCAAGTACAGTATAACCTCAATGGCTCGAACCCGGATGGCTCGTTTATCGTGGATGATTCGAACTCTTTTCTCAGTCCCTATAAAATCCTTCCAATAGCTCAAGAAAACAAATATTTAGGGATTTTTTTTCTTATTTTATCATGGAATTGTATGTTGTGTGTACTCATAAGAATCGCCTCATCGAGGCGATTCTATTGAGTACACTCAACATACAATCATTGTATAGAAAATCGAAAAGATTTCCCTAAATTATCACTACTTGCTTCCTGAACTGGTGCCATGATTAACCCTCAGTGGCTCGAACTACCCATGTCTTGAAGGAATTTCTATGGTCCCAAAGATGTTCGAGCCATTGAGGTTTGACTGTATTATATTTCTGGACTTAAGCCCCAGTAGCACTGTCACGTGTTTTACTACAACATTCGGCGAGTAACTCAACATATTTCGAGGAAATGTGGAATAGATGACGCCGCACGTTGTCCGAAGTCGAACACATATAATATTCTCTCATATATTGTGGGAAAGGCTTGACGAGGATTTTAAACTGTTTGAAATTCTCATCGTTCTAGGAAAATATTCGCATTGGAATAAACTTGGGCCATGAAGAAATCTGAAACGATCCGGATGAATTTCTCGGGACATGTGACAACCTCTGGCGACAGACATGAGTACAGTACGACAGAGATTAAAACACTGCTTCTTACACGAGCGTTTCTTTTGTCCATGAGCATAGTTTCGCATTGATTTGTTGTCAAAGTAACAAGGATGGAACGAGCTGAGATCGGTTCACCGGAAATGCTTATGGACATGTACAATTAAGACCAATCTAAGTGATCAAACATTCTTTTAGCATTATAAGTATAAAGTGTAGCACGACAGTGTAACTCTGTTATATTGGCTACATGTCTTGAATCGCAGATACTTCCATTGAAATCATGACGTGGTCGGTCTTATTAGCATGCTAGGCAAAATAGCAGCAGCCGACAATAAGGTATATCCCCATTACGTTTTCTGTCTCATTTAACACTTAGCATAGTGGGTAAAATTAGAGCAGACGACTTTGTGAAAATCCTACATTACATTAAGTAGTCTTTAACTCTATCACTGCCATAGACGATACAACAGAGTTTTGCAAACAGCATAGATGCAGATGAGACGTCTCGTAATGAGCCGTCTCATCTGTATCTACGCTGTTTGACATTCAGTCTTTCAACTCTACATATATACTTCTTTCCAAGCGATAGTTTGTTTTAAAAAGAAAACAGACGACAAATGTCGTCTGAAATTTAGCGCCGAAGGAGTTAAGCACCAGTCATTTGCAATTCCTGCCCCAACGGGACCAGAAAATAGCGGGGCTTTTAACCTTTAAGTTTGCAAAGCCCTGCTAAACGCTTGGTAAAACCCTTGCTAAAAGCCCCTGCTACGCGGGCCCAATTTTTGTTTTTGTTGGAACAGTCTGCTCTCTCTTGCAAAAATTAACAGGATTGTACCTTTTTCATAATAAAAGGCCTGGTTTACTCGATACAGCTAAATTCAAAGGTAAAGAATCATTGACAGTATGAGCAAGGTTACTAGAAAACTGAAGTTTGAGGTTGGCGTGGCCCTAATTTATGTATGCAAAGCATTTTGGCGAAAACATAATATCCCGGCACACCTACGGCACTTCCGGGACTCATCGGAGGTAATATCACGGCACTTAAGCCCATCTATGTCCCCACTATGCCCAGCCTCATAGGAGCCGGAGTTTCAGATGACTGGTTAATACCTCCATGTTTTCCCCCATTGTGTTTACTTGTAGCGTATTTCTTGTGTTGTCTTGTTTCGAAACACCGCTACAATGCAGCATACATGTAAGATTGCAGAAGTCAGCCACCAACCGCACACATTTGAAGTTGAATTTACAGGAAGCGGACTAATGTGTCATATATGAGTAGTTAGTAGACCCCTTTCCAGGTTGGGTTTGGTGATCTGGACTAAACAGGAGGTCACACGTTATATTCCGTTTCAAACATGACAGACTGCCAGGCGCATCGCGTTCCCTTGACGCCTTAACCCTTTTATGCTTAGCGTCCCATAAAAGGGACATTGGCAAACAGTGTGGACCCAGATCAGACGCCGCTTAATGCGGCGTCTAATCAGGGTCTACACTGTTTGCAATAACATTAGAAAGTTTCAATAATAAAAGCAACTATCACAATTTCTGTATAACACCCCTTTGACAATACAAGGACCATTCCAAAGTTCATGATGGGAGAGTTGATTGAAATTTTGTTTGAGTTTGTGTTGAGGTTTTACGGCCCAGTCAACCCACTGGGGCCATGTCGAACGCGGTCAGTTTACCTAACCACACGTTTACAGGGCAGGCTTAGTCCTCTAAGCAGTTAACCAGTAGTGTGCACATTCTTTCGCCAGAAATTGACAACTGCCCTTCTTGAATCAGCGGAAGGGAGAGAATGACCGTAGAAAATATTTCATAATCAATCTCCACGAAAGAATGTTGCCGACCTCGGCGGGTGTTGAACCGCGACCTCCTGGTCTCCAGTCGGACGGCGTATCCAACTGAGCCACCGAGGCAGGCTGATTGAAAATATTCATGCGTAAATGGGTCAATACCATACGTTCTCCAACATTTGAATAAGTCCATTGTGCTATCTGCTGATGTGTCTAAAATCTAATGGATGAGTTCCATGGTCAGAGGTTGCCTTTTGTGATATTTGATCTACATGTATCTTAATTGCTCGGGCTTGTCTGCTCGATCATTACGAAAACACACCTATGTAATTTTGACCCCCTTAAACCCCACTTTTATATAGTAAAACTGGGGTTCACAGGGGTATACATTATTTTTCCTATTTCTGCTCAAAAACGTAGATTGTGGGTACTCGTTAGAACCGCCTCGTGGAGGCGGTTGTAATGAGTACCCACAATCTATGTTTTGAGCAGAAATAGGAAACATATCAGGGTTTTTAATCTGAAAAATTTTCAGATTTTGGAGGTGAAATTTTCTATATGATTGAATAGGCGTGTTTTCGTAATGATATTTTCAGCGGAAACAACTCTTTCAAAATGTTTTGCCGTCCTTCTGAAAGGGGGTCTACTTTAATAGGAAAGAAAAAAGCAAATTCTTTCCTTTTTTAGCAGATCCCTTAGCAAGAATGGTTTTACTTGTGAAACAAAGCAACCAGGAATTCTCCAAACAATCGCCTCCCTTGTTCAAAAAGACGGGAAATCTACCAAGTATACCAAGTCCCTCAACCCATTGTAGATTGAATGGACTCCCCTACACTACTTGGAAGAGTCCATCTTCAATCTTAGGTATGTCAGGCTATGAGATTTAGACATTCTCAGAGAACAATGGTTGAACTATCTGCAAACAGTGGAGACCCTGATCAGATGCCGCATGTTGTGGCGTCTGATCTGGGTCTGCACTGTTTTACCAGTTACCCTTTTTGGGGTCTCCAGACTACAATGGGTTAACCTTTAACACTCTATGGGCAAATTCAGTAGACGACAAATTGATATTTATTTTATTTTTTTCCAGGTAAACAGGTATTGACAGTTCATGTAAATTGTCTCCACTGGAGACAATTTGCATAAAATGTCAAAACCTGTTTCCTGTGAAAAATAAGAAAAATATTTCAATATATCGTCTGCTAAAAATTTATCAAGAGTGATAAGCCTTAAGGTAAATACAGTATGTTTCTGAGAAACAATAGAGACAGCCTGTTTGTCTCCTCATTAAATATGGAAACAGTTTGATGTTATATTCCAACTGGTCACAAGACAAAATGGCATTTCTTCGTATAGACGCATGCGCAATACTTCTGTAAACATTTGTATACGATATTAGCCGCGCCAAGCGAAAATGTGCCTTCGAACACACGCAGATTCAGATCGTCCTAAGCATGCGCAAAGTATAGATCCGGGACTTTGCCCTCCTTTCATACATTCTGTAATATCCAATGATTCCGTTAGCGGACAGTGAAGACCGGATACGCAGTCTGGTCTGCATGCGCTGTCCGCATATGCCCAAGGACACCTTTTCGTATGGCGCGGCCCTTAACCCTTAAAATGCCAAGAAAACTACATCTGAAAATGTCGTCTGTTTGTATCGTCTGCTGAATTCTAAACCTATATTTGCATACAGGCAAACAGTGTGGACCTTGATCAGACTGCTTCTAGAGGAGCAGTCTGATCTGGGTCCACATCGATTGCAAAAATGACTTTTAAAATCACAAGGAGATGACAAAGAAGACGACAATTGTTGTGGTTGATTGTTTAAGGGTTAAAACAATAGCCACACGGGTAAAACATATCAACTGCAGTAATGTCAATACTGGAAATGCTGTTTTGAAATTCAACAGTAGCTCTAGAATCAATTAACCCTTAAGCTGCCAATCACAACAATTGTCGTCTGCTTTGTCATCTGCTTGTGATTTTAAAAGTCATTTTTGCAAACAGTGTGGACCCAGATCAGATTGCTCCTCTAGGAGCAGTCTGATCAGGGTCCACACTGTTTGCCTGTATGCAAAAATGGTTTGAAAAGTTTGCAAAAATATTTAGCAGACGACATAAACAGACGACATTTTCAGATTTAGGTTTTCGTGGCGTTTTAAGGGTTAATATTCTCTAAGGTATGTTACTGCTTCCATTGCCGTTTGTATTACTTCATTTGATGTCAGCCTTTAAAGTCATTCAAGTGAATTAGGCTGGCTGTTAAGCCCGTCTCTAGCTATGCCTTTGACTCGATTTTAGTTTAATCATATTTTATTTTGCATTCTTCAATACGACATAGATACTCACAAGACATGAAATAAAAACAGGATTAGAATGGAAGCATATACCCGTAAATACTTATAAGATTCTTCTCCTGTAATATATTTTTATCAGCTGTTGATTTGATGGCAGTTGATAGCTTAGACAAAATTCTACACATTTATTATACATTAGAAGATATTGCTAAATGATAAATATCATATTTCAGTATATATATGATAACTATATGACATTTTGGAACAGAGAAAAATTAAGAGAAAGAAAATAAAAGGAAAGCTATGTGTGCAAAGTACCAATGCAAAGAGAAATATTGCAAACATACATAACAAAATTTAGGGAAAAAAAAATAAAATGCTATGAAGAACAATTTTAGAGCGACTAAATAAAAGAATATAATAATAATAATAATAATAATAATAATAATAATAATAATAATAGTAATAATAATAATAATAATAATAACAACAATAATCATAATAACAATACCAACAGTAATAATAATAATACTAATAGTAACAATAATGAAAATAATTATTATTGTGATTATCATTATCATCATCTCCACCACCATCACCATTACCATCATCATCATCACTACCATCACCACCATTATCACTATTATCAGCATCATTGTCACCATCATCATCATCATCATCATCATCATTATTATTATAAGCAGTAAATAGAGAAAAATAGAGAGAGAGGGCACAAGCTTACATCGTTAACCAGGTTAGTGGATCAGAAATTTGTTACAGTAGCATTCGCAAATAGTTTCCATAGTCTGATACACAAATATTGTACGTCAAAATCGCTTAGTTTCTATTATAAATTTTTGGACCTTTTCAAAGATTATTTTGTTTGTTTCTACAGCTAGTGTTAACTCTCCTTGTAAAAGAAGATGTAAAGATGGGGTGTGATAAAAGGAGATAGAGTTTAGGAGTTCGTTACGTTGAGCTTGGTATTTATGACAGTGAAAAAAGAAATGCTAAGCATCATCTACAAATGTACACTACCGCAACTACACAGAGGAGAGTCAGTAATAAGTTTAGAGAACTACAGTTTGTACGTAAGCGAGTATGCAGGATCTGAGCAATTTTCTGCTACCGGTGTAAAAATATTGAGGCACTCGCGCTGTTTCTTTATTTAAGAAGTGTTTGAAGGAATTTAGTGTACATTGTATTGTACTGGTGAGCTTCAACAGGCAAATCGTTCCAGCTTCTTACTGTTGATGGTAAAAATGATTGGTAATACTGACTTGTTCTTGTGTTAATGGCTCTAAAATTGTTCGAGTTACGTAGGTTGTAACTGGAAATATTACTAATAGGTTCGGGAACGAGAGATGATAAATATTCAGGGGTCAAGTTATAGGTCTTCTTGTAAAACGTTAGCTTATGATTATTTCGTCTTTACTGGAGAGTATCCCATCGTATTTCTGAATAAAGAACATGTATTGAAACTAATTTTGTTGTTCCAGTAGCTATTCTGGCTGCCTCATTTTGTATTTTGTCAAGTTCGTTTTTTTTTTTTTTTTTTTTTTCATATTGTGTACAGTTGTCCTATATTATATCACCATATTCGAGTAACGGTCTAATAAATGCAATATATATAATTTCAAGGGATTTAAGGTCAAGTTTAAATTTTAATTTTCTCATTATATTAATTCTATTCCATACTTTATCTGTTATATATTTGATATGTTGATGCCAAGAACAGTCATTTGAAAGAACAACACCTAAGTGTTTATGTGAGTCAACTTCTACTACTCTGTGGTTTTGCATAAAAATTGGTGGATGTCGATCTTTGCTTGTTTTACGTGAAATTAATAACGATTCGGTTTTAGAAGGATTGAAAGTAACCAGCCACTTAGCTGCCCACTGAGAAATTTTTATCAAGATCATTATTAAGACACGCAGCTGCTGTGATGGCATCTTCAACAATGATAAAGAGACTAGTATCATCTGCAAATAAACGAATATTAGATCCAATGTCATGTACGATGTCATTTATATACAAAAGAAATAATAAGGGTCCTAAACTTGATCCCTGGGGAACCCCAGCTTGAATGAAAACCCAATCAGATACTGCGCCTCGGAGAACAACTCTCTGTTTGCGGTTAGATAAGTAACTTTTAAACCAGACCAGAACTTCCCCTGTTACACCAGCTGCTTGAAGTTTTAATAATAATCCAGAGTGCCAAACTCGGTCAAATGCTTTGCTGATGTCACAGAAGACAACACGCATTCCTTTCCAGCATCAAGTGTTTGACAAAAGGTATTATAAAGGCTCGATTTTGGGGACCGCTTTAGGTATCTCTGTTCTAGTAATATTACGCTAAAACGTTATACAGAGAATATAGTTCTAAAATTTCTTATAGTTTCGAGAATTTATCCGCATTGTACATGGCCAAAAGATTCATAATAATCATATTAGATTTACTCAAATTGAAACTAGCTTCAGTTTGCTTTTGAAATCAATACTTATACCTTCGAAAACGGAACATTGATCAACGCGTATAAATACATTACGAAACACCTTGTTAATTTACCTTGTAAAATATAACGTGCCCACTGACCAGTAAAATAAACATGCTAATTATTGAGTTATTTTCAATGAGAATGGATAATGGGATTAAACAAGCCGTCATCTCATGTGTTTTACTTGATGAAGGTGGCGATAAGTAATATATTCGCACTCTCTGTACATGTAAACTCGATCCCAACAAAATAATAACAAGAAACAGCTTCAAAAAACAAGATAAGCGACGAAGAATAGCACATAATTTTTGGCATTTTTTTTTTCAATATTCTAATAGAGGTTCTTAAAACGGAGCACACTTTACACCAGAAGCTTTGACAGTTTCCTTATCATAGTTTAACCCCACTCTATGTAACGCTGGATACGAAGTAGATTTCCAAATTTCACCGCTGTACGCGCCTTTCTTTGCACGAATAGCTTCTCATTGTCATTTAGTCATACCGCAATATAAATCTATGGAATTACTGTCGCAGTCCTTAAATTGCTAGGAAGCCTGATTGCACTCTTTCTTTTATGGGTCCGTGTCTGTTCAACTGTACATTCTGACTTGTCACTGGTTCAACATCTTATGAATGTTCTATGACTTGGATACGTAGACCATATTTTTTGGGGTCAACAACAGGCCTTGTCACATGCATAGTTGCACGTTTCAAAAATTTCTTTTTGACGTGATATCAACCATAGATTACCAGTATTTACCGAGGCGGTAGCCTATGTTAATATTGGTATTTAATGGTGGATATCAACGTCGTATCCAATATTTCAACAGTCAATAATTGTTTTATTATATAGTTTGTCTTTGCTCTTGATAACTGTGGCAATAACAGTCAACACCAGACCCTACTAATATAAAAAGCGCTTGTAGACGTCACTAAAAGTTGATATCTAATTTAAGAAACTAATATTCACTGGAAGGTTCGCGTAAGCCGGTGTACATCAAATATGTTCACTAGGCTGAAAATAGCTCCCAGTCAATGAAAGGCAGTCTTTTCTAGGAAATATAATAATATACACTTATTGACTATTAATGTATTGGATATGACGTGATATTCACCTGAGAATACCAGTACTGACCTCGGTTATCGCCTCGGTCAATATCGCTATTAATAGTGAATATCAACGTTATATCCAATACTTCAATAGCCAATAATTGTTTTATTATATTGTTTCTCTTTTCTCTTGATAACTGTGGCAATAACAGTCAACACCAGACCCCACTGATATAAAAAGCGCGCGTAGACGTCGGCGTCACTATTGGCGACGTCACTAAAAGTTGATATGTAATTTTAGAAATTGATATTCACTGGAAGGTGCGCACAAGCCAGTGGGCTGAAAACAGCTCTCAGCCAATGAAACACAGTCAATTTTTAGGTTATATAATAATGTAAATCGATGGGGGGAATAAGATACTGATCTGGGCCCAGTTGTTCAAAACTAACGATGTCGGTAGTTAACGTATCGTTAAAACTTTGATCATCAAATATGGCATCTACGATAATATTTTTGCTGAAAAAATGTGAGTAGCTTTTGCATTTGCAAAAGCTACTCACATTTTTTCAGCAAAAATATTATCATAGATTAGATACTGTACTTACTAGAACAGTTAACATTTTGACAAATAACGAGCTTGTTAAGCTAACAAAGCTTTGAACAGCTGGGCATTGTGGTGATGTACGGTCTGATCTGGGCAATTGATGTAAAAACTATGCTATGAAGACCCGTTTTCTCATAGTTCGACAGAAATAATACAATTATTTTGAAATTAAATTAGTCTGATCTGGGCAATTAATGTAAAACTATGCTATGAAGACCCGTTTTCTCATAGTTCGACAGAAATAATACAATTATTTTGAAATTAAATTAGTGTTGACCCGAATTTATAAAGCATTATTGGGATGGACAGGCTTGAGAAAGGTGTCGAGTAAATATATAAAGATACAAAACACCAGGAGTAAAAGCCCAACTGTAGATCAAAGCTCTTTTACTTTCGTGTTTACTTTTACTTTTAATATTAGCTTAGTCCAGGGTCAAGGTAAAGCTGGTAGTCACGGGAATAAGATTCTACAGTCGGTATTTTCTGATGAACCGGGTCTAGTCTTGTACTTACACTATACCTTTTTGAAAGTGTATAGACTCATAACTCAGAAGCTAAGCTTATAAAACTTGCTAACCAGATCGGGAACTCGAACCCCACTCAAACTCTTTTGTCTTTCTTCATGTATCCCTTTGTATTTCTTTTATCATTTTACTAATTTATTTAACCTGCTGACCATGTTTTAAAATGTTTATGGAATTGCATTAAATATCATTTTTAAATTGCATCTGTCTTCATAAAAAGAACAAAACCTCCAACAAATAGTGTTGTAAAAGGTGTCATGCATTAAGCAAGACGAATTTTATTATCGCAGATTGCAAATATACATGTAGCCGCATTTTAACGGATAGTCAACTGTCAGGGGCGGATTTAGAGCGTGTATGGAGATTCAGTCGAACCCCTTTTGATTCAAAATTTCATTTTCATGGGAAATGTTAGATACTATTGATAAATTTGAGATACTGAATTTACCCAAAATATTCACACCTTATACGTTTCTTCAATAAGTCCATTTTACTGCCTATAAATGCGTATAAAATTGCCGGATGGCAAACAGTGTAGACCCTGATCAGATGCCGCGTTCTGCGGCGTCTGATCAGGGTCTAAACTGTTTGCTCAGTCCTGTCTTTCCGATTCCGTAGAGTAATTGCGGTATTTTGATCAAATCGAATTCCCCACCCTCCTCAGAAATCATCATAGATCCGCCCCTGAACTGTAATATAGGTTTTCCTTTACATGTGATCATAAATTTTTATTTGATTTTCTAAACATAAAAAAAACCCTGCAAAACAAGTGAAAGCCTAAAGAGATGCTTTGGGCAGTCGTTCATTCTGGTGGGGATTTCCTGGTCTGGGCACTGTGTAAAGTCTTAGACGTATTAAGCATATGAATGTGGAGAAGTTATGGGCATTCGTTCGAAGTCATCACGGAAACATGCCTTTATTATTTTGACCCCCTTAAACCCCTTTTTTATATAGTAAAACCGGGGTTTTCAGGGGTATACATTATTTTTCTTATTTTTGCTCGAAAACATAGATTGTGGGTACTCGTTAGAACCGCCTCTCCGAGGCGGTTCTAACGAGTACCCACAATCTAAGTTTTGAACAGAAATATGAAAAATATCAGAATTTTATCAGATAACTTTCAGTTTTTGGTGGTGAAATTTTCAATATATTTGAATAGGCGTGTTTTCGTAATGTTTTCGCTTGCCCTGGACATGGAAAACATACGCACATTTGGTTGATCTGAGTCGTCACTCGACGCACATGCCATTTTGTTGGTCTTGTCAGTGCAGAGTCTTCGCTGGGCGCACATGCCATTTGGTTGGTTTTGTCAGTGCAGAGTCTTCGCTGGGCGCACCTGCCATTTGGTTGGTCTTGTCAGTGCAGGGTATGCGCAGGGCGCACCTGCCATTTTGTTAGTCTTGTCAGTGCAGAGTCTTCGCTGGGCGCACCTGCCATTTTGTTGGTCTTGTCAGTGCAGAGTCTTCGCTGGGCGCACCTGCCATTTTGTTGGTCTTGTCAGTGCAGAGTCTTCGCTGGGCGCACCTGCCATTTTGTTGGTCTTGTCAGTGCAGAGTCTTCGCTGGGCGCACATGCCATTTTGTTGGTCTTGTCAGTGCAGAGTCTTCGCTGTGCGCACCTGCCATTTTGTTGGTATTGTCAGTGCAGAGTCTTCGCTGTGCGCCCCTGCCATTTTGTTGGTATTGTCAGTGCAGAGTCTTCGCTGGGCGCACCTGCCATTTTGTTGGTCTTGTCAGTGCAGAGTCTTCGCTGGGCGCACCTACTATTTTGTTGGTCTTGTCAGTGCAGAGTCTTCGCTGGACGCACCTGCCATTTTGTTGGTCTTGTCAGTGCAGAGTCTTCGCTGGGCGCACATGCCATTTTGTTGGTCTTTTCAGTGCAGAGTCTTCGCTGGGCGCACCTGCCATTTTGTTGGTCTTGTCAGTGCAGAGTCTTCGCCGGGCGCACATGCCATTTTGTTGGTCTTGTCAGTGCAGAGTCTTCGCTGGGCGCACCTGCCATTTGGTTGGTTTTGTCATTAGGGGGCGGGGTGGGGGCGGGTGGAGGGGCTCATTTGTCAGTTATTATTTTTCGGCTATACAGGTTTAGCAAGCAAGAGTGGCTAGACCAGAGATACCGATGACGAGGCTGCTGACAGATATAGTATCTGATATGAGAATGACATCTGATTACATGGGTGATTTGTTTTTGTAAATATTATAAATACATATTTTAAATCACAGAGAAAGGCATATGTTTGTGCAAGTATAAACTTCTAAAATTGATAATAAATAAATAAATAAATAAATAATAATTGTAAAAATACCCCTAGGAAAAAAAGAAAAGAATCATGAAAACATACCTATATAATTTTGACCCCCTTAAACCTCACTTTTATATAGTAAAACTGGGGTTTACAGGGGTATATACTATTTTTCTTATTTCAGCTCAAAACATAGATTGTGGATACCCATTAGAACCGCCTCAGCGAGGCGGTTCTAATGAGTACCCACAATCTCTGTTTTGAGCAGAAATATGAAAAATATCAGACTTTTTTTTTCTGAAAATTTTCAGTTTTTTGGTGGTGAAAATTTTCAATATATTTGAATAGGCATGTTTTCGTAATGAAACGGATTATTTCCATTTTACAGGTCGCTTGCAGCGAAACATTAACATTTGTTTTCCCATATTCAGTCATGTTTCTTCCAAATATGACGTATCTGTCGTCAGAACAAATGGCCAGTAATAATTTTCTCCGACATACATTTGATGCTCGTTCAGTATTTCCACAATCATAATTACACCGAGTGTATTCGGCTGCATTAGGAAATAAGGAGATCTGACAGATGAGTACATTTCCATTTATTGATAGATGAAACGTCTTTTCACATATCGTTGTTAATCCAAGTCAGAACGAGTAGAAGCAAACCTTAAAGCGCTGCAGACGGCATTTTGATTTTGTGTATTTTCAGAAAACAAGAACAACAACAACAACAACAACAACAAAAAAAAAAACAAACAAAAAAAACAAAAAAAAAAAAAAAAAAAAAAACAACAACAAAAAAACAAACAAACAAAAAACAGCTTGGTATTTCATGTGACTCGTCTGCATAGCAGATGATTCCTACGAAATGCCTAATTTATTTTTATCTGACAAATCTTGATAGAATAAAATAAAATGCCGTCTGCTGCAATTTGCAATATTTTGAGACTCTCTTTATACCATTACTCGATACAAGGACATAATTTGTTATAATGACAATATGGCTGTCACGAAACCTTCGCTTAAGAGCTTACAGTGACAAAACAAATTATGCAAGAATATTGTATTATTTTAAAGAAACATATGTTTTGGATAATTGTTAGAATCGCCTCAGTGAGGCGATTCTTTCTAATGTCCTTAACATATGTTCCACGAGGAAATAAAAACAAAACAAGGTCTTTTTTAAATATCAATGTACTCTTTAAGTGTTCTGTACAATAGCAAAATCATTTTAATGACAAAGTCTTTTGGAACAAATGCTGTCGTTGAAACGAGGGTTCACTGTATTAGATATTTAAAGCTTACAGCTTTAAAGGTTAACGTAAACATTTTAATATCGACTTTAAGAGAAAACAACAAATAATATTAACTGACGTTGTGTCGAATGACAATCAATATTTCTGCTTTACTATTTATATTGATATTAACACGCTTTCGAAAAGATTGAAAGACAAAAGATATCATTTGTTTGATTGCTAGCCATGTCATGTATATTAGATCTTTATTGGTTATACAGAGGGATTAAAAACAATTCTCAAAGGGTTGACATTTTACATAATATATATGATGATCGTTTTATAAGCTTTATCGCTTAGCACGCTGGGAAGAAATTTCAACAGACGAAAAAATGGAATATTTTCCTTACTTTTTTTACCAGGAAATAGGCTTTGACATTTCGTGCAAATTGTCTCCTGATGATAAAAATTTGTATGAAATGTCTAGGATATTTTCTATGAAATATATATCTTTTTTTTTTCCCTGATAATATGTCATGAGACATTTTGCATGAAATGGCAAAGCCAATTTTCTGGGAAAAATAAGAAAAAAAAAAACATATCCCTTTGTCGTCTGCTGAATTTGTCCAGAGCGTGTCTTTAATCTTTGAAATTAATTTGTAAATCAGCTAGCAAAAAAGTGAATTAGCCAGGAAGCAAAAAGTAAAACCGAAACGCCTTAAAGTGCTACGATATAACATGGAGCGAATTTTATTGGAACTTGTACTGGAATTTGTACGAACAAATAAAATCATGACTATTTAGTAATATATGATAATTGCAATATTTGTAAGGCATGACTCTTAATAAATCCATGCTCTACACGACGCCGACAGATACTTATAAGATGCTTATACATTGCACGACAGCAAGATATCAGAATACATTGCACGACAGCAGGTTATCAGAAATCAGCCGAGAGAATGCTTTCAAAGGGATTGCGACGGTTAAAATTTCTGCTTAAATAGAATAGGAAACGATATCAATGATCTTTAATTGTGACCTGTGAAGATTTATTCCTAGCTGGCATTCTTCATAAATCTACAGCGGGCCGTTATCGGCCCGTCAGCTACCCTGACGGGCCGATAATGGCCCGCTATAGATTTATGTAGAATGCTTACTGCGTTATTATTGAAGCGGGTCACAGCATTTACTACAACACTACATGTGCGGCCAGTGAATATTCAGACCAGCCTGCATATACTTACAAGCTGACCAGAGTATTTACTGTTCGCCTGAAGACGGTTCTGCTCCTTGGCTACCCACGGAGTGCAATCTTTACGAAAACACGCCTATTCAAATATAAAGAACATTTCACCTCCAAAAACTGAAGAATTTCAGAAAAAAAAAAAAAAAAAAAAAAAAAAAAACTCTGATATTTTTCATATTTCTGCTCAAAACACAGATTGTTGGTACTCGTTAGAACCGCCTCAGTGCGGCGGTTCTAACTACCCACATTCTATGCTTTTGAGCGTAAATAAATCAAATAATGTATACCCCTGTAAACCCCAGTTTTACTATATAAAAGTGGGGTTTAAGGGGGTCAAAATTATGTAGGCGTGTTTTCGCGATTGTGAAGACGTTGATCAGACTACAGGGAAGCGCAAGCTGATCCGAGTCTTCGCTAGGCGCACGTGCAATCTTGTAGGAAATGCAGTGCCCCGGCTTTATTTGTTAATTTTATTTGACGTTGATTTATCCCTGTGTTCACACTGACTGTATCGTACATCTAAAAGTAATTTGGAAACAGTAACTTCCAGATGAACTCAACATCATGCATGTGATTCAAACTAATTTGTGAACTGGAATTATATATATTGACACAGTGACAAAAACCCATTTCTGGCATCAACATTCGGTCTTTAAAATGAGCAACCAATCGAACGAGTTTCCATATAGCTACTTCAGGTCGGAGTCGGAGCTTCGAACGGGTGTCTTACTGTGGCAAATCGTGTCGCCTGTTCTCATTGTGTGCGGTACCATCGGGAACGTTTTGTCCATGATAGTTTTGTCACGAAAGAACATGAGGCAGTCCGTATCATCAACTTATTTACTGGGCTTATCAGCGGCCGATTTGATGGTATTATATGTTGGTCTCCTAAGACAGTGGCTCCGGTATTTAGGGTTTGACATCAGACTGGCAACTAACTGGCTGTGTAAACTCCACTGGTGGTTACTCTATGTTACCCTGGATTTCTCAGTGTGGCTACTTATCATGGTGACAATCGAGCGAGTTATATCAACATTTAAACCATTCTCAACCAGAATCCTATGTACACGGAAACGTGCAAAGGTTGCAATAACTGCCGTGGGAATAACGGTGTTAGTTTGTAACTCCCATGTTTTATACGGCATGGAAAGGACGATAACCAGTGTAGAAAATGGAACTTTTAGCTACAACTGCGGCCCGTCACCAGAGTACGCTAAATTTTTCGTCATGGTCTGGAACTATATTGACTTGTGTAAGTTCTCACTGATACCATTTTTAATCCTCACTCTGAGCAACATTGGTATCATTTACAAAGTGATTTCTAACAATCGTAAGATGAAAGGCCAGGTAGCGCCCTCTACTGTTACAGATGTGCATAAAAAGACATCAGCCATGTCCCGACTGCTAGTGATACTAAATGTCGTGTTCATTGTGTGCACGGCGCCCGTGTGTGTGTATCTCATTGGCGAGCCCTACTGGATACCTAAAGGCGTGCCGAGGAATATTCAGCTGCAGGATCCCTGGTGGGCAGTTGTTAACATTCTGATGTATATAAATAACACTGTGAACTTTATACTGTATTGTTTGAGTGGTTCTAAATTTAGGCAAGAGCTCAAGAAGTTGTTTAGCAACCGAGTACATCCAGAAATGTCAACAAACGGAGAGAGTCTACAAAGGCGGTCTACGAGGAGCGGAACTACCAAACTGTGAGGTATTTTCGACGTTAATTACTGAGGTAATCGATGGCTGCTCATGCAAACAAAGACTGAAAAATCATTGTCCTGTCGGATGTTCCTCAGGCATTTCTAACTATGAACAGCTTGATCTTTCCACGTTTATACAACGTCGCCTCAACGTCGATGCAACGTCGTTGCATCGACGTTGAGGCGACGTTGTATAAACGCCATGTGCCTGCAGGGTTAAATGTGGCGACTGCACTGCTATTTCTTTGCGTGTGTGCTTTGGTGACTGATTAAACCAATTTTAGCTCTGAGATGTCTGTTGCATATTGTGGAAAAAAGAACAGAGGGAGTTTCTTCGGATGGTGGTACACCGTTAAAGGCGCTTACTCTGCCTGATGGCCAAAGCTATGGGTAGCCAAGGAAGGAATCAGCAATCACTGGATTTTTTCCATGAAAAGACATCCCCTATTTCCTGTACGGACATAAAATCACTGAAATCCTTGATTATCCCCGCGTCGTAGTTACTGTACATTAGATATGACCATATTATATCTTAGCCATTCCACGAGAAACGTAATGTTAATCGACCTACGTAAATTACAGTATTAGCTGCAACCTCGGAAAACGTAATTTCAGACATGTGTACACTGTGAAGATTCAGGTTAGCCTGGTCAAAATCTTTACTGGCACATTTTGGATAGCCAAAGATGCAAAGCTTCTTTATGCAGAAAACGAAGACCCTCATCAGACTGTGCGCATGCGCAGAAAGTTTTGAGTCTTCATTGAGCGCACATGTCAAAAGGTCCGTTTTCTCACGCTACTTTTCATATACTTCTAATGCTCCAGATATCATCACGAAAACATGCCTATATAATATTGATATATCCCCTTAAACCCCACTTTTATATAGTAAAACTGGGGTTTACAGGGGTATACATTATTTTTCTTTTTCAGCTCAAAAACACAGATTGTGGGTACACGTTAGAACCGCCTCACCGAGGCGGTTCTAACGAGTACCCACAATCTGTGTTTTGAGCAGAAATATGAAAATTATCAGAGTTTTTTATCCGAAAAATTTCCGTTTTTGGAGGTGAAATTTTCTATATATTTGAATAGGCATGTTTTCGTAATGTGACGATTCTTTTTCATCCAAAATGTTTTGCTATTTTTCTCATTTTACCACGAAAAAAAAAAAAAAAAATGATGTGGGTGCTCATTAATCCATTTACGTCGAGTGGATTCGTCTAGCACAACTCTTAGGACCGATCCATTTCCAGTAGTAGGATTTCTGGTTAGTTATTTAATTATTATTAATATTATTATTATTAATAATCACGAAAACACGCGTTGACCCCCTTAAACCCCAATTTTATATAGTAAAACTGGGATTTACAGGGGTGTGCATTATTTTTCTTATTTTGCTAAAAAGAACAGATGTGGGTACTCGTTAGAACAGCATCGCCGAGGCGGTGCTAACGAGTACCCATAATCGATGTTTTGAGCAGGAATATGAAAAAATATCACAATTTTTATCTGAAAATTTTCTTTTTTTTTGTGGGGGGTGGGGTTGTAAATTTTCAATATACTTGATTAGGCGTGTTTTCGTAGTGTATTATTATTATTATTATTACTATGTTTTATGGAAATTCCTGTATTTAATGCAAACAGCGGCATCTGATCTGGGACTGCACAGTTTACAAATTACTATTTTGGGTGTCTCCAGACTCAAATGAGTCAGAATTAGTACCCACAGTTTATTTTTTTCACGGAGATCTTTTTACCTGGTCAGCCATCTTTCTAATATTATACTCATCGGCGTAGCGGTCATTTCGCACATGCCTTTAAGAGTGGACCCTACTTTGGAACCAATACTATTTAAAAAAAAAAAAAAAAAAAAAAAACAAACAAAAAAAAAACAAACAAACAAAAGAAAAAAACACTTTGGTACCGATGCTAGGGAGAGTTTTTCAAGTTTTTCATGGATAAGCATAAAATTAATACCGTTCTGGCTACGCCAGTGATATTTACATTATATAGTGTGGAGGTAAGCAAGGAAATATTGTTATTAAGTACGTTTACCTATTTAAGACTGAATTGCCCCCTCTCCCCTCAACACACACACACAGCACTCCTACCTTCGATTATCTGCCTTGGCAGATTACGCATAGCTTGTAGGTAGGTATATATTCAATCTCTGACAACTGCGTCAGTAAGTCGACTATTTGGCTCAGTGGTTGGAGCAAAGGATTTTTATCCGGGAGGACCGGGTTCGATTCCCACGACAGGCAGGAAATTTTTTCTATGCTTCATTCCTTGCGGCTTTCTTGTCGGAAGAATATATATATATATATATATATATATATATGGTAAGAGTCCAATTTCAATTTTAGGTATGTCAGGCTATATGATTTAGTTATTCCTTGATAAAAATGGCTGGAGTATTTGAAAACAGTAGAGACCATGATCAGACGCCGCATTTTGCACTGTTTGCCAATTAATCCCTTGTGTGCGTGCGTGTGTGTTGGGGTGTAGGGGGTTGGGAGCTCTTGTGTTTTGGCTTCAGATTGCCATTGAGTGCTCTGTTTTGTTTCATCACAGTGGTTTTGATTATATGTGTTTCACTGTGATGTTTCATTGATCAGGTAGAGGACCCCCCCCGCCCCCACCCCGCTTCCCCCCCCCCCCCCCCCGCCCAAAGTTTTCGGACCGACCATATCTTTGTAATTTGGATCTGCATCAGAATTAAGAATGTGATTTCGCCCGAGTAAAACTAGTAAGCACCACTCAGCCCCACACCCTCTCCCAACAAGTAGTTTCCCAACTGACCGTTCGAAGGTGGTTCCTCTGTTGCAGCTCTGTTACAGTTTTACGTTTGTTTGTTTGTATGTTTATTGTTGCTGTTGTTGTTGTCGTTGTTTTTATTATATTCCCCCATTTATTATGCCTCTGCCATTCAGAGAATGGTGGTAGGGCATTAAGTTTACCCCTGTCCATCCGTGCAATCCTGTCCGGCTCGTAACTCCCAAACCGTATGGAATATATTTATGAAACTTCGCAGATGACTAAATCATAACAAGACAATGTGTCGCGAACAAGGAAGACAACTATGGCTAATTCGGTTTCTTTCGGTTTCTGGGCAACAACTCTTTACCGCTTTCCGTCCGTGCGTGCGTACATGCGTGATAAAAAAGTGTTTGTCCGGGTATAACTCCTAAACCGTATGGAATATATTCATGAAACTTCACAGATGCCTGAAACATATCGAGACAATGTGTTGCAAACAAGGAAGACTACTCTAGCTACTTTGGGGTAGGAATTACCGCCCCCACCCGCACCCGCACTTCCCCTCACCCCCTTGCCTAAAACCTATAGACCTATGTATTGTAAATGATTTCTTCGTGTCTGGCTCATAACTCCTCATTACGAAAACACGCCTATACAAGTATATAGAAAATTTCACCTCCAAAAACTGAAAATTTTCAGATAAAAAACTCTGATATTTTTCAAATTTCTGCTCAAAACATAGATTGTGGGTACTCGTTAGAACCGCCTCGGCGAGTAATAATGTATACCCCTGTGAACCCCAGTTTTACTATATAAAAGTGGGGTTTAAGGTGGTCAAAATTATATAGGCGTGTTTTCGTGATGTAAAGCAGGTGGAATATAATCATAAAACATCACAGATGATTTAATCATATCAAGGTAATGTGTCGCAAACAAGGAAGACAACACTGGCTTATTCGGTTTTTGAATTAAATTCCTTTGTGAAAAAAAGCCATGTACTATTTTGCTGAAAATTCGTTTCCGGCTTAGAACTTCCGTATGGAATATATTAACGAAACTTCACAGATGGCTTAATCATATCGAGCCGATATGTCTCAAATAAGATCACGACTCTGGCCTATAATTTAAGCATTGTATGATACATTGGGCACCAGACGGGAGACTCCCTGTCCCATGGACACTTCTCTAGTTTCTTCTTTTGGTGCGTCCGCTTTGTGACCGAGAGGTTGCAGGTTCGATCCCAGACCGGGTCATACCAAAGATTAAGAAAGTAGAGCTAGAACAGGTCAGCTCAGTGTCAGTATAATGTGACTGGGTGCAATATCATGTCAAAGTGTCTGGGGCGTGATATTTCAGTGAGGCAGCACTCTAAAAGTGAGCATTGAGCTCCCTGTCACATCCAGACACCGTTGCGATATGACTGAAAGATTGTTGAAAGCGACGTTAAGCCCAAATCAAACAAACCATCACGAAAACATGCCTATATAATTTTGACCCACTTTTATATAGTAAAACTGGAATTTACAGGGGTATACATTACTTTTCTTATTTCTGCTCAAAAACATACGTTGTGGTTACTCGTTACCCACAATGTATTTCTGCTCAAAAACATACGTTGTGTGTACTCGTTAGAACCGCCTCGCCGAGGTGGTTCTAAGAGTACCCCCAATCTATGTTTTGAGCAGAAATATGAAAAATATCAGAGTTTCTTATCTGAAAATTTTCAGTTTTTGGAGCTGAAATTTTCTATATATTTGAATAGGCGTGTTTTCGTAATGAAACAAACTTTTGGTGTCTTGGGAATATTGTGCTTTATGATTGTAACATTTCCTTATACAGTCGAACCTCAATGGCATCTTTGGGATCATGGAAATTCGTTCGAGACATGGGTAGTTCAAGCCACTGAGGGTTAATCATGGCACCAGTTCAGGAAGCAAATAGCGATAATTGCGGGAAACCTTTTCGATTTTCTACATAATGATTGTATGTTGAGTGTACTCATTAGAATCGCCTCATTGAGGCGTTTCTAATGAGTACACACAACATACAGTTCCATGATAAAATAAGAAAAAATCCCTAAATATTTGTTTTCTTGAGCTATTGGAAGAATTTTGTAGGAACTAAAAAAAGAGTTCGAATCATCCACGGTTAACGAGCCATCCGTGTTCGAGCCATTGAGGTTATACTGTAATTTTTGCCCTATATACCCCAAGTTTCACTATAATAATATATTATAAGGGAACATGAAGAGGGTCGAGGTGGGGATGGAGGAGGGTCGGGGGCGGGGGTGGGGGTGGCGCGCGGTATAAATACATATACTTGTAAAAGTATTGGGTGTCCTTCGGGCTTATGCTGCCATTAAAGATCCAATGTCAAATTAATCAGCGAAGCAGCACAACCAGTCCCCGAACTTATAAAACTTTTTTTTCGTGCTCAACTCCGCTGAGCATGAAATTTCTCCTGCTAAAATTTCTAAAATTACTGAAAATTGCAAATTATTTCTTGCCAAACATAGCTGAGCATGAAAAATTCTCTGCTAATAAATATGAAAATGCCTATTGTTGGCATTTTCATATTTATTATATTTATCAGCAGAGAAAATTTCATGTTCAGCTATATTGCGCATGACACAAGTTTATTACCTTGGACCTGATAAGAGCGTTTGCCATTACGTTAACAAGACTATATAATGTGTATCCCTCCCGCCACTACGTTCCCTATACTATATAGTGAAAATAGAGGATTGAAAGAGACTACTTTATTATTATTTTTAGAACTGCTATTTAAACAAGTGTTTCAATTTGTTTACTACTTCTTGAATTCATTTTTGCTGCATAATTGTGTCTTAGTTTGCTTAATAAGAGCAATATGCCTTATTGTCCATGCTATATTAAAAACACCGCTTACTTAGCTGTGGATTAGCGGGTTATCGGGATAAATATTTTCTTATTCTTCGCGTGAAATATATTGTGGGTATTCATTAGAAGCGTCTGTGAGAGGCGCTTCTAATGAGTACTCACAACATATTATTTCTGCGAAAATATGTGCTTGTGTCTGTGTGTCTTATGAATCTGTCTTCTTTCTCTCTGTCTCCCTCTGTCTGTCTGTCTGTCTGTCTGTCTCTCTCTCTCTCTGTTTGTCTCACTGCCTCTCTTAAGGTACATGCCTGCATCTCCACCACACTGCCAATAGCGTTTTCCCAGCAAACACACAACGTCATAACAACGTCGTGACGTTGCAGCGACGTTGTAACGACGTTGTTCAGACGTTGTGTGTTTGCTGGGTTATGTCTTCAAAGAAGAGGCAATGTAGGAAGAAAGTATGTCTACCAGGATAGAACTTTACAAGTCAAACATTTTGTTACAAGTTTTGTCAAAATCAGCCAGTAAATAAGAAAGTTATTGGAGTTTGAATATTTGAAATCCAACTGGAGGCCGCCATGTTTAGGCTTTATGACGTTACACAGCCCTGATCAAATTTGCATAAATAAGAGCAATCATATAATCATATATATATATATAATGCTCTGATCAAAATAATGAAAAAGTTTAAAGTTTTTAAATTCTTGAAATCTTATTAAATATTCAAAAAAGCGGCACGAATGTTGGGTTAAAATCTTCAAACAGTAATAAATTGTTTATTCCTTGAACGATTTTGATCAAACTTGTATCAAATTTCATGGTTTGTTAAGCTCCTCGTTGTGGAACATGTTTTATATCAGGGTTGCTTTCCCTTTAATGGTTTCATTCTTCATGACGCATGTTATACGATATTTCACGCTCAGCACTCTGGGTAAAATTTCAACCGATAGCATGCTGAAATAGTTTTCTTATTTTTTCCTAGAAAACAAGGATTTGACATTTCATGCAAATTGTCTCCAATGGAGACAATTTGCATGAAATGTCAAATCAGGTCCAGGAAAATAAGGAATATGTCACCAATTTGTCATCTGCTGAATTTACCCAGAGAGTAGTAAAGGTTAATAACGACAAGGGTAGTCGTAGGTCCGACCAAGGGAATGCGCAGGTTTGTCTGGATCTGTTCGGGCTGCATATAATTAACGTCAATAGCCACACACAATTGCATTTGTCATGATTGTATTTGCAGAATGTTCTGTTATTTGATCTTAGTTTGACATTGTAAATGGTTTGATTTTATTTTGACATTGTAAAACTATTGTTATGTTTTCATCAAATAAAACTCTACTTTTTAAAATTATTCCACATCACATTTGCACTACAAACACAAATTGCATTTATCGAGTTTTCAGGATCTGAATGTGAATTTAAATTGATTATTACTACATGAGCCGGGACACAGCATCCTACTTTATTTCATATGCGCCCAGCGAAGACTAAGATGATCCTGCACATCCGCGCAGGCTGATCAGAGTCGTCACTGTTCCCCTGAGTACACTTATCGATCCTTGTCTACCGACGGTGAGCTCTGCGAAGACTCTGATCAGATTGCGCGAATGCGCAGGCTGATCCGAGTCTTCGCAGGGCGCATGCGCAATCTTGTTGGAAATGTTGGGCGCCATGCATTTAACATCATTTTCATCTATGGAAGTTTGATCAGAACGCAATTCTTGATTGATGACCATTACTCTAATTCTCTTAGTATTCGGACACGCTCACACTTTATCATATATGCCATTAAATATAAACAAGTTAATTCAGCCTCGATGTGAAAAAAGGTACCTTCTAATATCTGCGTTCAACGAAGACTCAGATCAGCCTGCGCATCCGCACAGTCTGATCAGAATCTTCGTTGTCCGCATGAAGAAACTTTGCATCCTTGGCTATCCAAAAAGTGCACAGGGAAGATTCTGATCAGACTGCGCGAATGCGGGGCGCACATGTCCGATGGTACGTTTTCTCACATTGCGTCTATAGTGGTCTACTTGGTAATGTGTCTAAAATATTGCGACGGAATGGCAAACAGTGCACACCCTGATCAAACGTCTCTTGTTCTTTTAGGAGCAGTTTGATCTTGGTCTACACCACCTGAATAGTAAAAATACTTATGCTACCAGTTGAATAGCTTTCAGTCTGCAAAGATGGGCGACAAAGGGACGATCACTCTCCTATATCAGAATAGTATCACCCTTGGGGGTGGCGGGGGGGTGTGCAATTTTTTTTCCTTTTAGTGAAGAAAGACAGACATTTTTGACAGATGTCCCTCTCCTGAAAATGAATCGATTCCCCTTACATGTATGAAATGTCGCAAAGTATATCATTCCAAAAAAGGAACGAATTTACTCCCAAGGCGAGTCATTTCTTTCCTTTAAGAGAAAGGCCCACTAAATGCAATGCATGTCTTAAAGTACCAAGCTTTAAAGAACAAGTATTTTGTCGCAAATTTAATCCAAATCGATTAAGAATAGAAATATATTGTATTTTATCTTTTATATACCCGTGAGCATGGGCGCCGCCATTTTGAATACATATATTTTTAAAGACACGAATAAAAGTTGCCTGTCGACAGGAATATTATGCTTATGTGAATTAGTTGACAATGTATATGCAAATGAAGAAATTTGCAGTTTTACAACAACAAAATATTGTTCCAGGTGTGATTAATTCAATTTTTGCTTATTTAATTAGGTGGTTATGACGTCACTAACTGATAAAAATGGCGGCTTCCATGTCAGCTTTTTCTAGTATTTTATAATCCAATAACTTTCTTATTTATCAACCGATTTTCATAATTTATTCACAAACTGCTCAGCTCATCATGTTCTTTATTTTTAACCCTTAAAGCGCCAATCACAACTATTGTCGTCTGCTTTGTCTTCTGCTGGTTACTTTAAAAGTCACTTCTGCAAACAGTGTGGACCCAGATCAGACTGCTCCTTTAGGAGCAGTCTGATCTGGGTCCACACTGTTTGCCTGTATGCAAAAATAGGTTTGAAAAGTTTGCAAGAATATTCAGCAGACGACATAAACAGACGACATTTTCAGATGCAGGTTTTCTTGGCGCTTTAAGGGTTAAGATGCTTATTATTTGATGTGCGTTTTTCTTGAACACTTTCCCCTGCAGACTGGTACAAATATCTACGCAAACAGTTTAGATCCAGCTGAACAGCTCATAATGAACCGTCTAATCAGGATCTACCCTGTTTGTAATTCTGTTTTCGAATTTAGGTTAAAACCCCTATTTGCATCAATGAACACATCCAAATTCAAGGACGGAATAGTCCATTCAGAAGCTCAGCGGTGAAAAGGTTAAAATAGGTCTATTTTCACATTGAAACAAAGCAATTTCGTCAGTTATCCTCCTTGAAAGTGTATCCATTCGCCTTAATGAGAAAATATAAATCAAAGGACCAATCAAATCACTGATACATGTAAATCAGAAGACCAATCAAATCACTGATGTATGTAAATCAAAAGACCAATCAAATCACTGATACATGTAAATCAGAAGACCAATCAAATCACTGATGTATGTAAATCAAAAGACCAATCAAATCACTGATACATGTAAATAAGAAGACCAATCAAATCACTGATGTATGTAAATCAAAAGACCAATCAAATCACTGATACATGTAAATCAGAAGACCAATCAAATCACTGATATATGTAAATCAAAAGGCCAATCATATCACAGATACATGTAAATCAAAAGGCCAATCAAATCACTGATGCGTGTAAATTAAAAGACTAATCAAATTATTGATAAATCACACAGGACTAAATCAGACTGTGTTGTATTATCATCTAAACCTGCGCACACCAACACAGTCTGATTCCGTCTTGTGTGATTTATAAGTGATTTGATTAGTCTTTTGATTTATCAGTGATTTGATTGGTCTTTTGATTAAACAAAAAAACAATAACAAAAACACTGGCTGATATTTTGATTAAAACAAAAACCGCTGGATGAATGTAAAACAGTGACCCTGATCAGATATCTGTCTGATGTTGGAATGTTTACTTGTACGCCTGTCTGGTGTTAATATACATGTACCTGGTGAATGAATGTCTATTGATATATCACCAGTAAAATAATCTGAATCTGACCGTCAAATAACAATATTCATTTAGTTTTTCCATACAAATACGTCTATGCTTGCACGCTACATGGAAACGTTCCTGGCGAGCATTGCTGCTACTCTGTCATTCTATTTGCTCCTGCAGTTTTAACATCACGTAAACATGCCTATATAATTTTGAACCCTTTAAACCCCACTTTTATATAGTAAAACTGGGGTTTACAGGCGTATACATTATTTTTCTTATTTCTGCTCAAAACATAGATTGTGGGTACCCGTTAGAACCGCCTCGCCGAGGCGATTCTAACGAGTACCCACAATCTATGTTTTGAGCAGCAATATGAAAAATATCGGAGATTTCTATCTGAAAAATTTCAGTTATTTTTTTGGGAGATAAAATTTTCAATATATTTAAACAGGCTGTTTTCGTAATGATAAGAAAACTTTATGTAAAGATACCCAGGGAATGATACAATCACGAAACACACCCTTCCCGAGACACAAAAGGAAAGGGAGATGAGGAACTAATAATGATAAAACAAACGACACTTATGAAACGACCCACGCATATCACGAAAACACACCTATATAATTTTGACACTCATAAACCCCACTTTTATACAGTAAAACTGGGGTTTACAGAGGTATACATTATTTTTCTTATTTTGCTAAAAAATCATAGATTGCCGAGACTGTTCTAACGAGTACCCACAATCCATGTTTTGAGCGGGAATATGAAAAATATCAGGTTTTTTTTTTCTGAAAATTTTTATTTTTTGGTGGTAAAATTTTCAGTATATTTGAATAGGCGTGTTTTCGTATTGCAAACATAAAACAACTGCAAGAAAGAAAGTCTATTATCTATTCCATTTATTGTAAATTAAGAGTCCATGATAATTAAATCACTGAAGACAGACCATATTAAATCCTAATTTTGCAAGAAAATTGCTTTTGGTTTTCCTGTTGAAGTCGGTGTTTTTTCCGGAAGTCGCCTAAGTAAGCCACGGGGGCTTAGGATCAGCTAACACACCAACACAAAATGTATATCGATAGCCAAAATCAAAAGATAAGATGCCTTTGAACCAAAGAATAATTAACTTGTTCTTATATTTCAATCAAAAGATACGTTGTGGGTGATGCGCTTGTACTGAGTATAACAAAATCACGAAAATATGCCTATATAATTTTGACCCCCTTAAACCCCACTTTTATCATCACGAAAACATACCTATACAATGTTGACCCCCTTAAACCCCACTTTTATATAGTAAAACTGGGGTTTACAGGGGTATACATTATTTTTCTTATTTTTGCTCAAAACATGGATTGTGGGTACTCGTTAGAACCGCCTCGCCGAGGCGGTTCTAACGAGTACCTACAATCTATGTTTTGAGCAAAAATATGAAAACTATAAGATGTTTTTATTTGAATTTTTTTTTTGCTTGGTGGTAAAATTCTTAATGTATTTGAATAGGCGTGTTTTCGTAATGTAGAGTAAAACTGGGGTTTACAGGGGTATACATTATTTTTCTTATTTTGCTAAAAACATAGAATGTGGGTACTCGTTAGAACCGCCTCGTCAAGGCGGTTCTAACCAGTACGCACAATCTATGTTTTTGAACAGAAATATGAAAAATATCAGATTTTTTTTTTATCAGAAGACTTTCCTTTTTTGGTTGTAAAATTTTCAACATATTTGAATAGGCGTGTTTTCGTAATGGTTTTCACGGAGAAATAAGGAAACTTAATTTGAATATCCGTCTTATCCTTAGCTATGTAAGGTTTGGCATTTTTACTATATAGTACTTGGAAAGGAGTGCTTTTTTCATTTATATAAAGGCCGTCCTGACAGGTTTATTCAGTGCAAAAAATTAAAAAAAAAAAAAAAAAAAAAAAAAAAAAATGCAGGTTTAATCAATAAAAATGGCAGGTTTATTGAGGTAAAAATGGCAGGTTTATTCTGGTAAAAAGGTAGGTTTATTCAGTGCAAAAGGGAAGATTTATTCAGGTAAAAAAGTCAGATTTATTCAGGCAAAAGAGGCAGTTTATTCAGTGCAAAAAGGAAAACTACTAAACAGGGTTCTAAAAACAGCAAAGTTCGGAAAAATCTCCCAGATCGTCTTATAATGTAAATCCCTACATTCCCCTTTTTCACTATATAGTATGAAGCAATAAGGGAGTTCATATTACATACACCTGTTAACGTAATGCAGTGGAAGTTAATGCGCTTTTGTTCAACTCCTATGCATGCATAGATTTTCAGGGCACAGATTTTCTCCAAGATTGTATATGTGTCCAATGAAGTCTGTGATCAGCCTGCGCATTAGCACAGTCTGATTAGAGTCTTCTTTGGGTAGCCAAGGATCCAAAACGTCTTCAAGCGGTTACCAAAGACGCTGATCAGTTTGCACGGATGCGCAGGCTTATCTGAATCTCGGTGGGCGCACAGTCATGTAGGAAATGCTGTGTCCCGGCTCATATGATTTATATACATAAGTTTTGGAGTTATTGTAGTGACTCGAATAAATGAAAACAAGTAGCCTCCCAAGTAAGCATTCTACATAAATCTATAGCGGGCCGTTATCGGCCCGTCAGGGTAGCTACCGCCCCGATAACGGCCCGCTATAGATTTATAAAGAATGCTAGCTGGGTCCTTTGCAAAGTTGGCCAGAAAAATACATTTAGTTGTTTAAGTTAATTTAATTCAAACTTTCATCTTTTTCAAGCTGAAAGTTCGCGAGATATTTTCAAAATATACGTTTTTAAAGAAACTTTCTCGGATAAAAGTTGTTGAGGAAAATAGGCCGAGATGTTTCAAAGAGGCTTTAAATTTGAAACATTCATAGATTTCATAGATTTCACTGTAATTGGATGACGGTTTTATAATTTCTTGAAGTTGCATAGAATTTTGTAGTCGAAACTCAGCATCACCCCTCTAGACTACAACGATTGTCGAACCCGTTGTCTACTGAATGAAATGTCAAAGCCTGTTTTCTAGGAAAAAAAAAAAAGAAGAAAAATAGTATCATCAATTTGTTTTCTGCTGAATTAGCCCAGAGAGTGATGAAGGTTAGGTCAATACAATTTCTGTCGTGTTCTGTTCTATTTTGTAATACGCTGTGCCGTATCGTTTTCATCAAAAAGCAAATCTATGACGAAGCATAAGTCACCTGAATAGAACCTTGAATAAAATAAAGATAAAGATATAATGTACACTCTGAGAATGAACATACAGTGTCACAAAAGAGAAACCAAAACATATGCACATTGTAATGCTATTACGTACTACTATAACTTCAACTCTTTACGAAAACACGCCTATTCAAATATACTGTAAATTTTACCACCAAAAAATGAAAATTTTCAGATAAAAAATTCTGATATTTTTTCCTATTTCTGCTAAAAAATAGATTATGGGTACTCGTTAGAACCGCCCCGACGAGGCGGTTCTAACGAGTACCCAAAATCCATGTTTTGAGCAGAAAGAAGAAAAATAATGTATACCCCTGTAAACCCCAGTTTTACTATATAAAAGTGGGGTTTAAAGGTCAAAATTATATAGGCATGGTTTCGTGATGTATAACAACAACTACTTCTACTAATAATAATAACAATAACAATAATATTATTAATAATAATAAATATGAAATAATAATAATAATAATAATAATGATAATAACAATGATAATAATAATGTATGTTCCAATTCGAGGCCCTGGTCAAACGGCCAAATCGTAAAGTTTGGTCCTCGCCGTCGCTTTTAGTTGGATATAATCTTATTCCATATACAGAATGAAGTCTTTCTGCCTGTACAAGCTGTTTGGGGGATGTTGTTTTAGCATATGCTCTAAGCACATTTACAATAAAACAGCAAAACTGGAATTAAAAGAGCCACAACATGAGAAAACATACCTTCTGACATGTGCGCCTAGACTGGCTCCAGTCTTCAGTGACAAAATATTTTTTTTCTTGTAATCCTGTTTAATAATCAACTAAAGTAAAATAAATGTCAGAAAGATTGACTTTGGAAACAAGGAACACACTACAGATAATATCATTACTATAAAGGCTGGTTACTAAAATAAAACCAAAATAATATCATGACTATAAAGGCTGGTCACTAGAGAGACCAGGTTGGTCACTAGAGTGACCAGCCTTTATAGTCATGATATTTTTGGTTGTAATTTAGTGGATTACCAAATAGGATTATAAGAAAAATATTTAGTCACTGAAGACTGGAGCCAGTCTAATGCGCGCTCAACGAAGACTCAAATTGGCCTGCATGTCTGTGCTATTTGATCAGAGTCTTCAATGTACGCATGAAGAAACCTTACATCCTTGGTTATCCAAAATGCGCTCGTGAAGATTCAGGTCAGACTGCGCGAATGCGTAGGCTGATCTGAATCTTCGCTGGGATTACAATTCCGAAGGCATGTTTTCTGACATAGCGTCTCTAATTCTTATTCAATGGCATGTTGATGGAAGTAACAAATCAACAGAGCCATCACGTTTTTCAGGGGTTGATTCAGATGGTTCAGATGGGGTTGGGATTATTTACACCCTATTTACACCCTTGCTCGTTACAATATACTTCTCAACAAATCCATTTTTCTGCCTGTAAAAGTGTGTAAAATTGCTGAATGAGTGGCAAACAGTGTGGACCCTGATCAGATGCCGCGTTTTGTGGCGTCTGATCTGGGTCTACACTGTTTGCTAAGGTCTGTCTGTCCAAATACATAGAGTAAGAATGGTAATTTTATTAAATCGAACCCCCCTCAGAAATCATCCTGGATCCGCTCCTGAGATTTTGGGAAAATGGTCATTGTGCCATAATGAAAGATTAACCCTTGTCCTGCTGAACCCGGATATGTCCTGCATTTGCAAACAGTGTAGATCCAGATCAGTTGGCTTCTGAAGAAACCAACTGATTTGGATCTGCACTGTTTGCCATTCAGTATATATATATTTATCAACAATCCGGATCAAGCTATCTGATTGGCTGAAAATTAGAAATGGGAGTGGCATCTTAATTTATTCAGCAGGACAAGGGTTAAAGAATAAAATCATTCTACCACATCTTAGCCCGACTACAGTAGCATAGCAAGAATTCAATTATTTTTACGCACATCTAGAAAATTATTTTCTAGTATCACCTTCTCCAAAATTCATGCTACTTATAAAGGAAAGAATTTTCTCCCGTCTTGAAAAAAAAAAAAAAAAAAAAAAAAATCCCTGGTATAGTTTCCAAAATGTGGGCTGCTTTTAATGTGGGCTACTTTTAATCTGGGCTACTTTTAATCTGGGCTACTTTTAATTCTTTTCTTTTAAGAGCAGCTCGTGTGATAAAGAAGGAAAATATTTTATGGTAGGTGATCTCTCTTTATTTTAAATATATTTATTACGCTCATATGCAAAAGCATATGTGCGTAATGAGCGACGCCTATGGACTATAGGGCCTCAGCCGTAGTCAACTATCGCATATACCATAAATATTCGATCAGAACTAGGCCGCGCCATGCGAAAATTTGTCTTCGGGCATATGCGGACAGCGGGGGCCCAGATCAGTCTGCGCATCCACGCAGTCTGATCTGGGCTTTAACTGTCCGCTATCAGAATCATTGTATAATACAGAATGTGCGAATGGAGAGCAAAGGCCGGGTGATATTTTGCAAGATGATCGGAATCTGCGCCTTTTGCATTAGTTCCAAGCACTTTTCGCAGGACGCTGCCTAGGTAGGCCTGACCAATTAGTGTAAACCCTGATAAGACGCCGCATTCTGGTGGCGTCTGATCTGGGTGAATACTGTTCAGGCCTGTCTATCGGCACACTTAATCTTTTCACCCTTGAGTTTCCGACGTGACCTCTTCCATCTCTGAATTAAGACATCCATTGTTGCAAGTAGGGATTTTAGTCAAAAATCAATAATAGAATAGCAAACAGTGTGGATCCTGATGAGACGGCTCGTTACGAGCCGTCTCATCAGGATCCACGCTGTTTGCAAATGTAGCCATTTTGGGTGTACAGTGCTGAAAGTGTTGAAGGGAACTCATACACTTTCAAGAGAGGCAACTCTTTTAATATTGTTTTGGCTCGCTTCTGAAAAGGAGTCCAATATAAAAGGAAATAATTTGCTCCCAAATGAAGCTAATTCTTTCCTTTTAACGCAGATCCCTTTTCAGGAGGGACTTGTTATGCAGGAAAGTAAACAGGAATTGCATCACGAAAACATGTCTATATAATTTTGACACCCTTAAACCCCAATTTTACACAGTAAAACTAGGGTTTACAGGAGTATATATATATTTTTCTTATTTTTTGCCCGAAAACATAGACTGTGGGTACTCTATGTTTTGAGCAGAAATATGAAAATTATCAGAGTTTTTTATTTGAAAAGTTTCGAGTTTTTGGAGGTGAACTTTTTCTATATATTTGAATAGGCGTGTTTTCGTAATGACAAATTGTTATCTCCCTTGTAAAATCTGGTGAAATATACAAAGTCTTTTAAGTCTCCTTTAGAATTTGTAACAAGGAAAAGCGACAATCATGGAAGATACAGAAAGACATTCAGTTGAGAAGGATTTTGATCTCTAAAGTGATAATGATAACATGAAAGTGTTCACGTCTTATTTCAAAGTGCGCCGCTAATGGCAATGTTTTATGCTATATGTGTAGGTGGGCATATTTTCACACTAAAGGGGAACTTGTATCCTTTCAGGGATGATGGGGCCGGTAACTCTGTCCAAATTGTTTTTATCCCTTCTGATAAGGGGTCCTCTTTTAAATGAAAGCATTTACTCCCAAGAGGTTTTACAGTAGGGGCTTGAAGTACTGGGAAAGCGAACAGGAGGTTACAAAATATCTCTCTAGTAAAATTGGCTGATAATTTACCAGGTGCAGCCAATCTTCTTAACCCTTGCCATGCTGAATAAATTAAGATACCACACCTACCTATAATTATCAGCCAATCAGATAACTCGATCAAGGTTGTTCATACAAATTCACATACTTAATGTCAAACAGTGTAGAAGCCAACTGATCTGGATCTACACTGTCTGCAAAGGCAGGACATATCCGGGTTCAGCAAGACTAGGGTTAATAATATCTAAATTAGTTAGAATCGTGAACTCTCAGACACAAATTATATCAATTATTGTACAAAGTGTCATAAAACTAACCCGATGTCATTTATCCCAACAAATTGGATTTCTCCCCGAAGGTCGAGGATATAGAGAATCATAAATAATGAGACATGAGAAATTAACGGCGCAGGGCTTAGGATGAATTTACCTTGGGCGTGAAATATAGCTCGTGTGAAAATATTTTCATCACCTCTACTCAGAACGGGGACCGAACCCGGGGCCACCCAGGTGACAAGCCAACACTAAGTCTAAAAGCTGGCTAAGAGCCGTTCCAAATCAAAATCTGAACGGATCTCAGAGTGAATGAAGGCTTCTTCCTCAACCTTCAGAAGGTTGGCGACTGACCGTTGCTGTGTGTGGTCGGAGCCATCGTCCCCAGCCTGTGTTTATGCTCTGGTTTTTTCTTTAGGCCTATTCCACATATTTGTTATTGTCTTATCCAAGAAGAATTATTCACTAACTGCAACAATTTCGATTCTCATGGAGAACCATCTTGACTTGACCTCGTGACGTCACGGGACAGACTGCTCACCACTAGTCTGGTTCCTAATGTTTACCAGGGCCAACTTGATATCGTTAAAACTTTGTTCATTAAATATGACATATATGCTAATATTTTTGCTGAAAAAATATGTGGCTTTTGCATTTGCAAAAGCTACTCACATTTTTTTTTTTTTTTTTTTTTCAGCAAAAAATACCTGTGAATTAGACATTGTACTTACTAGAACAGTTAACATTTTGACCACTAACGAGCTTGTTAAGCTAACGATGCTTTGAACAATTGGGCCAAGAAATATTAAATTAGTTTGTAGTCTGAATTTGTTCAGAGCGTACTGTGTAAGTGTTAAGACGGGTTTTGTCATGATCCGCGCTTTAGAAACTGACGTGATTTATTTCACAAAGACATTTCGTGACCATGATTTTTAATTATATTTTCAGTCATGTTTGTGAAGAGACTGAGATAGGTTTTTATAATGACAGGTATTATTTCGTTATTCTTTATGGAATTTCCCTTAAGAAAGTCTGATGTACTTTATCTTTGAAAATCCAGTAAAACCTCAATGACTGGAACACATATTAGTCGTTTACCGTGGCTAATTCGAACTCATTTTTGAGTTTCTATTAGATTCTTCCGTCAGCTCAAGAAAACAAATATTTAGGGATATTTTAGATTTTTTTCCTATTTAATCATAAAATTGTATGTTGTGTGTACTTATTAGAATCGCCTCATCGAGGCGATTCTAATAAGTACACTCGACATACAACTGTCTTATAGAAGACCGAAATGACATCCCTATTCTCCTAACCTGGAGCCCCTAACCCTCAGTGGCTCGAACTACCCATATATAGAATAAATTTTCATGGTCCCCACCCCACCAAAAAAAAAAAAAAAAAAAAAAAAATGTTCGAGGCATTGAGGTTCGACTGCAGTTTGGTTTGTACTTTATCTTATAAAATGGTCGTGCCACGCGAAAACGTTCCGTCGGGCATAATCGTACAACAAAGGCATCCGCGCAGTCTGATCACGGCCTTCACTCTTCGCTGACAAAATCATTGGATACTACAGAATGTCTGACTGGAGCACAAAGGCCCTGATGGTACTATGCGCATGTGCAGGATAATCCTAATCTGCGCATTTTGCACATGTTCGAAGGTACTTTTTCGCTTGACGCGGCTCAAATATTTTGGTTTTTAACGGATAGTATTCGTGTATAACTGTTACAAACCATTATGAAAACACGCCTATTCAAATATATAGAAAATTTTACCTCCAAAAACTGAAAATTATCAGATAAAAAAGTATATTTTTCATATTTCTGCACAAAACATAGATTGTGGTACTCGTTAGAACCGCCTCGGCGAGGCGGTTCTAACGAGTACCCACAATCTATGTTTATGAGCAGAAATAAGAAAAATAATGTTAACCCCTGTAAACCCCAGTTTTACTATATAAAAGTGGGGTTTAAGGGGATCAAAATTATATAGCCATGTTTTCGTAACATTTGTATAAATTCGAGTCAGTATAGTCGAATCTCAATACCTCGAACACCGATGGCTCGTTTATCATGGCTAAATCGAACTTGTTTTTGAGTCCCTACGAAATTCTTCCGATAACTCCAGTAAACACATATTTAAGGAAATTTTCTTATTTTATCATAAAATTGTATGTTGTGTGTACTCATTAGGGTCGCCTCATCGCGGTGATTCTAATTAGTACACTCAACATACTATTATTGTATAGAAATTCAGAAAGACTTCTCTAAAATATCGCCCATCACGAAAACACGCCAATATAATTTTGACCCCTTAAATCCCACTTTTATATAGTAAAACTAGGGTTTACAGGGGTATACATTATTTTTCTTATTTCTGCTCAAAAACATAGATTTTAGAACCGCTAACGAGTACCCATAATCTATGGTTTGAACAGAAATATGAAGAATATCAGAATTTTTTATCTGAAAGTTTTCATTTTATAATGGTAAAATTTTCAATATATTTGAATTGGATTGTTTTCGTAATGATTGACTTCCTGGCCTGGCACCATGATTAACCTTCAGTCGCTCGAACTATCCATGTCTCGAACAGAGTTTCTTGGTCTCAAAGTTGTTCGAACCACTGAAGGTCAACTGTATACAGATCATTACGAAAACACGCCTATTCAAATATATTGAAAAATTTACAGCCAAGAAAGGAAAATTTTCAGATTAAATCTCTGATATTTTTCACATTCCTGCTCAAAACATAGACTGTGGGCACTCGTTAGAACCGCCTCGCCGAGGCGGTTCTAACGAGTACCCACAATCTATGTTTTTAACACAATAAAAAAATTAATATATACCCCTGTAAACCCCAGTTTTACTATATACAACTGGGGTTTAAGGGGTCAAAATTATATAGGCATGTTTTCGTGATGGGGATTCAGAAGAATGTAAATCTGTATCCCATTGGTTAAGTATTTTGTAAATCGTGATTTAAATACATACACTGCAAAAAGACTCTGACCAGACCATGCGAGTATACATGTAATCTGATCAGACTGTGTGGATGTACAAGCTAATCGACGCATTCTGTATGTGCACATGTCATTAACCCTTGTCCTGCTGAACCCGGATATATCGGCCGTTGCAAACAGTGTAGATCCAGATCAGTTGGCTTCTGAAGAAGCCAACTGATCTGGATCTACACTGTTTGCCATTAAGTATACGAACTTATACTAACAATCGGGATCAAGTAATCTGATTGGTTAAAAATTAGAATTGGGTGTGGCATCTTAATTTATTCAGAATGACAAGGGTTAAGTACATGTTCTAATGTTATGGCTCGTTTACAATTGAGCCGGGACACAGTATTTCCTACAAGATTGCTTGTGCGCCCAGCGAAGACTCAGATCAGTCTACGCGTCTACACATTCTGAACAAAACCTCTGCCGTCCGTCTGCAGAAAGACTGGGTGTTTGGCTAGCAATAGAGTGCAAAGCAATGACTCTAATGAGGCTGCGTAATTGCGCAGGCTGATCTAAGTCATTAAATGGCGGACATGCGATCTTGCAGGAATTGATGTGTCCCGGCTTATTTTTTTTAAGTTTATGGTTATTTGAAGATAACAAGGCTTAAAGCAGACAGGCTTCATTCGTTTTTGCCATCACGAAAACATGCCTATATAATTTTGACCCCCTTAAACCCCACTTTTACATAGTAAAACAGGAGTTTACAGGGGTATACCTTATTTTTCTTATTTCTGCTCAGAAACATAGATTGTGGGTACTCGTTAGAACCGCCTCGGCGGGGCGGTTCTAACGAGTACCCACAATCTATGTTTTGAACAGAAATATGAAAAATATCAGATTTTTTTATCTGAAAATTTTCATTTTTTTGGCTGTAAAATGTTCAATATATTTGGATAGGCGTGTATTCGTAATGACTTGTCTTTTTGTCCTTTTTTATGTCATTTTCTATGGCCTTATTTGTCCCTTTAATCCCATTTCACAGTTTTACTGCAGAAACGTATTGTTGATGCGAAGAACCATAGAGCAGTTTGTTTCCTCGACTTACTTACTGGGCTATTTTTCAACTAAGGATTGTAACATATAAAATTATTTTAAGCTACACTAGACTGTACGCCTCGACTTACTTACTGGGCTATTTTTCAACTAAGAATTGTAACATATAAAATTATTTTAAGCTACACTAGACTGTACGCCTTGAAAGATAAGAGTCTGAAGAAAGGCTAGGCTCAAAGACAGGAGTGCGCTGTAAAAAGAGGATTAATTCCACAGTGTCATTCTGTCTCTTGATCTCAAGGAGGTAACATCTCCAGTCAACCAACAGAATTACCATGTATGTATTTCTAGTCCACTGATTGGCTACAATAAATCCACACCTTTACCTGTACAGGTAAAATATTCCCTGTACTTGGAACCAGACTCAGCTTTTAAAAGATATACGACATGATTATGTTACTGCTTGGGAAAAGGCTGAAAAGGGGGTATAAACATTGTTCGGTCATTTAAATGGACTGTATCCTTAAACTATTTTTTTTTTTTTTACTGTATTGAAGTGTATGGAAAGGAATCAGGAAGAAGAAGACTCCCAAATGGTAATGACGTCATCAGACGAGTACATAATGTACAAATTGGTATTCAAAATGCTATAAAAGTTCTTTCCGCGTAATTCTTGGACGCCCCTCATATGTATGCTTCAGGAAATGGATGACCGTCCTCGCTGAGACAGGCGAAAACAACAACCGTAACTGTCATCCCAACCAAATTTGTATTCATAACTTGTCAACCTAACTTTAACACACGTTAATAAAATGACCAACGAATCAAGTGAATTTCCGTACAGTCACTTCCGGTCTCAAACTCAACTTCGGACAGGCATATTAATCTGGCAGATCGTGTCACCGATTCTTCTTGTGTTCGGCACGATCGGTAATATTTTGTCTGTGATAGTGTTGACGCGGAGGACTATGAAGCAGTTTGTTTCCTCTACTTACTTACTAGGTTTATCAGTCGCTGATTTGATGGTGTTATATATAGGTTTACTCAGACAATGGATTCGGTATCTTGTTGGATTTGATATTAGGACGAGCGCTAATTGGATATGCAAAGTGCACTCATTTGTTCAATATGCTGTCCTAGATTTTTCGGTGTGGCTTCTGACAATGTTTACTGTAGAGCGGCTTATACCTACTTTCAAACCATTTTCAAACAGAATAATATGTACACAAAAGCGAGCAAGAATGATAATCGCTATGATAGGAATAGTCGTGGCAGTTATTAATTCGCATATTCTTTATGGAATGGAAAGAAAACCAGCCGGAACCGGAAATAAAACTCAAGACTATAGCTGTGGACCGTCTGATGTATATGCTAATTTCTTTTTCTTTGTATGGAATTATATTGACTTGTGTAAGTTCTCACTGATGCCATTTCTAATTCTTTCATTAAGCAATATCTGCATAATCTACAAAGTCGTTTCTAATAACCGAAAAATGAAATGTCAGGTGGCGCCCTCTACCAGTAAGTCAACGCACAGAAAGGCATCTTCCATGTCACGACTGCTTCTGGCTCTAAATATCGAATTCATTTTCTGTACGGCACCAGTGTGTGTTTATCTTATTAGTGAACCGTATTGGATTCCAAGAGATGTGCCCAGAAACGTTCAACTGGAGGACCCATGGTGGGCAGTTGTTAACATCCTGATGTATACAAATAATGCTGTGAATTTTATACTGTACTGTTTGAGTGGGTCTACGTTTAGACAGGAGCTTAAGAGGGTGCTTAAAACCACAGCGGACACATGATGTTCATCACGAAAACATGCCTATAAAATTTTGACCCCATTAAACCCTACTTTTATATAGTAAAACTGGGGTTTACAGGGGTATACATTATTTTTCTTATTTCTGCTTAAAACATTGATTGTGGTACTCGTTAGAACCGCCTCGGCGAGGCGGTTCTAACGAGTACCCACAATCTATGTTTTGAGCAGAAATGTGAAAAATATCGTAAATTTTTATCTGAAAATTTTTCCTTTTTTGGTTGTATAATTTTCAGTATATTTGAATAGGCATATTTTCATAATGTATATAACGGTGCATAAACATTGATCCAACGCCATGTAGTTGCGTCGACGCTGATGCAGCGTTGTACAAACATCATGTGCCCGCTGGGAATAGTACATTTTACTTTTAATAATAACGCTTGTGTCGTACAGTACTCGTAAAATGCCATGGCGAAATTCTATGGTAAAATGACATCGACCCATAAAATGACCCCACCTACAAACAGGTTATGTAATTTATCTGCAAAAAAAAAAAAAAAAAAAAAAAAAAGATCAGAATATATTTACTAATTCCATATGCAATCTGAACAAGAGGCCACGGCCTCTGAAATCGCTCACCTGAGAACACCTGCTTTAAGTGCAAGACCATATCTAAATGCCGCAGTCTTGGCACATAATGATTTATCCAATGCAATGTAGATCTCAAGATATTATCGGACATCCAAGGAACAATACAGTGAAGTTTGTTTGAAATTGATCCAGTTATTAATTAAAGGTTGTTTTTTTGTTGTTTTTTTTCTCCATTTTTTTTTTTTTTTTTTTTCGCTCTGGTGATTTTACACCGTGGCAGTTTCATAGTGTGCCGGGTCCCTATGAGTTACGGAGAAATTGTTTGACTTTTTTTCTATTTTAGCATTGGTGGCCATTTTGTTCAGCAGAGCAGAACGGTTTGAGCAATTTTGGTAGAGGACCTCCCAAAGAACTATCCCATCAAGGTTGGTTGAAATCCGCCTAGTTGTTACGGATATGTTATTTGAAGATTTTTTTTTCTATATTTAGCTCTGGCAGCCACTTTGTGCAGAGAAGTAGAATAGTTTGGGCAATTTTGGTAGAGGATCTCCCAAGGAACAATCCTATCAAGTTTTGTTGAAATCCGCCAAGTGGTAATAGAGGAGATGTTGTTTGAGTTTTTTATTTTATTTTAAACTCTGGCCGCCATTTTGTGCAGTGGAGCAAAACAATGTTAGCAGTTTTGGTAGCGGGCCTCCCAAGAAACAATCCAGTCATGATTGGTTGAAATCGGCCTACGGGTTTTGGAGGAGATGCTGTTTGAAGGATTTTATATCTGTTGCTCTGGCGACCATTTTGTGCACCGAAGTTTATATAAATATAAATATATATAAATATATATATATATATATATATATATATATATATATATATATATATATATATTAGCTCTGACGGCAATTTTGTGTAGCGGAGCAGAAAGTTTTGAGCAATATTGGTAGAGGACCTCCCGAGGAACCTATCGTTTGGTTGAAATCTGCCCAGTAGTTAAGGCGGAGATGTCGTTTGAAGCGTTTTTTTTTTTTTTTTTTTTTTTTTTCTATTTTTAGCCCTGACAGCCATTTTATGCAGCGGAGTGGAACGATTTGAACAATTTTGGTAGAGGACCTCCCAAAAAATAATCCAGTCAATTTTGGTTGAAATCCATCCAGTGGTTACAGAGATGTCATTTGAAGTTTATTCTATTTTAGCTCTGGTGGGGTGGTCATTTTGTGCAGCGGAGCGGAAGGATCTGAACAACTTTGGTAGGGGACCTCTCACGAAACAAGTTAAGTTGAAATCCGTTCAGTGTTTACGGAGAAGATGTAATTTGAATTGATTTTTTTTCTACTTTTTCTACTTTTAGCCCTGGCGGTCATTTTATGTAGGAGAGCAGAACGATTTTGAGCAATTTAGGTAGAGGACCCCCAAGGAACAATCCTATCCACCCAGTAGTTACAGAGGAGATATTGTTTGAAGTATTTTCTTTTCTTTTTTTAGCTTTGGCGGCCATTTTATGCAGCGGAGCGAAACGGTTTGAATAATTTTGGTAGAAGACCTCCCAAGGAATAATCCTATCAAGTTTGCTTGAAATCTGCCCAGTGATTACGGAGGAGATGTTGTTTGAAGTGTTGTTTTTTTTTTTTTTTTTTTTTTTTTTTTTTTTTCTATTTTTAGCTCTGGCGGCCATTTTGTGCAGCGGATCGGAACGATTTTGGCAGTTTTGCTAGAAGACCTCTAAAGGAAAACCCTGTCATGGTTGGTTGAAATCCGCCCAGTAGTTACGGAGATGTCATTTGGGAGCAAATTCTTACCTTTTAGACTACTGTGCTTTCAACATCTTTCAGAAAGTTGCTCTTTGCTTGGCGCTTTACGCAGAAGAAGTATTTGCAAATTTTTGTCATGAGCGAATGCAAAACCATTTGTAGTAACTAACTATACACAAAAGGTTTTATTCTAGTCATTGTTTTCTTTCTTCTTTTTTTTCAAATATTTTCACTTTTCACCATTCTTGGAGGCTGATTTTCAACAAGTTCCGCTTTTTCATTTTCTCTGAAATTTTCATAATATTGTTGTCAAACATCAGTTATTCAAATTCAGCAAAGAAAAATAAAAAAAAAAAATATATTCTTGGACAAAAATTCGAAAGCAAAATCTCTTTACAATAGAAACTGCACAGGTCAGACCAATTTTTGGCCGAAAATTTAATTTTAGGTTACATATTTTAGAACAAAACACAGAACCAGAAAAGACAATTGGTTTCTGATAAGATACAGTCGATCGGAACAAAATATTTTCATTTAAAATAAAAGTCCAAGCGAAAAAAAAAAAAAAAAAAAAAAAAAAATGGAAAAAAAAAAAGAAACCTCTTTCCGAGTGATGTAGAAAGTACAGTAGACACCTTTTCAGAAGCATCATAAAAACATGCCTATATAATATTGACCCCCCCCCCCCCCACCACCACCACCTTAACCCCCACTTTTATATATTAAAACTATCGAATCGGTTCTAACGAGTACCTACAATCTATGTTTTTGAGCAGAAATATGAAAAATATCAGAGATTTTTATCTGAAAATTTTCGTTTTTTGAGGTGAAATTTTCTATATAATTGAATAGGCATGTTTTCGTAATGGGACTTTGGTGTGCAGGAAGGCAATGAGAAAGTCACAAAAGTTATCTCTATTATAAAAAAAATGATCAAAATCTTACCAAGTGTATCATATCCCTTTAATAATAATAATAATAATAATAATAATAATAATAATAATAAAAATAAAAAAAAAAACCCAAAAAAAAAACAAAAAAAACAAAAAAACATGAACCAACATAGTATTATTGTCCGGTGACCTGTGACATCTGGTTTCAATTTTATATTCGACATGATAAAGCTGGGATTCAGAAACGTCCGGTTATATTTGCGTTTTCAACACTCTTGACAGAGACTTCAATTCGGGTACATTAATGAAAGAAGAAGCGCCTGGTCAAACTGCAGATAAAGTGCAAATTGATAGTAGTCATTGCTAACGGTATTGTTGCACATGTATATATTAATCCATACATGCCTTGCGTCCCACCAAAGGGACATTGACAAACAGTGAATACCCAGGCCAGACTCCACAGAATGCGGCGTCTGATAAGGGTCTACACGATTTGCATCAAATATAGGAATTTTCTATAAAAAATGATAATGGATTAATAATAAAAACTCACCAGATAGCCCTTCTATTGGAAATGGATTGGTCCAAAGTGTTATGGTAGAAGACTCTAGAATAAATGGTTAAACCCTTGTCCAGCTGAACCTGGATATACCCTGCCTTTGCAAACAATGTAGATCCAGATCAGTTGGCTTCTGAAGAAGCCAACTGATCTGCATCTGCACTGTTTGTTATTAAGTATTTGAATTTGTATGAACAACTTGGATCACGTATTCTGCTTGGCTGAAAATTAGAAGTGGGCGTGACATCTTATAATTTATTCAGCAGGATAAGAGTAAATGTAAATACAGCTAATTGTCCGACTTAAGCGGGTTTGGTACACTTGTAGAGTTTTCGCCATTTCCGCAAGAGAAGATAACTTTTGTGACTTCCTGTTTGCTTTACCGTATCCCAAGCGCATTCTGAAAATGATTGATTGTGTTGGGGTTTAACGACACGTCAACCCTTGTGGGTCATTTTGTGTCGTCTCCCAGAGAAAGGGAGAAAAGAGACAGAAGAGATAGCAGAAGAGATGAAAGAGAGGGACAGGGAAGAAAGAGGAACAGGAATGAAAGAAGAAACAGAAGAAATAAAAACATCACCTCCCTACCCTTACCCGCTACAAGAATAGAAGGCCTTGCCCAACTGTAAGCCAATATCAGCTGGACGCCCCGGTGACATAAGATACATGACACCTTCTGAAAAAGGGTCAACTCTATAAGGAAGGAATTTGCTGAAGAACAAATTCTTGCCTGACAGGCCTCAATTTGCTCCCTCCGGGAGCAAACTGAGGCCTTTCAGGGAAGAATTTGCTCCCTCCTTTTCAGAAGAGGACAACAAATTTTGACTGAGTTTTCTTCCCTGAAAGGCCTCAATTCTCCATAAGAAAACAAAAGTGACCATATTGTGAAGAGTATTCGGTTTGCTTTATTATCGTATTTACCCTAAATACTGGGTCACTTTGACCCTTACCATGGTTGTCCTGAGATTTGATCAACTCCAATATACTACCTGTTGACATGTCTGTTGGATGAATGGCAAACAGAGTAGACCCTGAGCAGACGCCGCCTTTCTCTGTTTGCTCAGGCCTGTCTGCTTCAATACTTAGGGTAACGAACTGATCGATTACATGTGTTAAGCCTTCGGAAATTGCCTCAAGAGGACTAATATGCTATAAAACGATTGTCTGATAATTGATTTTCAGAAAATAATCGTGTAGAAAATTCCCAATAAAGAAGGGATCATATATGGTCCATGGGCCAAAATAACTTTGTACAAGATTTCAATATAAAAACGGTAGCGTATATATACGTGTGCATGTATTATAGTTCCTACTATACACTGCTTCCTCAGAAAATAAATGCATTTCGCAGCTGACAGGAACACGCCTGGTAAACTATCACAGGTACCACCACGGAGTTATAGATTAAATGGTTGTGACAGATATCCGGAGCTGCCTGTGATGGTCAAAAACTAAACATAAAAAGTTAGGTGTTCGTCTTTTTTGATAAAATACACAATAACCAGAGAGTTTACTGAAAATCAAAGAGTGCTATTCGACCCTTATAAGCATAAAGTTTTGTCACACGACATATTCCTCGGAACTTTCAGCATTTACGAAAGTTATGAATGCTGACGTGGCGTTAAGATCAACCGAAAGTACTCAAATCAGAAAAAAAATTGGTTGTTTTAGGTCTTAAATACAGTTTCTTGCTTAAGAATCTGTTTATTTCTGCTCACTGGCGTAAAGTAAACCTCCTTGCCCAAATATAAACCGATAAATTTCCAAATTAGGCTGGGTTCTCTAAAAAAACAACTGGAGGTGCCTTTGACGGCATTGGAGGTGCCTGTGATGTAAGAAAATATAGTGAAAATCTGAAGAGTTATTGCAGCTACACATATTGACATGCTTTTTTTGTAGACCACTGCCTCGAAGGATTCGTTCATTCAACGTCGCACTAATCTATTAGAATGCGAATATTATAAATATTTTTGTTAGACAATGATCAAGAACTAATACAATTAGATCTCACATCCCGCCCTCAAAACCAAAATGGAAATACATGTGAGTATAAAATACATTGGCAACAGTTCAAAAAATGCACGCATGCAAAAGTGGTGCAATTGAAAAGACAGGTCCCATACCCAGATTTGAAATTATCGGTCGGTTCAACCTGACTAATGTGCCGCATGCTATATCACAGTGGACAACGTACGTCACGATGGAAAAATGTACAGTTTTAGAAGCAAAAAATCTCGATGCCGGATAGAAAATTAGGTTTTACAAGGCCGATTTTTTTTAAATTTTTATTTATTTATTTATTTATTTATTTTTAATTTTATAAAGTGCACGAACCCCGTAGCAATATCCCTTGTCTTCAGCAAAGGTCATCAGTTTATCAGAACACTTCAAAAACAGCGATTCCTATGAAGTATTCGGGTAACTGACATATCTTTATTTAACTTTGACATTCGCTGAAAGCAGAAGCCACTTCAGGGGCATGCATTTTACAAAAAATCGGCCCTGTAAGACTTGAGATATAACTCATTTTCTTAAAGGCTCCATAGTTCTCAAAAAAGACATTTTTGTCCAAGAAAGGTTTAATAAATTGACATATAGTATTAATAGGATCATAAAATGTGGCATCTGACAGCCTGTAAAATTTCAATTAGTCTCTCGTTTTTGAACTGGATCAAAAATGAGATGATTTTTTTATCGTATCTCTGAATTAATGTTGGCAACATTATTTCAGAGATACGATTAAATATCATTTCATTTCAAGAACGAGAAACTAAATGAAATTTTACAGGCTGTCAGGTGCCACATTTTATGATTGTATTAATACCATATATCAATTTATTAAACTTTCTTGGATAATAAAATGTCTTTTTTGAGGACTATGGAGCCTTTAAAGGTATCGAGATTATTTTATTTTTAGAATCACGTGATCGTGACGTAGGTTGTTCCCCATGTATGTGTCATTCCTGGCCCAGGACTACAATCATTCTTTAAAGTTTAGCTCATCTTAACTTTAAGGGAGGTAATTTTGTATCATGAAAACTAGAATGTAAAAATCATTTTCGCTCTGTTTTTTTTTTTTTTTTTTTAGTTTAGTTTATTCGATTAAGTACATCCACAACTGATTCAGTTCCTTAACTTTTTATAAATATTCTTAATATAAAGTGTAGAACACGACCTTGATCTTATCTTTAAGGTGTAAAATTTCTAAGGTCGTGTTTTGACCTTAACTTTAAGGTGTGAACTTTCCAAGGTCGTGTTTTGATCTAAACTTTAAGGTGTGAAAGGATTTCCAAGGTTGTGTTTTACACTTTATATTAAGAATATTTATGAAAAGTTAAGTAAGTGAACCAGCTGTGGATATACTTAATTGATTAAACATAAAACCAGATCGGAAAATGATTATTAAATGCTAGTTATCATGACGCAAGAAGGGTAGTTGTCAGTTACTGACGAAAGTATACTCACTTATTACTGGTTAACCCCTTAGGAGGTCTAAGCCTGCCCAGGAATAGTGTGGCTAGGTTAACTGACAGTCCCGCCTGGTTAGATTAACTGACAGTCCCGCCATGATTTTAGTTGTTTATAGTGGACGTAAAGAAACAAAACAACAAAACTACAACAACACATACAGTGAGCGTCATACGACATACGCGAGCGATACGCATACGAGTTACCAAAAGGGTCAACAATGTAGGTTATTTTAGGTGTTCCGGTAATGCTCAAATTGCGTCATAATTTACGGTGAAAATCATCGGCATTTTTATACTTTTGGTACACCATATGTGTAGCTGGAAGGCGTGTGATATATTGAGCAAAGACAATTTTCTGCGAGTTGGAATGACTAACAGGCAGCACCTCCCGATTACAGTCATCACCTTTCAAGAAAAAAAAAAGTCTTACTTCAGTGAGCATTCTATGACAATCTAACTCAAAAGCGCCAATAATTTTTTGAGATTACGTTTTATAACTTTAACATGGTAATTCATGACATACACATTATGATAGCTTATTGCGACACTGAATGAATGATTCTTTCCAGGCTGTAATCTAGAGAAGAATTATATTAATATTTGCAGCTGCAATAACTCTTTAGAGGCACCTCCAAGACGTCACAGGCACCTCCAGCTGTTTTGTTTGAAGAATCCAGCCTTATTTGGAGTTTATCGATATCTGTATTCAGGCAAGCAGGTTTGCTTTACATCAGTGTACCGAGATAAACATATTCGTATGCAAGATACCCGCATTTAGAACCAAAAACGATCGATCTTTTTCTGTTTCGAGTACTTCGGGCTGACTTCGAAGCCATTTTAAAGGTCGTATCTTTGGTAAATATAGGAAGTTCTGGGGGATATGACGTGTGACAAAACTTTATGTCTTTAAGGGTCGAATAGCACTTTTCAATCTTTTAATCAACTCCATCGTTATTTTGTATTTTGTCAAAAATGATGAACACCTACCTTTTTTTGACTATATTTTGACCATCACAGGCAGCTCCGGACCCTTGTCACAACCGATAATCAGTACCTCCGCCGGAGGTACCTGTGATAGTTTACCAGGCGTGAGGAAACGAACTAGCGGGTACATGACGTTTCGAGGGTTGAGCGCAAGACTATAGTAAATCAAACATATTTTTTAAACCCTTGTTTAGGGGCAACTTGGACCCCTTTGTAAACAATGCAAATTTAGGTGCCATTGCTCATACGAGCAATGGCACCTAAATTTTCATTGTTTACCGAAAGAAATGTTGTAATCTTCATAACGCGTTCATGGTGAGGAGATTAGGTTTGGGGAAAAACAACCATCTGACTTACGCCAGTCTTGCGATCAACCCTCGATTTATACTATGTCGCCTCAATGTCTATTCAACATTGCAAGACTTTGCATCGAAGTTGAGATTTTATATAAACGTCATGTGCCGTTCATACAACGCCGATTCAACGTCACATGGCGTATCGACGTTGATGTGACGTTGTATAAACGTCATGTGCCCGCTTGGTATCCTCTTGAACTGACAAGCGTCGGTACACATGAAAGAAAAGTACGGACCCACCCTCTCCCCCACCACACACACACACACACACCACAGCTTGACAAGCATCGGCATACATGAAAGAAATAATTTTCTCCCAAACAGACAAGCGTCGGCACACGTGGATGAAAACTCTCCTCCCAAGCGGACAAGCGTCGGCACACATGAAAGGAAAAATGAAACTCTCCTCCCGAACAGACAAGCATCGGCACACATGAAAAGAAACTCTCCTCCCAAACATGAAATCATCGCCATACATGAAATAAAGCTCTCTTCCTGCACAGATAAACGTCGGCACACATGAAAGACAACTCTCCTACCAAACTTACAATCGTCGGCACGCATGACAGGAAAATCTCCTCACAATCTGACAAGCGTCAGTACATACAAAAGGAAACTCTCCTAACAAATAGACAAGCGTCGGCACACATGAAAGGAAACTCCTAACAAATAGACAAGCGTCGGCACACATGAAAGGAAACTCTCCTAACAAATGGACAAACATCGGCACTCAGAAAAGGAAACTCTCCTAACAAATGGACAAACATCGGCACACTTGAAAGGAAACTCTCCTCCCAAACAACCAAGTGTCGGCACATATTAAAGGAAACTCTCCTCCCAAACAGCCAAGTCTAGGCACATATTAAAGGAAACTCTCCTCCCAAACAGCCATGTGTCGACCACAGTGGCGTCGACACATATAAATGATAACTGTCCTCACAAACTGACAAGCGTCGGCACACACGAAAGGAAACTCTCCTAACAAATGGACAAACATCGGCACATATTAAAGGAAACTCTCCTCCCAAACAGCCATGTGTCGACCACAGTGGCGTCGACACATATAAATGATAACTGTCTTCACAAACTGACAAACGTCGGCACACATGAAATCAAAATCTACTCCCTAAATTACAATAATTCAGAAACTAGTCGATTTTTTCATGCTAGCCGGGCTATGACTTGTTGATCTTTGGCTCGAAGCTGGCAAGGAAACAGACCTATATCTGTGCACCACTTTCTTGAACAAACGTTTAAGTTCCCGTCTGAACTTTGTCCCACTGACACAGTAAAGAATGAAATTCACAGTATTGTTCGTGTACATGAGAATTTTCACAAATGCATACCAGGGGTCTTCCTCTTGTACACTCACAGGCACATCCGGTGGGGTAACGTACGGCCTACAGACGAGATATATACAAATTGGCGCTGTACTCACTATAAAAATAACATTGAGAGCGACCAGCAGTTTAGACATGGAGGACGTCTTATTTTCGGTCAGTTCACTGGAAGTACCCGTATGTCGTTTTAGCTTTCGTTTGTTTGAAATAACTTTGTATATAATATAGATATTACTACTAGAGAGAATGAAAAATGGTACAATGGAAAACAGTGATAAGTCAATGTAATGCCAGACATATTTGAAAAACATATCGTATCCATCTGAAGCTGGGCCACAGCTGTAGTGTTCACTTCCGTTTCCGCTTCTGACTGGTTTAAGTTCCATTCCGAAAAGGAAGTGACAATGAACAATGAGATCCACAATCAGAATGCAAATAATCACACGTTTTGCTCGCAATCTTGTACACAGAATCTTGTTTGAGATAGGTTTGAATGTGGACAGGAATCTTTCAACTGTGAGCGCCGTCAGCAGCCAAATGGAGAAGTCTAAGAGTGCATAGTGCAGCCAATACTGACCTTTACATGTCCAGTTGGCAGCATGTCTAACATCAGTTTTGATATACCTTATCCAATCCCTCATGAGACAAACGTACAACACTAGCAAGTCCGCCACTGATAAGCCTAGTAAAAAAGTGGACGACACAGACTTCTTCATAGCTTTACGTGATAAAACAATCACAGATAACACGTTACCAATTGTTCCCAGGATCAATAAAACAGGTAAGACAATCTGTAACATTAACTTTCCAGCCTGAAGAGCCGCTTGGGACCGGAAGTGGCTATACGGAAATTCCTCCGATTCATTCATTATTCTGGTTTGGAACTTCGTAGCGAACCCTTAGATGCTTTGTTACGTTTTCGGTAAGTGTAGGAATATATCAAATGGACAAAGTAATTGCTGCCAATAAGATTACGTCCAAGATATGAAACTGGTCCTTGTTACATATTATACATATTATGGGCCTTCGGTGTCCATTTAACGCTTAGCATGCTGGGTAAAAAGGTTCAGCAGGCGATATTTGGAATATATATATATATATATATATATATATATATATATATATATATATATATATATATATATATATATATATATATATTTATATTTTTTTTTTTTTTTTTCAAGAAAGTAACTTTGACATTTCATGCAAAATGTCTCCAATGGGCACAATTCGTATGAAATATCCAAGCCAGCTGTCTGGGAAAAATAAACATATCATCCATTTGTCGTCTGTTGAATGTGTCCCCAGATGGCTGAGGTCAATATATATCAGGGTATACATGTATGTGAAAAGTACAGATCCAGGCCCCGAGGTTATAAACATTTTTTCATGCTCAACTCAGCTGAGCATGAAATTTGTCATGCTAATAAATCTCAAATAACTAACAATTGCAAACTCTTTGTTGCTAAACATAACTGAGCATGAGATTTTCTTTGCTAATAAATATGAAAATGCCAACTATTGTTGGCATTTTCATATTTATTAGCAGAGAAAATCTCATGCTCAGCTGAGTTGAGCATGAAGAAAGTTTTATAACCTCGGGGCCAGGTCATCTAGAGTCATTTACTATGATCAGGAACTTTGCAATACATGCATGTCGGTATATCCCAGCACGAAAACATGCCTATATAATGTTGACCCCCTTAAACCCACCTTTTATATAGTAAAACTGGGGTTTACAGGGCTAGACATTATTTTTCTTTTTTCTACTCAAAAACATAGATTGTGGGTACTCGTAAAAACCGAATAACAGAGGCGGTTCTAACGAGTAACACAATATATGTTTGGAAAATAAATATGAAAAAAAGAATTTTTATATGAAAATTTTCAATTTTTGGTGATAAATTTTCAGTATATTTGAATAGGCTTGTTTTCGTAATGCTGTGGTATCCAATTCTGTAAATGGATAGTAAAAGCTCTGATTAGACTGCGCCGATATGAGCATTTGCTGTCCGTGTATGCCCTGAAGACATCTTTACGCATTATGCGGGTTCATTGCAGGGTCCGGAATCGAATCACGGACCCCCTGCTTGCCGGGCAGAGGTGCTACATAATTATGTAACCGTTGCACTGTCGTGGTTCTTCCTACGTTGCATTACGAAAACACGCCTATTCAAATTTATTGAAAATTTCACCACCAAATAATTGAAAGTTTTCAGATAAAAATTCAGATATTTTTCATTTTTTGCTCAAAACATAGATTGTAGGTACTCGGTTCTAACGAATGCCAACAATCTATGTTTTTGAGCAGAAATAAGAAAAATAATGTATACCCCTGTAAACCCCAGTTTTACTATATAAATGTGGGGTTTAAGGGGGTCAAAATTATATAGGCATGTTTTCGTGATGGTACGCCAATTTCAACTATATATAAGTTGTGCATTACTTCATTTAAACTGAGATTGTGCCACTGTTTAAAACATTATTGTACTGTGTTCCAGGCACATGTCAATGTTCACTGGCGTATTGCTCAGAACCTGAAATCTAAATTTAAATCACCATGATGAGAGCATGAGATTGTATATTCCTATTCTTTTAACTAGATATATGTACCAACTTTAATGTTTTTTCTCTGGCTTTGTTAACGAATAAACAAAATTAAATGTTTACGTATAAACAATCTTGACTTTTCTGTACGTAATTTCCGGACATATCTTACACACTGGGAAATTATGATCATAATCTCGGCGACAATACTTAACGCTTAGTACTTTAGGTAAACTTTTCTGCTGACGATATTTTAAATGTTTTCTTATTTTCCCAGGAAACAGGTTTTGATATTCCATGCGATTTGTCTCCATTGGAGACGATTTGCATGAAGTGTCAAACCTGTTTTCTTGAACAAATAAGGGAACTATTTTAAAATGTCGTCTGCTGCAAATTTTACCTGAGTGCTAAGAGTTAACCCATTATATTCGGGAGACCCCTATAAGGCTAATTGCCAAACAGTGCAGACCCAGATCAGACGCCATAGAATGCGGCGTCAGATCAGGGTCTTCACTATTTGTAAATAGTTTAGCCAGTTTTCTTTCGGAATATCTAAATCTCATAGCCAGAAGTACCCAAAATTGCGGAAGTACCCAAAATTGAAATTGAACTCTTCCAATATATAGTGTGGGGCAGTCTGTAATGGGTTAAATGATTTTATCTGGTTGCTGATCGTATCATATTTAACCAAAGCATTCAGACAGATAGCCCTCAGCAAACAGTGTAGACCCAGCTAAGTCACCGCAGAACGCGGCGTCTGATTAGCGTCTACACTGTTTATGACTCGTCCAGCATAACAACGTTATTCGCTATTTCGATATCACTATGATGGCATGACGTCGCGGAGACGTCGATCTGACGTTAAATGTTCAAGGAATCATTTGAGGGAAATGGAAACACTTTCAGGTGCTGTCAAAAGTGTTTGCCTCCCTTTTGAAAAACAAAAACAACAAAACAAAAAAACAAAAAAAAACAAAAAAAACGTCTGCCTTAAATGAAAAGAAACTAATGTTTTTGTTTTGTTTTTTTTTTTTTTCAGAAGGGGCTTGGTACGTGACCCTTTTAGAGTAGACCTTTTCAGAAGCGGTCTGGTGTACAGGAAAATAAACAGGAAGTAGTAAAAGTTGTATCCCTTGTGAAAAAATGGTGGAAAATCTTCCAAGTTCAGCTTGTCCCCTTAAAAGACTTCTTTTTGAGTGATAGCGTACATATGTATTTTGAATTGCATCAAATGACTAACTGGGCCACGTTAAATTAAAAAAGGTGTCTGAGAACATGTTCAAAATTCACAGGTTCAGATTCATACCGCGCATGCGCAAAGTATCATCCCGACATTTGCTCTCCATTGATACATTCTATAGTGCCAAATGATTCTGTTAGCGGACAGTGAAGGCCCTGATCAGACTGCGCGGATGCGCAGGCTGATCTGAGCCTTCGCTGTTCGCATATATCCGAAGACACCTTTTCGAATGGCACGGTACAACTAATGAAAACACTTATTAATATCCACTTGTGTGGCTTATCAGTTATATTGTCGCTGAGATTTCTATCTGGATTTCTTGTACACTCACTGAAACCGTTTACAACTGCACGTAGCTAGCCGGATCTTTAACAAATTTGGAAAACAATGGCATTTGGTAAACAATGACAATTGGTAAACAATGGCATTTCAATGTTTACGGAACTGGGTTTGGGTATGCACGGACTAAACTGCATCCCTGCGTAGTCTCTATCAGACAACTTCTATTTAGAAGCTACATAATGATCTAATGTACTAGTATGGCTTCATACTTGTTATATATGTACGAAGAAATCCCTTCCACTGGTGGGGAGGGGTCGGGGAGTGGAGGGCGGCTACTCGTAAAGAACAGAATTTGGTTTAAATTTTATTTTATTTGTATAACTCATACAAGCAGTTACAAACATAGATTGAATGTTCAGACAAATTATACATATAAAACAGATTCAGAAGTCTATAGATTTTTGCAACATGCAGACGTATAAATGCGCAAAAATCTATCAATGGTATGTTATGTCAAGATATATAAGCCCCAACGTCAGAAAACGGGCATGTGTGCCCAGAGAAGATTCAGATCAGCCTGCGCATTCGCGCAGTCTGATCAGAATTTTCATTGAGCGCATTTTGGAGAACCAAGAAAGCAAAGTTTCTTCATGTGGACAACGAAAACTCTGATCATATTGTGCAGATGCGCAGTCTGATTTGAGCCTTCTTTGTGCGCACATGTGAGAAGGTACGTTTTCTCACATTGTGGCTCATATGACAAATCATCAATCATTGAAAATATGGCTGACATAATGTGATTGGTCAAAGGTAATAAAATCATGACATTTGCATACATTTTAACCAAAAAAAAACAAAAAAAAAAAACAAAAAAAAAAAAAAAAAACAACAACAAACAAACAAACAAAACAAATCAAAACAAAACAAAAAAAGACAAAAAACGTATTGATTTTTTTCCTGCATTGTACATGTACGTCTCCACGAAAACATATGTTGTGAATACTTTTTTTAGAAGTGCTCGCCGATGTGCCTGTAATGCGTACCCACAACATATGTAAGAAAAATATTACATTGATACCCGCCATTTACCTGGAGCTATGTATATGGTACGACTATTCGGCCACGAATAGAACCGGGACCACCCACACAGGAAGCGGACGTTCTACTGTCGAGGAGGTTGGTCTTTTTCGCACACAGATGCGCATTCGTTCTGAAGTTAAAGTGCCTTATCTGGAGCTATGCATAAATATCGGGATCAAACATGGCTTTTCATGCATTAACATTCGCCAGGTCCCGTGGGAAGTGTTGAAAACCGAGGCCGAAGGCCGCGGTTTTCAACACCTCCCAAGGGACTTGGCGAATATTAATGCATTGAAAAAACATGTTTGATCGCTATTATTGCATAAAAACTGAAAACATTTGCTACATTTCGCGTTATTTCTTGCATTATTTTGTTTCGCCTTTTCACCGATATCTCGCGAACGTAATTTCCACTGACTATGCTCGTTCTAGGGCCGGGCAGTACACGTCTCGTGACGGCTTCAAATCTGTGGCCCCGGTACGAACATATTGAAAGTTGCGTAGCCGTGCATTAACAGCGCGTGAATTGCCTCGTTAATACACGGCTTTTCACCGGTTAATGCACGGCTGTTAATAACGTGCGGCACTGCTTTTTATGCAATAATATAAATTAAGGCTACAATTAAGATGCACAACCTACCGGAGGCAGCGACAAAAGATTGGTTGGTTGGTTTGAAGTTTAACGGCCCAGTCAACACTATTTACGTCATGTCGAGCCCGTCAGTTTACCTCACTACATTTTTCCTGTACAGGTTTAGTCCTCTAAGCGGTTTACAAGTACTTGTGCACATTCTTTCGCCAGAAACTGACAATCAGCGGAAAGGAGAGAATAACCGATCTCCACGAAAGAATGTAACTGGACCCGCGGGGATCGAACACGCGCCCTCCGGATCACCAGTAAGACGCGATAAGCGATTGCAAACGAAAACAGCATATTTGCAAAAACCGATATATACGAACAAAGAAGAATTGATCAGTAGAAAAAACAACAATTACACGTACAAGAAAATGACTTCATGGGATGATTATTTAATGATACTTATGCGATATCTTTTTTCTGAGTTTCTATATAAAAGCATATGTTATTAGTAGTCATTTGAATTGCCTCGACTTGTGGCATAAGTATCATTAAATAATCATCCCATGAAGTCATTTTCTATTCTTTCTTTAGTCCTTATCATGTGGATATTTCACTACAAATTTTTCCATTAAGTTTGAGATTGACCATGAAATATTTTCTACGGTCATTCTCTCCCTTCCGCTGATTCAAGAAGGGCAGTTGTCAGTTTCTGGCGAAAGAATGTGCACAATACTGGTTAAACGCTTAGAGGACTAAGCCTGCCCAGTAAACGTATGGTTAGGTAAACTGACCGCGCTCGACATGACCCCATTGGGTTGACTGGGCCGTAAAACCTCAACACAAACAAACAATTAGGTCGAATACGGTAGTTACAATCACTATGATAAAACAAAACAGAGGTTTCGATAGTGATTTGAAGCCAGAACACACGAAGACCACTAGTAGGACCACGATCAACCCGACTTGTCATCGACTAGACATCGATAGTCAAACGCCAACCTTCTGAAACAGGTTTAGGAAGGACATTACGAAAACACGCCTATTCAAATATACTGAAAATTTTACCACCAAAAAAATGAAAATTTTCAGATAAAAAATTCTGATTTTGTTTTCATATTTCTGCTCAAAACATAGATTGTAGGTACTCGTTAGAACCGCCTCGACGAGGCGGTTCTAACGAGCAGCCACAATCTATGTTTTTGAGCAGTGTACTTTGTAATAATTTGTGTACTTGTATTTGGATTTGGTTTATCATTACGAAAACACGCCTATTCAAATATATAGAAAATTTAACCTTCAGAAACTAAAAATTTTCAGATAAAAAACTCTGAAATTTTTCATATTGCTGCTCAAAATATCGATTATGGGTACTCGTTAGAATCGCCTCGGCGAGGCGGTTCTAACGAATACCCACAATCTATATTTTTGAACAAAAATAAGAAAAATAATGTATACCCCTGTAAACCCCAGTTTTACTATATAAAAGTGGGGTTTAAGGGGGTCAAAATTATATAGGCGTATTTTCGTGGTAGTTACCTCCCTACTATTAAAATAGTATCAAGAGTCAGAGTTATCTCCTCATACAACGTGGAAGAAACTCAGTTAATAACCAGTCTTTTGAAAGAACTATTCTGCTGGTTGAGGTTCTTTCTGTGCTGGTGTCCGTTTCAACAGACGGTTCCAATCGGGCCTTCCGGATGAACAAACGCTTGAGTTCCTGTCTGAACTTTGAACCGCTTAGACTGTACAGGATGAAGTTGACAGTATTGTTTGTGTACATTAGCATGGTAACAACCACACACCAGGGATCCTCTTCCTGTATCCTCCTGGGCACGTCAGGTGGGACCCAGTACTCCATACCTATTAAATATACGCAAATAGGCGCCGTGCAAACTATGAAAACAAAATTAAGAACAAGCAACAGCTTTGTCATGGACGATATTTTCTCCTGTTTTGGTGCAACTGAAGATGCTGCTAATTGTCTCTTCACCTTCCTGTGTTTAGAAATCACCCTGTAAATGATGCTGACATTGCTAATAGACAGAATGAAAAATGGTATTAAAGAAAAAGTACACAAATCCACATAATGCCACACATAATTTAGAAATATATCGTAATTTTTCGAACCTGGACCACAGGTACTGTCATGTGTTGTCTCCCCTGTCCTGTATTGTAGTTCTATTCCAAATAGGAAATGGAAATTAATAATAAGACTTGATAGGCACACAGAAACCAGCACGAGTGTAGTGTGTCTTTTTAAGCAACGGGTCTGACTGGAGAAAGGTTTGGAAGTCGACATTATCCGTACAATTGTGACGGTGGTGAGAAGCCATACTGAGTAATCTAAGGTGGCGTAGTACAGCCACCAGTGAAGTTTACAAATCCAATTTCCCGTCGTTCTGACGTCATAGTGAAATGTATACCGTATCCACTCCCTTAAAAGACACACATACAAGACGATCAAGTCCGCCACAGACAAACCAAGAAGGTATTTTGAAGAAGCAGATTTTTGCATGTTTTTTCGTGTGAACACGATCACAGACAATACATTTCCCACAGTGCCGACAATCAAAAGAATCGGCGAAATAATCTGCGCCAACAACACGCCCGCCCGTAGTTCGGCTTCTGACCGGAAGTGGCCATAAAGAAATTCTTCGGATTTATTGCTCATTTTATTTGTTCACTTTCCCCAAAACACATAAATGGCACGACTTATATTTTGGTCATTTATCTATATCAGTACACGTTGTTTATTTGTGTTCTTCAAAGCTGGACCTTCGCAGCGATCACTTATAGCTTGAAACTGACCTCTGAAAAGGTTAAGACAAGTTTATTACCACAAGAAAGAGAAATCACGTCATTTTGGCCACGCCAAGCAAATGTGCCTTCGAACATGCGCAAAATGCGCAGATTCAGATCATCCTGCGCATGCGCAAAGTATCATCCAGGCCTTCGCTCTCCATATATACATTCTGCAGTGTTCAATGATTCTGTTTGCGGACAGGGATAGCCCTGATCAGACTGCGCGGACGCGCAGTCTGATCTGGGCCTTCGCTGTCCGCATATGCCTGAAAACATGTCTTCGCATGACGCGACCCACTCATAGGTATCGAATGAGCCGGAAAACAGCAATTGTTAGAACATGATCTATGCGGCCAGCAAAGACTCGGATCAGACAGTAGTCTGATCAGTCATTGCTATCTGCATGAATAAGTTACGGAGTTTTGGCTATCCATGCCGCGCACAGTGCAGACACAGATCGGACTGCCCGAATGCGCAGGCTGATCTTAAGTCTTTGCTGTGCGCTCATGCCAGTTTGTACGAACTGATGTGCGCAATTTAAATTCTGACAAACCTCTTTGTTACAGTATTATAAAGTACAGCGAACCCTCGTTCGTTATAACGACAACATTCATTCCCAAAGATGTTGCCATTATAATTAATTTGCTGTTGTGAAGAATCCTTAATGGACAGAATGTAAGCAAAACCTTGTTTTATTCTTATTTCCTCACAGAACATGTGTTTTGGATATTTGTTAGAATCGCCTCAGTGAGGCGATTCTAACAAATATCCAAAACATATGTTGCTTGAAGTTTTAATGAATATTCTTGCATATATTTTCATTAAACAGTCACCTCTTGAGCAAAAGTTTCGTGCTATTCAAATTGTCATTATAACGAATTTTGTCGTTGTAACGAGTGTCGGTATAAAGAAGGTTGACTGTATATGCGTTAAGAGTTTAATGACATAGGGTTGGACATACGTTAACGAGTTTATGTAATGTACACTGCAACGTCGAGACAACGTCGCATCGACTTCGAAACAACGTCGACACAACGTCATGTGCCCGCTGGGGAATTTACCCTTTCAGTCCTTCAAACCTAAACTAATACCTGTGCAAACATTGTAGATCCAGATGAGGTAGCTCATGTATAAATCATCTCATCAGAGTCTGCACTATTTGCCATTTTGTTATGGAGTTTAGACTGACCCCCCTATTTACATAAATGGACATGTCCAAATTCAAGAATCGAAGAGTCCACTTCAGAAACAAGGTAAAAGGTTTAACAATACGCAACAAAACAGCATCCAAGCCGTCTCATGACAAAACCAATAAAAAGGCATGTGCACCCAGCGAAGACAGATCAGCCTGGCATCCGCCCAGAAGTGAGTTCAGCTGGGTTTGTATGATATACATCACGAAAACACGCCTATATAATTTTGACCCCTTAAACCCCACTTTTATATAGTAAAACTGGGGTTTACCGGGGTATACATTATTTTTCTTATTTCTGTTCAAAACATAAATTGTGAGTACTCGTTAGAACCGCCTCGCCGAGGCGGTTCTAACGAGTACCCACAATCTATGTTTTGAGCAGAAATATGAAAAATATTAGTTTTTTATCTGAAAAGTTTAGGTTTTTGGAAGTAAAATTGTCTATATATTTGAATAGGCGTGTTTTCGTAATGTTCAACATCTATGGACGCCTTGGATGACCAAGTACCTTCAATACCAGGTTGCGCCAACATGATGACTGGTCAAAGCAAATAATGTTCGCATTAGAAAGTAAATGAAGAAATGCACGACCGACTTTTTTTTTTTTTTTTTGTAAAATGGCATTTGGCAAGCACATTGGATAGATCTCGTCAATATCAATCTTTATGCGAAAAATAATTACAATATTCCTAACAGTTAAAATTATTGCCATTTTTTCAACTGAAAAAAAAAAAAAAAAAAAAAAAAACTCGGCTTTGCCAGGGTCAAATAAAAATGACACTTGGTAGTTCCTTCGGTTAGATGGTATCAATATTAATGTGCCGTAAACAAACTTTTATTAACATATCCCATTTTGGCTTAAGACCTACGTCCATTTTCATACTTTTACAGCTATAATCTCGGCTTAGCCTCGGTCAATGAAAAGTGGTATTTAGAAAATCCGTCGACTAGATCTTGTCGGCGTCAATCTCTGAGAGAAAACAATAATCAAAATATTTAGAACGGTTAAAGAATTTTGGCAATTTTCGTTACCTGACAGAAACGAATTTTGCCTCGGTCAAAGAAATATCGTATTTGGCAATTCCTTTGACTAGATCGTGTCAATAATAACGTATATACAAAATGTTATCAAAATATCCTACGAGAAGACCTACAGCCATTTCCATATGTTTACATTTTTGACTTAAGCTTAGCCTCGGGCAAAAGGGAAATGGCATTTGACTAGCCCATTTGCTTGTATCAATCTGTGTACGAAAAATCAACAAGATAACGTCCTAACTGTTCAAGAATTAGGGCCATTTTTCGCTTACTGACCATGATCGGAGGTAGGACGGACGGACGGACTCACAACTCAATTACAGGCGCACAAAAGTCAGCCTCACGGGCAGTCGGTAGATTTTACTGTGGGTCGTTCAATTACCTGTTGATATGCATGCATGTCGCCCTGATTCTATCCCTGTATGTTTATTCATCGCCATGCATCCGGAATAACGTCAATGTATCTATTAGTCTATATACTTCTGTTTCATACAGTAGATGATTAGAAATTTGAGTAGTCCGTCTATATGTTTTTGACGACTCAAGACTGTCTGGTATTTATCTGATTTATATCAATTTCAACTACTGTAAAACTTTATATGTCAATACATATAAGTTCTTCCTTCCTGTAATGAAATATTCTAAATATTTGTAATTAAACGTTACCACTCTCTGGGCTAATTCAGCAGACGACAAATTGGTAGTATTCTTTTTTTTTCTTTTTTTTTTTCCCAGAAAATTGACTTTGACATTTCATGCAAATTGTCTCCTAAGGAGACAATTTGCATGAAATGTCAAATCCAATTTTCTGGGAAAATTAAAACACAATCAAAATGTCGTCTGCTGAAATGCTTGCTCAACATGCTAAGCGTTAAAGATCTATAATATTTCAATCTGATTTCAAGGATCATAGTGGGGAAACAAATATTTTCACGTAACAAGCGCAGTCAGGGAAGACATGGATCGACTATGCACCCGGAAGTTTCTTAGCACATGCACCAAACTTGCTTGTACAAAATGTAATACAGTCGACTCTCGTTCTCGAATTCCAAGGGACCCTCTGAAATACTTCGAGATATCCGTACCTTGAGATTTGCAGAAATGAGGAAAAAAATCATTTGTACAACCACATTTAACAAATATATATGTAATTGGACTCTTGAAGCTACAGATATATTAAAATATTGTGGAAAAGAGGAGAAATTGCACCTTAGGAGCAATTTCTCCTCTTTTCCACAATATTTTTTACCTGTTGTTAGATTTTCATGTTTAGGCAGGGACCAGATTTTCACTTCGAGGTAAGCGGTTATTCGAGATAAGCGAGGTCGAGATAACGAGAGTCAACTGTATGTACCCTGCAAAAAAATGACTACCATGAATAGCTAAGACGATGGTCAGAATGCGGGGCTGTTTAGTCTTTGGTCTGTGAGTGTGCATGTCACACATACGAATACGTAACAAATGCGTTACATATACGACCAGTTTTACTCATGCGTAACAAATTTGTTACGTATGCGTAAAACTGTACGCATATATAACGCATGGCAACGTTAATGTGTTACGTTTGCGTACAACTGTACGCGTACGTAACATGTGGACAAGTCAGTGTGAAGCGTTCGTATGATATGTACGAACTATATACATACTCGTATGTAACACCTATTCATTCCATGAAGTAGAGGTCTCTATTTCGGGAATGATTACTGTGACCGATTTGTTTCTTAGTATATATGTTTTTATTTGACGCACGGCCCTACTCACTAATCTAATGTTAGTTATGTAGAACAAACTTCCATGTTCAATGTAATATGTAGTGTGTATTACTATAAAAACTCCTAATTGTTCGTGTTTGTTATCGGTATATCAAGCATTGTTAGATACATATTATGAATGCAAAGATATTGCAACCACTTGATATGCATGGTTTCCCAGGTAGAAAACGTTAATACTGCGAATACCCTGTAACTGAAACCTCTAGTTGCAAAAATCGTTTTTGATTTGTGGTAATTTTACTTTTTACCCCCTTGCAAGGCTTTAATAGGACCCTCATGCGAATTGCAGCTAAAGTATTTAAGGATCAGTGTCCGTGCTTGGTGTAAATGCTGACACTGGTATTTAACCAACATTGACTTTTATTCTGACAATGGAAATATGTTATAAGCATTCCATTACGAAAATGCGCCTATTCAAATATATAGAACATTTCACCTCCAAAAACTGAAAATTTTCAGATAAAAAACTCTGATATGTTTTCATATTTCTGCTCAAAACATAGATTGGGGTACTCGTTAGAACCGCATCGGCGAGGCGGTTCTAACGAGTACCCACAATCTGTTTTTGAGCAGAAATAAGAAAAATAATGTATACCCCTGTAAACCCCAGTTTTACTTATAAAAGTGGGGTTTAAGGGGGTCAAAATTTTATAGGCATGTTTTTGTGATGATACACACGTATATGAGCCGTGCCATAAAAAAAAACAAAAACAAAAAAAAAAAAAAAAAAAAAAAAACAGCATTAAACATGACAGTAGTGTATATAAACCCAGGTTTTCCGTCATATTGCTATTATAACATCTGATCATGCAGGCTTTACGCCATTTAGAGTGATGTGGGACAAAATGAGTGACAAACAGTGTAGATCCTGATCCGTCGCCACGTCCGGTCTACACAATCCAACTGTATCGATTTTGCTTTGCAATTTACAAGATGTTAAGATTTCTATTGTTTGCACACGTATTAAATTCGACACGTGACACTCTTACACAAATGTCAGTTACGTATGCGTACAATTGTACGCATGTGTAACACATCTGTTACGTATTCGTATGTGTGACATATGCACACTGACACTGGTCTCATAGTTGGTGTTTCATGTGATACATGTAGAAATATAGATTTCCCTATTAGAAGCCTCACTTGTGATTGGTAGCCCACGTGTCTAACAAAATGAACCAGTTAATAGACCCTTGTTATGGTGTGTGCCAAGTCATGTAATGATGAATACACCATCACGAAAACATGCCTATAGAATTCTGACCCCTTCAAACCCCACTTATATATAGTAAAACTGAGGTTTGCAGGGGTATACATTATTTTTCTTATTTCTGCTCAAAAACATAGATTGTGGGTACTCGTTAGAACCGCCTCACCGAGGCGGTTCTAACGAGTGCCCACAATCTATGTTTTGAGTAGAAATATGAAGAATATCAGAATTTTTATCTGAAAATTTTCATTTTTTGTTGGTAAAATTTTCAGTATATTTGAATAGGCATGTTTTCGTAATGCCACCATCCTCATTCCCTCGCCCATTTGCACAATATGTAGCAAAGTCACGTACAATTAATTGACCAATTTCTGAGATGCGAATGACCGCGTCAGATAATTAACGACGCGTCAACCTATGAGTGTAATTTGCGTCAGAGACAATTTGAATAAAATGTCTTATTTTCCGTGAAATGTCGGCCGGTTAACGGAACCTCTCTAATGTAGTACAAAAATAGCGCAATGTTAGGTTCGGCTTCCTTTTAACGGGCGTTTGATAAACAAAAAGGTTCCAAAAAATATTTTTTAAGGTTTTATACATAACCACAAACATCAAAAAGGATTGTTGCTTTTATTCAGAACTCAGGCACACCTATACTCCAATCCACCACTTATACGAGGGATGTTCGAAATGAATTGTTTATTTCTATCTGGAGATTTCAAATTTCAAGTTAGCCCAAAAGTACTCATTTCATGCCCTCGTAGTACTCCCCGTGACTAGAAATGCAAAGTTTCAGCCGATGTATCCACTTCTTGAAGGCGTCACGGTACGCTGATTTGGGCACAGTAATAAGGTACTGATGAATGGCAGATCCAAGTGCCTGTCGGGACTGGTATTTCCGCCCAGCAAAGAATGCTTTCAATTTCGGAAACAAAAAGAAATCACATGGGGCAAGGTCTGGGGAATACGGGGGGTAAGGCAAAGTTACTTTTTCTTTCTTCAAAAACGCCGTAACTATTGCGGAGGTATGAGCTGGGGCATTGTCATGTAGAAGACGGACATGTTTAAAACCAGTGGCAGGGCGTCGTTTCTGATAATACTTTTTCAGTTTCTTCAGTACTACGTCTTTGTAGTACTTTCCGGTGATGCGTTTGCCCTTTTTCACTGGCACTTTTATTGCGACTCCTTCACCAGAGAAGAAGATTGCATACAAAACCTTCTTTGTACTCAAAGAACGTGTGGCAATTATTGGGCGTTTGCTGTGTTTAGTGGCCCAGATCTTATTGCTAACCTTTCTGACGGGCTCAAAATAATGGACCCAGGTTTCATCGCTTGTGACGACATTGGCAAACTGCTTTTTGTCATATTTTGGAAACATTTCAAGCAGCTTTTTGGCCACTTTAACCCGTTGCCTCTTTTGCTCGTCAGTCAACAGATGTGGCACCCATCTAGCAGAAATCTTTCTGACTTTCAAATGCTTCTTCAAAATAAGGTGAACCGTTGAAAGTGATATGCCTACCTTTCGTGCAATATCACGAACTGTAAATCTGGCATCTCCTTCAATGATTTCCTTTATTTTGGAAACGATTTCTTTACGAGATGCAGATTTTGGCCTACCTGATTTCGGTGCATTTTTTGATGGACTCTACACCAGACTCAAATTTCTTTTTCCACCGCCGAACTGTGCCATAAGACACACAAGAAGGTCCAAAAGCAGTAGAAATTTCAGTCATCAGCTTCTTCAAAGAACAACCAAGTTTTGAGCGAGCTTTGATGTAAGCCCGTATTTCATCTTTTTTGTCGACGGTTCTACCAACCATTTTTACTGCAGTGGTCAATGACTGCGTGTATTCAAATGGCAAATTTTATGTCTTACACTTAGTCTAACATGTACATTTATACACCATTGTGTAGATATTGAATAACCCTATACAGGTATGTATTGGTTTTTATCGTGCCCCACGTGGATATCGAGCTAGAGGACAATAAGCAATTCATTTCGAACATCCCTCGTATAGTAATAAAAAAAGTGGTGTTTGTAAAACACCATTCCCCAACTGCCCGACTCTAACACAACTTGACTCCAACACTGCTTGTCCATGACGGTAACAACAGTTCAAATGAACGAGATTTCAATGTTATTTTATTAAAAGGGAAATAACTCTAAAATGGGAGATAATTCGGTTCAGAAAAAATACGGGTCACCTATTTTTTCATGAGGAATCAATACATGAAAATTCAAAATATTAACATACATGGTTCTTAACTTACACAATGCACATGAAAGCAATAAGATTAAATAGCCTAAAATTGCCAAGGGCCAGAACTCAACAACATTTCATTTCATTCGTTCAAAATTTAACCAGGTGATCTCCTTCTCAGCCCCAATCAGTATACCAAATATCAAAGCTCTAGCTCAAATACTTTTTGAGATATCTTGCTAACGAGATTTCAATGTTATTTTATTACAAAAGAAATAACTCTAAAATGGGAGATATTTCAGATAAAAAAAATACTGGTCACCTATTTTTTCATGAGGAATCCATATATGAAATTTCAAAACATTAGCATACATGGTTCTAAACTTATGCTATGTACATGAAAGCAACAAATGGCCAAAACTTGCAAAGGCCATAACGCCAATAAAATTTCATTAAATTGGTTGAAAATTTAATCAGGTGATCTCCTCCTCAGTCCCAATCAGTATACCAAATATCAAGACTCTAGCTCAAACACTTTTTGAAATGTCTTGCTAACGAGATTTCAATGTTATTTTATTAAAAGGGAAATGGCTCAAAAATGGGTGATAATTCGGATAAGAAAAAAAGGTACGGGTCACCTATTTTTCCATGAGGAATACATATTTGAAATTTCAAAACATTAGTATACATTTCTCTAAACTGATGTTATGCACACGAAAGCAAATAATTTATATATATGCCTAAAATTGCAAAGGGCCATAACTCCAACAATATTTCATTTTGTTGGTTGAAAATTTGAACAGCAGGTCTCCTCCTCAAGTCCCAATCAGTATCTCAAATATCAAGGCTCTTGCTCAAACATACATGGTTCTAAACTTATGCTATGCACATGAAAGCAACAAGATTAAATAGCCTAAAACTGCAAAGGGCCATAACACCAACATTTCATTTAATTGGTTGAAAATTTAATCAGGTGATCTCCTCTTCAGTCCCAATCAGTATATCAAATATCAAGACTCTAGCTTAAATACTTTTTGAAATATTTTGCGAACGAGATTTCAATGTTATTTTATTAAAAGAGAAATAACTCTAAAATGGGAGATAATTCAGATAAGAAAAAAATACGGATCGCCTATTGTTTTCATAAGGAATCCATATATGAAATTTCAAAACATTAGAATACATGGTTCAAAACTTATGCTATGCAAAATAAAGCAACAACATTAAATGATCAAAAATTGCAAAGGACCATAACTCCAAAAAATGTTATTGGTTAAAATTTTAATCAGGTGATCTCCTCCATATTCTCAATCATTACATCAAATATTAAGACTCTAGCTCAAATACTTTTTGAGATATCTTGCTAACGAGATATCAATGTTATTGTATTGAAAGGGAAATAACTCTAAAATGTGAGATAATGTGGATGAGAAAAAGAAACAAAATACGTGTCATCTATTTTTTCTTGAGGAATCCATATCAAAACTCTTGCATACATTACGAAAACATGCCTATTCAAATATACTGAAATTTTTACCAACAAAAAATGAAAAGTTTCAGGTAAACAATTCTGATAGTTTTCATATTTATGCTCAAAACATAGATTGTGGGTACTCGTTAGAGCCGCCTCGACGAATAAGAAAATTAAAGTATACCCCTGTAAACCCCAGTTTTACTACATAAAAGTGGGGTTTAAGGGGGTCAAAATTACATAGACATGTTTTCGTGATGCATGGTTCTAAAGTTATGCTATGCACAACAAAAAAAAAGCGTGACGAACAAACGAACAAACGGACGAACAAAAGAACGGACAAGCCAGAAGCAATATGCGACCAACTTCGAAATTTGCCCATTATCAATTCCACACCAGAGCTCCACAATATCAATGCATATACCAAGTTTGGTGAGAATCCATTCATACTTACTCAAATTATTGTTTAGAAACGTAAATATGGACGGTTGCGGGCAGATAACTGTGTCATAAATTGACGTAAAAATTGCCAATTATCAATCCACACCAGATATCCACAATTTCAGTGCACATACCAAGTTTGGTGGAATGCCATTGATACTAACTCAATTTATCGTCCGGAAAAGAAACTACGGACGGTGGTGGGCAAATAACTCTGTCAAAAATTGGCGAAATTTGCCCGTTAGCTATCCCAAATTAGATCTCCTAAATATCAGTGCATATACATGTACCAAATTTGGTGAAAATCCATTGACCTTTACTTAAGTTACCGTCCGGAAAAGAAAATACGCACAGACAATCAACGTAAAACCATAAAAAGTAGAAACGGGGTGGCGGGGGATGGGGAGGGGGTTCAGAAATTATGAGAAAGTTCACGTGATGTGCCATCAGCTGGATATGAAGGTTGCAACTTATCTGTATTAAATAATAATAATAATAATAATAATAATACAAATAATAATAAAAAAAAAAATAAAAATAAAAACAAAAAACGATGAAATCTATAGCTATGGTCGCGTGTATACATGACGAAAACATACCTATATAATACTAACCCCCATAAACCCCACTTTTATATAGTAAAACTGGGGTTTACAGGGGTATACTTATGTTTTCTTATTTCTGCTAAAAACATTGATTGTGGGTGCACGTTAGAACCGCCTCGCCGAGGCGGTTCTAACGAGTACTCACAATCTATGTTTTGAGCTGAAATATGAACAATATCAGTTTTTTTTTATCTGAAAATATTCAGTTTTTGGAGGTGAAATTTTCTATATATTTGAATAGGCGTGTTTTCGTAATGTTTGCGTCTTAGCCACCATTAGAATCACCAACTTTGTCCTCTGTGTTATTCACTGTGGTTCTTCCTATTTATGGAGACTTTATCGGAGCGCTATCTACATACAGGATTTACAGAATTAATCATAACAGAACAGTGGCAAGAGAGATAATTATGGCCAGCCTGCTGCGGCACATCCTCACAGGGCATCACGAAAACATGCCTGTATAATTTTGACCCCCTTAAACCCCACTTTTATATAGTAAAACTGGGGTTACAGGGGTATACATCATTTTTCTTATTTTTGCTCAAAACATAGATTGTGGGTACTCGTTAGAACCGCCTCGTCGTTTATAGATTGTGGGTACTCGTTAGAACAGCCTCGACGAGGCGGTTCTAACGAGTACCACAATCCATGTTTTGAGCAGGAATATGAAAAATGTCAGATATTTTTTTCAGAAAATTTTCATATTTTGGTGGTAAAATTTTCAGTATGTATTTGAATGGGTGTGTTTTCGTAATAGATACCTACAATTTTCTTATCGCAAACACAACTCTTTAGAATCAAAACCTATGGCTTTCTGAAATATACTTCTCCATCGTTGAATGTGGGTTTTAAAGAAAAGAGAGCATTCATAAAAACTGTACCAGCAATGAAACAGCTTATCAAATCATTTTTATGCAATTTTTATCAAAATCGGATGAATAATAAGTAAGTAATGGATATTTGGTTGCTAATCACAACTGCAGCAGATGACACTTTGACATTACAAAAACAAGTCTATTTAAATATACTGAAAATTTTACCATCAAAAAATGAAAATTTTCAGATAAAAATTCTAATATTTTTCCTATTTCTGCTCAAAACATAGATTGTGGGTACTCATTAAAACCGCCTCGGTGAGAAAATTAATGTATACCCCTGTAAACCCTAGTTTTACTATATAAAAGTTGGGTTTAAGGGGGTAAAAATTATATAGGCATTTTTTGTGATGTGAGTTCTTTTTCTTCCTTCAGAAAAAACAAGGATTGTTAAGTCTTATTTTCTCTGAAAATAACAATGCCGTCTGCAAATTTTGTTTAGTAGTTTTTTTTTTGTTTTTTTTTTTTTTGTTTTTTTTTTTGGTTTCTTTTTCTAGTAAAGAGAACTCGATACGACATTTACTAATTATAACATATAGACTGATAACGTCACTGGTATGGCATCGTCTGGGTGTAACACAGATATATTTCATAATTAAATGTCCGGAAATTGCATAGCAATATGAGTATTGCTTTTCACTGATTAAATCATACATTAAGCTTAGCATGCTGGATAAAAAAAAATCACCAGACGACATTTTGAACTATTTTTCATATTTTCCATTAAATATGATTTGACATTTTTAAATCCTATTTTCTGGGAATGGAAAGAAAAATATTAATGCATTGTCTTCTGATTTTGCCCATAGATTAAAAGAATGCATTGTCTTCTGAATTTGCCCATAGATTAAAAGAATGCATTGTCTTCTGAATTTGCCCATAGATTAAAAAGAATACAATAAAACCTATCTCTTGTAAACCTATGCATAATACATGCCCAGACCGTCTAGATAATGAGCACAGTTTACAAAATGCGCAATTTCAGATTATCACGCATGCATACATGTATAGATTCTGCATTATCCAGTAATTCTGTCTAGGGCGCGGGGGCGGGCGAGGGTGGGGAGGGGTGGGGGGCGGGAGGGGGTGTAACTCGGCAACTTCCTATATATGGCATAGTACAGATGTGCGTGCGGGATGGTCCCCTTTTACAGGGTTGCTAGGTATATGATTAGCCCCCATTTTGCAACAAAAGTATATGACTGACCCGAATTTTCCGAATTTGTATATGAAAGGCCCCACTTTTCTGACATCCCGGTTATTTGTATATTTTTTTATCAGAGATGTTTGAGGCTGCTTGTTCCCTTGGTATTCAATGAATTTACTGCGATATTTGTCTAACTACCAGCAATAAATGGGTATAAAAAATAAAAGGGCAGTATATAAAGAGGTCAACATTTCGGACGATAAAGTATATGAATGGGTCCGTTTTTTCAAAGGCCAGGTATATGAATGGGGTAGGTTTCGAAATAACGCATCAAAAAACATGCCTATATAATTTTGACCCCCTTAAACCCTAAATTTATATAGTAAAACTGGGGTTTACAGGGGTATACATTATTTTTCTTATTTTTGCTCAAAAACATAGATTGTGGGTACTCATTAGAACCGCCTCGCCGAGGCGGTTCTAACGAGTGCCCACAATCTATGTTTTGGGCAGAAATATGAAAAAATATCAGAGTATTTTATCCGAAAATTTTCAGTTTTTGGAGGTGAAATTTTCTATATATTTGAATAAGCGTGTTTTCGTAATGGTTCGCACACCCGTACCACAATTATCCCCAAGTTACCCCCACCCCCCGCAAGGATTCTGTTAGCCAACAGTGAAAGCCCTAATCAGTCTGCGTGGATGTGCAGGCTGATCTGGGCCTTCACTGCCCGCATATATCTGAAGAAACATTTTCCCATGGCGCGGCCAAAATTTGGTAATTCAGTTCAGACAGTTGATGATCATGTTTCAAGAATTTTATCATTAAATGCATTATTAATTCCTACTGGGATAATAATTGTAGTTATTATATCCTTACATTTAGATTTTTTTTTTATAAAAAGAGTTCTTAAATGTATTTCAAATAAAAGTGCACAGGAACCGCTTCATAACTGGGTGTCAGGAAAACATGCCTATATAATTTTGATCCCCTTAAACCCCACTTTTATAAAGTAAAACTGGGGTTTACAGGGGTATAAATTATTTTTCTTATTTCTAATAAAAAAACATAGATTGTGGGTACTCGTTAGAACCGCCTCGCAGAGTACCCACAATCTATGTTTTGAGCAGAAATATGAAAAATATCAGTTTTTTATCTGAAAATTTTCAGTATTTGGAGGTGAAATTTTCTTTTTATTTGAATAGGCATGTTTTCGTAATGGTTTTGGATATAATACGGGTAAAATGGACCTCTGAAATGTTGTATGCAAACAAGATTGTATAGACTGTATAGAAAAATGACCATTTATGGTCATTGTTCTACATAATCTATACATTTTTGTTTGGCATTTATAGTCATTTTCTATATAATCTATAGAACTGAATGGATTTTTGCTTGTTTGTTTTCTTGTTGTTTTCTTTTTACATTCTTAAATTCTCTTTCAAATCAAAGTGCACAGCAATCTCTTTAAAACACAGTTCGATTTAACACAGTTTCAGATTTAAAAGGGTTGAAATGAACCTTATGATGCTGTATCCAAACAAAAAAGTTAAGATTTATATAGAAAAATAACAATTTATGGATAATATATAGATTATACAGAAAAATGACAATTGTATAGATTATATAGGAAAAAACGACTATAAATGCCTAAAAATGTATAGATTATATAGGAAAAAACGACTATAAATGCCTAAAAATGTATAGATTATATAGACAAAACTGCCATATCCAAACAAAAATGTATAGATTTTATAGAAAAAATACAATTTATGGAAAATGCATATATTAGAAAATGACCATTTAATCTATATATTTTTGTTTGGCATTTATTGTCATTTTTCTATATTCTCCTTACATTTTTGTTTGGATACACCAGTGTCGCTTAGCCAGCATAGTTTTTGCATTGGATCCCAGCAACTGTGTTATAAAGGAGTTGCAGTGAACACTGCAAATGAGACAAATCAAAGACACTGCACATTTCTCATTTGCAAGTACAGTAAAACCTGCGTAAGAGAGCCAACTTTGAGACTGACTTTAAACAGTTGTTGATGTGGAAAAAGTTGTCTGTCTTATAAAGGTACATGTCATGTAATTTTGCTAGCAAAATTACATGACATGTACCTTTATAAGACAACCACCTTTCCACATCAACCACTTAAGTCAATTTCAAAGGTGGCTGTCTTACACAGGTTTTACTGTACAGGGTTATACTGCTTAATAGTATGTACTATAGGTATTTATTTTATTTTTGTGGATTTTATCAATGTGTAAATGTCAGTGAATCACTCAGAAACTGAATAAAGTGCTGGAAGCTCTGCACTGCACCATGCCCTGTCATTGCACTTACATCAAGTAAGTGCCATAACTTTGTCAAAATTAAATCAAAAGGAAGGTGCATTAGTCTTTCTCTAAATATATTATTTATCAGTTGATCCTGCTTAACATTAAAAATAAATCATGAAAATATCTGAAACAGTTTTCAAGACACAATTTTGACAGTAATATGTGACTGAGATGACTATTTTCAATGTTCAAAGGGCCATAACTTCAAAAGTAAGCAAAGCAGAATTTCAGTTCTAGTTTTCTGCAGATCCCTTCATGGTGCTTCACATTTGTGTAAAGTTAACTGAAAATATCTCAAAACTGCTTTCAATTTATAGAGTAGATACAAGTATATCACAGGAACTGTTATTTTCAATGTTCAAAGAGCCATAACTCAAAAAGTAGATAAGCCAGGTTATGATTCTTGTGTTCTACATATTATCTTATCTTGCCTTACATTTTTGCAAGGCTTCAAGAAAATCTCTGAAACCGTTTTCAATTATAGAAAGAGTATTAGTATATGACTTGGATCACTATTAACAATGTTCAAAGTGGGGTAACTCCAAAAACAGCTATTTTAAGTTACATTTCTTGTGTTTTGCACATTGTATCATGATGATATACATTTGCATAAAGTGTCAAGAAAATATCTCGAGCAGTTTTCAAGCTACATAGTAAACACAAATAATAATATATATTATAGAAATCACTATTTTCAAAGTTCAAAGGGCCATAGTTTCAAAAGTAGGTTACCCAGAATTACGGTTCTTGTGTTTTGCATCTTGTCTTATGATGCTTCACATTTGTGTGAAGTTTCATCAAATACCTGGAACAGTTTTCAACTTACAGAGCGGACATGAGAAATGTGTATTTTCAATATCTACAATGTTCAAAGGGCTGCAACTACAAGTAGGTTAACCAGAGTTACTGTTTTTGTGTTCTGCAAGTTGTCTCATGGTGCTTAACATTTGTGAGAAATTTCATAATAATATCTCTGTTTTAAATTTACAGAGCTGACATAAGTACATGGTAGAAATGGCTATGTTAAATGTTCAAAGGGCAATAACTCCAAAAGTAGGCAAACAGGAGTTAGGGTTCATGTGTTCTGCATATCTTCTCATAGTGCTTTACATTTGTTTGAAGTTTGATGAAATATCTTGGATGGTATCTGAGTTATGGAGAGGACATGAATGGTGGAAGTGCTGATGGACAGAGAGACACTAAAAAATTTCAGAGGGTATAACATAATCGCCTCACCACTTTTTGTGGCAGGACATAAAAAGCCCAAAGAGATTGTGTGATTCCTAAGAGTTTACACATCAATGAAATCCACAAAAATAATAATTCCTTGTAATACCAACTTTGTTATCAAAATGTTACTAGTCTTGCCAAAAATGTCAATCTTTTGAGATGGCAAAAGGAAAATAGGTCAAAGGATTCCTGCTTTGGACTTTATTGAAGTGTGGAACTTCTTCAACCAATCAACTTCTATATAATGTGTATAAAGATTAAGAGTTGGAATTATATAAATTTGGTGTGTCTCCTTCACTGCAGTTTTGATGATATTTCATTTCTACTTGCACTGAGGAAACCATCAAGAAACAGAGATAAACAATGTCTTTTATCTATTTCTTTATTCATTTTTGATGTTTTTGCATTAAAATGTCATTGAAAACTACACATATTAGCTGCTGAACTTGGACATGCCCTGCCTTTGTAAACAGTGTAGATCCAGATCAGTTGGCTTCTGAAGCCAACTAATCTGGATCTACACTGTTTGTCATTATGTGAATTTGTATCAACAACCAGCATCAAGTAATCTGATTGGCTGAAAATTAGAAGTGGGCATGGCATCTTAATTTAGTAAGCATGAGGTAATACACTTTTATATGACATGACAACCATATTTACCTACAAAGTCAGACACTTTAACTTCTTAACCTATTTCCATAAAATCTGAACTAATTTATTCTACTATCTGTTTTTCTTTAAATATTCAGACTCTTTAACCCTTGTCATGCTGAATAAATTAAGATGTCACGCCCAATTCTAATTGTCAGCCAATCAGATTACTTGATCAAGGCTGTTGATACATTTACATACTGAATGACAAACAGTGTAGATCCAGATCAGTTGGCTTCTGAAGAAGCCAACTGATCTGGATCTACACTGTTTGCAAAGGCTGGGTATATTCGGGTTCAGCAGGACTAGGTTTAACTTCTTACTCTATTTCCCAAACATCAGAACTAGTCCATTTTACTACCTATTGCTGTGTCTAAAAATAGCCATCACCCAGCTAGCATTCTACATAAATCTACATCGGGCCGTCATCGGCCCGTCAGCTACCCTGACGGGCCGATGACGGCCCGATATAGATTTGCGTAGAATGCTGACTGGGCAGAACTAGTCCACTTTACTACCTATTGCTGTGTCTAAAAATAGCCATATGAGTCATAAAAAGTGCAAACACTGATCATATGCCAGCTTCTGTGCACTGATCTGGCCCTACACTGTTTGCTTTAGCCTATCTGTTAGCATGTTAAGGGTAAACATTGTAGTAATCACCTATTATCTGTTTGATACAGATGAGGCCATGTACACCATATTATTCTGTCTTTATATCATCTGCTGACACTTAAATGGCAAGATAAAACTATCTGTCAAGAAAGCGTATAAATTATCCTAGCATTCCTTGTTTAGACTAAATCCTGATAGTTGGAAGTTTTCTATACAGTTTTGTTCCTTTCTCAGTTCACTTATATTGCCTTCAACTGTATCACTTGACTTCACTATCTTGTGACTTCCAGTGTATCAACTGTAACACTTCTCACAATCAACTGTAGCACTTCTTACTCCCATAATATCTTGTAAGTTTCACAGTATGATTTTTGAATTTTAATGTATCACCTGTGACTTTCACAGTTAGTATGACATGACTTCCACAGTGTCCTGGAACTTCTGCAGTATTACTTCTCACTTCCTGTGCTTCACTTTTGGCTTTTACAGGATTACTGACTTCAAAAGTATCCTGTGACTTTTACAGTATGACTTCTGACTCCATGTGCTTCACTTGTGACATTCACTGTGTGACCTGACTTTTAATGAAGCAACTGTGACTTTCACAGTATGACTTATGTGTTTCACCTGTGACTTTCAAAGTATGACTTCTGACTCCCTATGTTTCACCAGTGACTTTCAAAGTATGACTTCTGACTCCCAGTGTTTCACTTGTGATTTCACAGTAAGATTTCTGATTCCCTTTGTTTCACTCATGACTTTCACAGTATGACTTCTGACTCCCTGTGTTTCACGTGACTTTCACAGTATGATTTCTGATTCCCTTTGTTTCACTTATGACTTTCACAGTATGACTTCTGACTCCCAGTGTTTCACTTGTGACTTTCACAGTAAGATTTCTGATTCCCTTTGTTTCACTCATGACTTTCACAGTATGACTTCTGACTCCCTGTGTTTCATGTGACTTTCACAGTATTAATTTTGACCTGTGTTTCACTTGTGATTTTCACAGTGTGACTTCTGACTCCCTGTGCTTCACTTATGATTTTCATAGTATGACTTCTGACTCCCTTAATTTCACTTGTGACTTTCACAGTATGACTTCTGACTCCCCGTGTTTCACTTATGACTTTCACAGTATGACTTCTGACTCCCTGTGCTTCACTTATGACTTTCACAGTATTATTTTGACTAACAGTCAATCACCTGTGAACTTCATAGTATGACTTCTTACATCCAGTTGATTACCTCTGACTTTTATAATATCCTAGCTCTCAAGATGAATATCTAGCTAAATACTTTTCTTATTTCAGCACAAAACAAATTTGTGTGTACTCTGAAGATGCTTCTAAAGAATATCCACAACATATATTTTTGCAGAGAAATATTACTACATTTTACTGCCCCTTGTACTTTTCACTGTCACTAGTGATTTGCATTACATCACTTATAACTGTCACTGCATCACTGACAACTATCTCTGAATCACTTAAAGAGTACACCACTCCCCTGTATTCTTTAACCATTTCACCTTCTTAAATGTCTTATACCTTTTTGACTAGAGATGACAAAATCTGGCCAGAATATATACATTTACTGATAAATAAAGAAGCATACCAAATGCTCTTATTATTAAAAGAGAGTGCCCAGACAAATACAGCTGGGACACTTCTCAATTCAAAGCATATGTTGTGGGTACCCATTAGAAGCACCTCAGCCAGATGCTTCTAAACACAACATATGTTTTTCATGGACAAATAAGAAAAAAATATCAAGACATTTCATTTGAGAAAAGCACCTTATCTGGAGCTATGAGTAAGATAACTTAGATTGTGAGTCCTCATTAGTTTCTTGTCTGGTCTTACATGTTTTTGTCAAGGAATAAACTCCTCAGGTGTATTTCTTACCACCTGAAGTGATGGGATTCCCATTTTGTATGTAGCAGTGAAGAGCACATATTCTGATATATCAAATTTGCCTTTTAAGCCTGTGGGATACTACAATGGTTCAAAAGGTCATTATCACATAGGCGACCGACAAAGGCTCAGGCGAGCCTGCACATAAGCGCAGTCTCGCCAGAGCCTTTGCTGTTCGCAGACAAGTAGTAGAGACCTTGAGAAAGCCTGGGGCAAAAAATGCATGTCCGTAGCCCAAATAGGGGACTGTGCATGTGCATTTGAAGAACCACAAACTGGAAAACTATAAGGTCCTTTTTTCATGTGTCAGCTCATATGGTCATGCTTTTGACTCACTAGGGGTCATTAAATCATCAGTCACTGTATTGACTCATCTCTGAAAGCGAGACATACAACAGCTTTTTGATGTCCACTATATTCTTTCTTGACTTCTCCTGTATCTACACTCCATAATCGGGCTATATTATCAGATGAAGCTGAAAAAGAAAAACATTAAAAATGTTTAGTTGTAAAAAAAACACTATGCCCCAACTAAATGTCCCTACCAAATGCCAAACTTGATAAGGATCATAATTCTCATATAATTGTTTTTTTTTTTGTTTCTTTTAATAAATCTTGTTATATTTCATTGCCGTACCGTAAACACTTTCTAAAATCTTTTGTACCTAAAGGTACAGTATGACTAACAAACAAACGTATGAGCAAAGCAAAAGCAATATGTCTCCTCATTTTTTATAACGTTGGGGACATAAAAAATACCATATTTACCATAAATATTTGGACACCATAACTCTTTACCATACTTATACTGTTTGAATAAGTCCATTCTACAATTTGTTGATCTGTCTGAAGGCAACTGCATGAGTGGAAAACCGTGTAGATCCTGATTAGATGCTGCAACTTGTGAAACTAATCTGGGTTTACACTACTTGCACAGGCTTGTCTTTTCCAATACTTAGGGTAAATATGATAATCTGTACATATCATGGGCAATGCAACATTTCCTATATATAGAGAGAATATTTACTTTTTTGCTGTGAATACCATACATATTTTTATTGAGTGTAATGAAAACATCAGTATTTTCACAAGTGTAACACACAAGTGAAAATTTGAATGTTTTCATTACACATGATGATTTTTTTAATGGTTTTCACTAAAAAAGAGTAAATTTTCTTTTTATTTTACTGTTTACAAGCAAATGCACACTTCTGGTGACATAACTAATGTCACCAAATATTGATTGATTGTGTTGGGGTTTAATGACATGTCAAACCTTGTGGGTCATTTTGTGTCATCTCCCAGAGAAAGAGAGAAAAGATATAGAAGAGATAGTAGAGGAGATGAAAGTGAGGGACAGGGAAGAAAGAGGAACAGGAATGAAAGTGAAGAAACAGAAGAAAAAACAACATTCCCCCTCTAACCTTACCTGCTATAAGGATAGCAGGCCTTGCCCAACTGTTGGTCAATATCAGTTGGACGCCCTGGTGATGTAAGATACACAACACCTTCACCACACCTGACCACACCCGTCACCAAACAAAACATGAACATCATAGTTTTGAGGTTTAGTGCTTAACATGGGAAGCACTGCAGAGACAAAAACAAAAAGTTTCAGCAAATTAAAATAATCTTGTTACCAAAGTGTTCCTTGCATTCTAATTAATAACTGCATATTAACACTTGATAATTTAGCTTAGAAACAGAGAAGTTAGAGGAGTTAAAAAAAACCAAAGTAGCATCTGTTAGGGAAACAAGGAAGACAACTGAAGTAATTCAAAATGAGGAGTGAAAATAACACGACCATATTATATTTCAGAAATGAAAATATCATATCCTTTCATTGTGTGAAAATAACATTTTTATTTATTTCAGATATACACTACAACTTTTTTATAACACGGTTCATTATAACACGGTTTTGGATATAACGCGGTTCAAAGATGGCTCCCAAAAATGTATAGATTATATTGAAAAATGACCATAAATGGTTATTTTTCAATATAATCTATACATTTTTGTTTGGATATAACATGGTTGTTTAACTAACACGGTTTATGTTATGGAATCCAACAATAGCGTTATAAAGAGGTTGTGGTGTACTGTGATTTCACTGCTTGCATTAAAATAAAAGCCACATCATGCAATAAAGGTGTCATTGAGTGTAGACTGCTCCCAAGCTCTCTACCAACAGCTACCCATGGTAAGGCTCAAAACTGATTACAATTGAACTTCAATGGCTCGAGCACCGATGGCTCGTTTACCATTACTTATTCGAACTCATTTTTGAGTCCCTACTGAATTTTTCTGATAACTCAAGAAAACAAATATTGAGGGAAATTGTCTTATTTTATTATGAAATTGTATGTTGTGTGTACTCATTTGAACTGCCTCTTTGAGACAATTCTAATGAGTACACGCAACATACCATTATTTTGTTTAAGACTGAAAACATTTCCATAAATTATCGCCATTTGCTTCCTGACCAGGCGCCATGATTAAATCTCATTGGCTCGAACTACCCTTCTCTGGAACAAATTTCCATGGTCCCAAAGAGGTTGGAGCCATCGAAGTTTGACTGTAGAGTGGTGGCTGTTGAACAGATGTTAACATATAGTAAAATTGGGCCCAGTTGTTCAAAGCATTGTTAGCTTAATGAGCTCGTTAGTGGTCAAAATGGGAATTGTTCTAGTAAGTACAATATCTAATTCAAAGGTACTTTTGCTGAAAATGCAAAAGCTACTCACATTTTTTTTAGCAAAAATATTAAAATATATTCCATATTTAATGCTCAAAGTTTTAACGATATGTTAACTAACGACATCGTTAGTTTTGAACAACTGTGCCCAGCGCTTTGAGAAATGAGAAAAATGACTGCTATAGGCTGCTAGCTGTTGTTGCGAGGTAACCGTTCATAGAGTTCCACTGTATGTATACAACAAGGTCAACTGTATAGATGTTCTGTATTCAAAGGTAGTGAAGGAACTGATCAGACTGCAAGTGCACTGGCTTATTCACTGTCTACACACCAGCCTCTATATAAACAATGCAAACCTAGACCATATCATAAAAACATGCTTATATAATTTTGACCCCCCTTAAACCCCACTTTTATATAGAAAAACTGGACTTTACAGGGGTATACATTATTTTTCTTACTTTTGCTCAAAAACATAAATTGTGGGTACTTGTTAGAACTGCCTCACCGAGGCAGTTCTAATGAGTACCCACAATCTATGTTTTGAGCAGAAATATGAAAAATATCAGATTTTTATCTGAAAATTTTCAGCTTCTGGTGGTGAAATTTTCTATATATTTGAATAGGCGTGTTTTCGTAAATAGTTTGTACATCTGCAGTCTGATTAGGGTCTATCTCAGTGTCTAAAATAGTGTCTGAATTCAAATATTCTGTTTGCAAATGTTGTATTAAGACTGCACATTTCCCTGAAGCATCAAAAGCAGAGCTGAGGAACAAACAATGACAAGACTAGAAATGTTAAGCATGGCTCATCAGATCCTTCTCACCCACACAACAACAGCATAAAAACAAATTTTTAAATAATAATTTGTTTGTTTGTGTTGAGGTTTTACGGCCCAGTCAACCCAATGGATTTTTTAATGAATGAATTAAAATAATTAGGCATTTCAATTAAAATATTGAACACAACAGAAATTAATTTTGTTTGTGTTGAGCTTTTACTGCCAAGTCAACCCATGTCGAGCATGGTCAGTTTACCTAACCACACGTTTACTGGGCAGGCTTAGTCCTCTAAGTGGTTAACCAGTATTGTGCACATTCTTTCGCCAGAAACTGACAACTGCCCTTCTTGAATCAGTGGAAGGGAGAGAATGACCGTAGAAAATATTTCATGATCAATCTCCACGAAAGAATGTTGCCGACCTCGGCGGGGGTCGAACCCGCGACCGCCTGAGATCCAACTGAGCCCCCGAGGCCGGCACAACACAAGTTAAGAAGTGTCCACTAAGCTGAATTTGAAACCAAAGGTAAACATAGTATACAATAAATTATATAGCTATAAATACTGAATGATTAAAAACAAAATAAAATGAGTGATAAAATCCAAGAAGTAATTTTGCAGATATGAATCGGATGCCTTTGGATGTTATTGTTACATGATGCTGTGTTTGATGACATCCATCATGAAAACAAACCTATATAATGTTGACCCCCTTAAACCCCACTTTTATATAGTAAAACTGGGGTTTACAGGGGTATACATTATTTTACTTATTTCTGCTCAAAATATAGATTGTGGGTACTCGTTAGAACTGCCTCGTTGAGGTGGTTCTAACGAGTACCCACAATCTATGTTTTAGGCAAAAAATATGAAAAATATCGGATTTTTTTATCTGAAAATTTTCAGTTTTTGGAGGTGAAATTTTCTATATATATGAATAGGCGTGTTTTCCTAATGTTAGGGCAATGACATCATGCCAAAATTTGTCACGCATTTGTTCTGGTTCTGTATTTTAGATAATAAAAATGCCTATTTTCAGGATACAAGAAACTGAAAATGATGCAAAATATTTATAGCTATATTATAATAAAAGTGTTATGACACTGATATTGGTGAATACTGCTCCTCATTGGGGGCTAGATTCTTTTGACATACCAACACGGGACAATATTCATCAATATCAGAGCAATAACCCTATATAACCTGGGCTAGGTAAAGCTAAAATGTGTCTTTGAGTATAGGCGGTCTGATCAGGGCTTTCCCTGTCCACAATCAGAATCACTGGATATAGTGAACCTTCGTTACAACGACAGCATTTGTTCCCAAAGATTTTGCCATTAAAATGAATTTGCTGTTGTAAAGAATCCTTAATGGACAGAATGATATGTAAGAAAGAGCTTGTTTTATTCTTATTTCCTCATAGAACGTATATTTTGGATATTTGTTAGAATCGCCTAGGCGATTCTAACAAATATTATTCTTGCATAATTTCTCATTAACAGTCACCTCTTGAGTGAAGATTTCGTGACATTCAAATTGTCATTAAAACGAATTTTGTCGTTGTATCGAGTGTCTGTATAAAGAGGGTTGACTGTATTACAGAATATTTCAACAGAGAGCAAATGCCTAGATGAGGCTTTGTGTACATGCAGAATGATGTGAATCTGCATATTTTATCCCTGTTTGAAAGTTGATGATGATGGTTTAATGTTTTACGTCCCTTTCAACATTATTTAAGTCATACTGAGACTTTGGAAGGATGATAATGTAAGACTCTATGCAATGAAATGCTGTACAGTTGTGAGCTGAATTCCGCCTCTAGCGAGACATGGGGGTGGTTGGGTGTGGCGAAGGTGTCGGGTATCTCACGTCACCGGGGCGTACAGCTGATACTGGCTTCCAGTTGGGCAAGGCCTGCTATCCTTGTAGCAGGTAAGGGTACAGGGGTAATGTTTTTATTTCTTCTCTTTCTTCACTTTCATTCCTGTTCCTCTTTTTTCCCTGTCCCTCTCCTCTACTATCTCTTCTATCTCTTTTCTCCCTTTCTCTGGGAGACGACACAAAATGACCCACAAGGGTTGACGTGTCATTAAACCCCAACACAATAAAAAAATCTAGCGATACATACTCAAAGGTACTTGTTTGCTTGATGACACCCATCCCATGATAGAGTTGATATCTTACCTGTAATGATATACTGTGAATCCCCACTAAATGCACAATCCCACACCCATCTCTGGGTATTTTCTTTCAACTCTGTATGAAGCGTGAGATCAGCTGTCCGCCATATTTTTGTGGTTTGATCAGCTAGTGTTGTGGCTAGTAAACTGAAATCAGAACAAAGTATCAACTTTCAGCAATGGCTTTTTGGGCACCTTCTAAACAATTAAAGTCAATTATATGCTCAGCTGCATTTCAAGCTTTTCATCCCTGAGTTTCTGTAGTAGACTCTTCCATCTTTGAATTTGGAGATGCCCATTGTTGCAAAAAGGGATGCTAATAAAAAATCTAAAACCTTATGGCAACCAGTGTCTAACCTAATGAGATGGCTTATTATGAGCCATCACATCTGAATCTACACTGTTTGCATTGGTATTTATTACAGTCTTCCTGGCTGAAAGGTTACCACTAAACACACTGTGAGCAAATTCGACAAATTGAGGATATTTTTCTTATTTTTTCTTGAAATAGGATCTGACATTTCAAGCAAATTGTCTCCTAAGGACACAATTTGCATGAAATGTCAAATCCCATTTTCTCAGAAAAAAAAAAAGAAAAATATTTAAAATGTAGACTGCTGAAATTTTAAGCCAGCTTGCAAAGTGCTAAAAGATAATTAACAGTCTGAATTTGAGGTAAGGTTTAATGCCATCATCAACATTTTTTTCAGTCATGCCATGACAGTGTCTAGCTGTTATGAGAACTGATGCCTTCATCACGAAAACATGCCTATATAATATTGACCCCCTTAAACCCCACTTTTATATAGTAAAACTGGGGTTTACAGGGGTATACATTATTTTACTTATTTCTGCTCAAAAACATAGAATGTGGGTACTCGTTAGAATCGGTTCTAACGAGTACCCACAATCTATGTTTTGAGCAGAAATATGAAAAATATTCGAATTTCTATCTGAATTTTTTTCATTGTTTGGTGATAAAATTTTCAGTATATTTCAATAGGCATGTTTTCGTAATGTTTAAAGTGGTGCCTCACTGCAGTATCATGCCCTGCATACACTGACATGAGCAAAGCTCTTCTGTCTAATGATGTTGTTGTTGTGTTTAGGTTTTACGACCCAGTCAACCCAATGGGGTCATGTCGAGTGCGGTTGGTTACCTAACCACATGTTTACTGGGCAGGCTTAGTCCTCTAAGCGGTTAACCAGTATTGTGCACATTCTTTCGCCAGAAACTGACAACTGCCCTTCTTGAATCAGCGGAAGGGAGAGAATGACCGTAGAAAATATTTCATGATCAATCTCCACGAAAGAATGTTGCCGACCTCGGCGGGGATTGAACCCGCGACCTCCTGGTCTCCAGTCGGACGGTGCATCCAACTGAGCCACCGAGGCCGGCTCTGTCTAATGATGAGATCCGAGTAAATGAGCAGCAAGTAACAATATCAGAACTACAGAGATCAAACTTACAACCATTTGATTCAAAGGTTGAGTAACTTGGAGCAGTTAGCCCTTGTCCTGCTGAACCCAGATATACCCTGCCTTTGCAAACAGTGTAGATCCAGATCAGTTGGCTTCTCAAGAAGCCAACTGATCTGGATCTGCACTGTTTGCCATTAAGTATGTGAATTTATGCAATAATCCCATTCAAGTAATCTGATTGGCTGAAAATTAGAAGAGGGTGTGGCATCTTAATTTATTCAGCAGGACAAGGGTTAATTATCATACAGTTAAATCTCCATTTATACTGACTGGATACACCTGCCATTTTCCAAAGGCAGACAACTTTTGCAGACAGGATATTACCTCTCTAATATATCAAACTATTCAAAATGGGGGCTACCCTTAAAGGGGAGAATTTGCTGAAAAAACAAAGTCTTTACTTCAGGAGTAGCCCAAAATGAGTAGGAAAGCAAATATTTCCATGTCCAAGTTACTTCCCTTGAAGGGTTATTTACTGCTCTTAAAGTGCCTCAAACATTGCAAAGAAATACCTGTTTAACTGCCTCATTTTACTACCATAGAGGATGCAAGAAGCAAAGTTCACAAACAGGGCCCAGTTGTTCAAAACTAACGATGTCGTTAGTTAACGATTCGTTAAAATTTACATCGAGTGATACGCAAATATGCTGAAATTTTTTGCTAAAAAAATGTGAGTAGCTTTTGCAGTGCAAAAGCTACTCACATTTTTTCAGCAAAAAATATCGGAATATTGTACAGTGAATCTGCTAAAACAGTTAACGAAATGACCCTTAATGAGCTCGTTAAGCTAATGACGCTTTGAACAACTGGGCCCAGATCTATACCTTCCAAAGGCGATAACTTCATCAAAACTGTTTTTGTCTGCTTCTGAATAGGACCTGCTCTAAAATGAAAGAGCTTAGCCATTTTTTTCCTTTTAGAGCAGATCCGTTTTCAGAAGGGGTTGGTGTGCAGGAAAGCAAACAGGTAGACTGACATGAAACTTGTCTCTCTTGTAAATAAAAAAGTGAAATGATAATACCTTGCCAATATCTTGTGGTGGGCAGGTCACTCTGTCAAAAATGATGAAATCTGTCGATTAGAAATCCAAAACCAGATTTCCACAATATCAATGCACATACCCTTTGGTGAACATTGATTGATATTTACTTACATTTCCATAAACCAAAATACAGATGTGTGGTGGGCAGATAGCTCAACTCAGCTAGAAATGTGTCTTAAGTACATTTTGGAGATCTCCATAAAACTGTGCAAAGGTATTGCAGTATGAATCAATAATATGTTAAAATGAACCTCTTACGAAAATCATAACCTTGCAAAATTAGCCTTAGTGCAAAGTCGGTGAACCATGACATATGGGTAAACTTGACCTGATTCATGTATATTTGCTTTGTACTGAAAGACGTAAGTCATACAAAATTTCAAGTTGCTACAATAGTTGGAACCCTGAAATCTACTTCTTACAAAAATCTTAACCTCGCAAAATTAGCCTAAGTCAAAGCGGGGGCATCTGTGTACTTGTAACACATTTCTAGTATATTCCTGTTGTACTCGCAGACAAATATCCTTATACCAAATTTCAAGTTGCTACAATAATAGGAACCCTGAATCTACCTCTTACAAAAATCTTAACCTTGCAAAATTAGCCTAAGTCAAGGTGGGGGGCATCAGTGAACTTTAGACACATTTCAAGTATATTCCTGTTGTTCTCATAGACATAAATCCTCATACCAAACTTCAAGTTGCTACAATGATAGGAACCCTGTAATGTACCTCTTACAAGAAAAATAGTTTCTCGCAAAAGAATGTGCTCATTACTGGTTAACTGCTTAGAGGACTCAGCCGGCCCAGTAAAAGTGTGGTTAGGTAAACTGACTGCGCTCAACATGACCCCATTGGGTTGACTGGGCCATAAAACCTCAACACAAACAAACAAGGAAAATAGACCTTATTTTTGGACATTTGACCTTCAAGTGTGACCTTGACCTTGGAGCTATAGACCTGGGTCTTGTGTGTGACACATCGTCTTATGATGGTACACATTTCTGCAGAATAATTTCTAAATCCATCAAGGAATGACAGTTATGGTAAAATAGACCCTATTTTTACCTCTGACCTCTAAGTGTGACCTTGACATTGGAGCTATAGACCGGGGTCTCGCACATGACAAACTGTCTTATGATGGAAGACATTTCTGCAAAGTGATTTCTAAATCCATCAAGGAATGACAAAGTATTGGACTGGACACAAAAAAAAAAGACTATTTTCGATCTTTGATCTCCAAGTGTAATCTTGACCTTGGAGCTATAGACCTGGATCTTGCACGCAACACATTGTCTCATGATGCTAACATTTCTGCCAAGTTATTTCAACTTCCATCAAGGAAAAAACAAATTCAAACACAATATCATCAATAAATGATCAGCTTCTACTTGGTACAAATACCTTAACCCTGCAAATTAAGCTTATGTAAAAATCATTGGACCATGAAATATAGGTCATGCTGGAAACTCATGTACCGTATGTTGCTACCGTACTCACAGATGCAAGTTTTCATAAAAAGTTTACAGTTGCTACCTTAAATAAAAGTGCAGTTTCTACCTGGTACAAATGCCTTAACCTGAGTCTAACAGGCTCACATACGTACATACAGAGTCAGAAATCCAAAACCAGATTTCCACAATATCAATGCACATACCCTTCGGTGAACATTGATTGATATTTACTTACACTTCCATAAACCAAAATACAGATGTGTGGTAGGCAGATAGCTAAACTCAACTAGAAATGTGTCTTAAGTACACTTTGGAGACCTCCATAAAACTCTGCAAAGGGCTTGTAGTATGAATCAATAATATGTTAAAATGTACCTCTTACGAAAATCCTAACTTGCAAAATTAGCCTAAGTCCAAAGTATGTACAGAAGGACATACATTCGTATACCTGTACGCCCATATGCACCTATGGAAAACAAAAAAAGTATATGCTCCGGCATCATGCTGATTGCAGGTGCATCAAAACTGACGAAATTTGCCCTTTAGCAATCCCAAACCAGATCTCCAAAATATCAATGCACATACCAAGTCTGTTGAAAATCCTTTGTCATTCGGAAACAAAATACGGATTGATTGACAGATGGATGGACACACAGACGTCCTAGGTAAAACCATAATACCCAACCACTATCTTGTGGTGGGGTATAAAAATGGGTAAAAATCTACCAAGGGGATGTCCAGTCCCCTTACATTACCAAAACATGCGTATTCAAATGTACTGAAAATTTTACCACCAAAAAATGAAATTTTCAGATAAAAATTCCGATATTTTTCATATTTCTGCTCAAAACATAGATTGTGGGTACTCATTAGAACTGCCTCGCTGACGCAGTTCTAAAGAGTACCCACAATTGATGTTTTTGCGCAGAAATAAGAAAAAAATGTATACCCCTGTAAACCCCCGTTTTACTATATAAAAGTGGGGTTTAAGGGAGTCAAAATTATACAGGCATGTTTTCGTGATGATTGTCCTCAGCACAAATCTGTCATTGTAAGCCAAATAATTCTAATACTCACGTGGAATCTGGACTAAATAAACATTTTAGGGCATATCTAACGCTGACTGAGAACTCTGACTTGGGATGTAACTTTGTTGGATCATCTTTACGGCCTCCTGTCAACGTCCACATATAACATTTACCCTGAAATAGAAGATTTTACTTAATTTATCCAAAATTCAAGACTGTGAAAATTTAAGCTGGAGGTCTGCTGTACTCTAATTCCATAAAAATTTGGACAGAATAAATTAGAGATATGTCAACTACCTTAGCAAATTTTATCATTGTAGAGAAATTTGCAAGGGGAGGCAATTACTTTACAAATGCTTTACTTTGTAAAAATCTTGTTACCTCCTTCTCAACAACTCAGTTTGTTTTTGTTGAGGATAAACGGCCCAGTCAACCCAATGGGGTCATGTCGAGCGCAGGCAGTTTACCTAACCACACGTTTACTGGGCAGGCTTAGTCCTCTAAACGGTTAACCAGTATTGTGCACATTCTTTCGCCAGAAGCTGACAACTGCCCTTCTTGAATTAGTGGAATGGAGAGAATGACTGTAGAAAATATTTCATGCTCAATTCCACGAAAGAATGTTGCTGACCTCGGTGGAGGTTGAACCCGCGACCTCCTGGTCTCCAGTCGGACGGCGCATCCAACTGAGCCACAGGGGCCGGCCTCAACAGCTCAGTAAAACTACAGATAATTCTGGCAATTTTAAAGCTATTTTTTAAAAACAGGGCCCAGTTGTTCAAAACGTCGTTAGCTTAACGAGCTCCTTAAGGGTCATTTCGTTAACTACATGTATTTCATTTTTCAGCAAAAAGTGTAAAAGCTACTCACTTTTTTTCAGCAAAAAATTTCAGCATATTTGCGTATCATTCAATGTAAGTTTTAACGAATTGTTAACTAATGACATCGTTAGTTTCAAACAACTGTGCCCAGATGTTAACATTTGCAAGAGCATAGGTCCAGATAAGGGAGAGGGGGTGGTACTCATATAATATTTATTATTTCATCAATGAATACACTGTAGGTACTTATTAGAAAAAACTTCACTGAGGCACTATTAATGAGTACCCACAACTATGTTTTCATGGAGAAATAAAAAAAGAATCAGTACTTTTTGACTGTAAAAAGACCTTACCTGGACCTATCATCACGAAAACATGCCTATATAATTTTGACCCCCTTAAACCCCACTTTTATATAGTAAAACTGGGGTTTACAGGGGTATACATTATTTTTCTTATTTCTGCTCAACAACATAGATTGTGGGTACTCGTTAGAACTGCCTCATTGAGGCAGTTCTAATGAGTACCCACAATCTATGTTTTGATCAGAAATGTGAAAAAATATCAGAATTTTTATCTGAAAATTTTCAGTTTTTGGTGGTAAAATTTTCAGTACATTTGAATAGGCATGTTTTCGTAATGGCAAAATGTATAAAACATCGACTGACTGACAAATGCTGACTGTTTCTAAAATGGAGAGAACTGCTTCATATAAAGTAAATCATTTTAGACTGAATTAACTCCCCCATACTATATATTGCAGGAGTCCAATTTCAATTTCAGTTATCTCAGGCTATGCTATTTAGATATTCCTAGAGAAAAAAGGCTTATGGCTATAATTGCACTTAAGAAGATGCCACATTCTACAGTGTCTGATTTGGGTCTGCACAGTTCACTAATTACCCTTTTGGGGGTCTCCAGATAAAAATGGGTTAAAAAAATATACATAATGAAAGTTTTGAATTGTAACTTTTGACTGGTTTAATGCTTTTCCATGCAGTTTTCAATGTTTTCTTCAGCAAATATTTCTCTGTAATTTACTACTATGACCATTCAATTTATCTTTCTTGGGACTCCTTAAGGTGTAAAAGATGGTAATTACCTTGTTTGTGACAGCTGCCATCATTGTTCCCATAGGATCAATACTGATAGACTGTATAGAAGAGTCTGGTTCTGGTATCTGAAACACAGATAAGTCACTTTTTTCAACCATAAACTATTCTTATTTTTTGTTTTACTTATTTTCCTTTCTCAAAGAAAACATGAGCCTCTCCTAATAAAAAAGTTTTTGGGACATACAAAGCTCTTGATAAGACTCTTTTTAACCAAAAAGAAACTATATTTTTCTTATTTCTCGACGAAAACATATGTTGAGGTACTCATTACAAGCGCCTCGGCGAGGCGCTTCTAATGAGTACCCACAACATATGTTTTTGTCGAGAAATAAGAAAACTACTTACCTGATACCCACTCTTATCCAGACCTATGACATGTGACCAACACAGACTCTGATGAGTCTGTGCATCCACAGTCTGGTCAGTGTCTACCCTGATCACTAACAAAATCTAATGATGATGATTTGGTGCTTTACAGGCCTTTCAATATTATTTATCAAAATTATGGAAGGTTGATAATGAAAGGCTCTGTGCAGTGAAGTGCCTTTATTGGGATTCAAACACAGGACCTTATAATCCAAAGAGGGGAGTGCTAACTAAGGCTGGCACAATTAATCCGATAATCAATTAATTAATTGATCGATGAATTCCACAAAAATGATTATCGTTACAGATTTACTAATAATCAATCATTTGATTTCTGTGTCTGTTACCTTACCATATTTCCCCATAGCATTCAGACACCTCAACTCCTTACCATACTTTATCTAAAATTTCAACAAGTACAGTACTACCCAATGTTGTGTCTATAATTAGCTGAATGAGTGGCAAACAGTGTAGACCCTTATGAGACGCCGCATTTTACGGCATCTCATCAGGGTCTACACTGTTTGCTCAGGCCTGTCTGGCATATGGTAAGTCATGCTCAGACAGACAGGTGAAATTATGACTTAATCTTCAGTGATTACTAATCGATCACAATGGTAGGACTGATAATCACTTATCTTTTCAGCTCTGATTAGCCAGCCCTAGTGCTAACCTCTCAGCCACCCAGACACTTCAACATAAAAACTAATGAATCTAAAGTTATGACACAGGGTTTTTAAACAATACTCAATGAGTAAATATCTACTCATGGCATAGCTCACATTATAAACAGCATAGCTAAATACTTTGGACATGTGTGCCGAGCAAAGACTCAACTCAGTGCATGTATTGGCACAGTCCGGGAACTCTTTGAATAGCTGTTGGATCCAAGGTTTCTTCCTGTGGACAGCAAACCTTCAGATTGTGCACAAAGTGACATACATGTACTGTTAATGTCCTAAAGTTTCATACACCAAAGTTTCTGTCAAATGACATATGAAAACAGTGCAGACTGATCAGACTGCACCTGAAGAAGCAGTCTGATCAGTCTACACTGTTTGCCATTCCACTATGTATTTTGCTTAAACGACAGCATAAAACGCAAAAAAACCCCAAAAAACAACAAGGTTTTGACCAAAAGAGTATGGAATAAAGTGTTCAAAATTTTAGGACATTTAGCCGTAGGTTGGCTGATCCAAGTATACACTGGGAACACTTTTGAAGATATATCTTCTCATGTTGTTGTCAAGAGAAACAACATAATATGTATTTGTCTTAGGGAGACCATTCTACTGAGATGCAATAATACATTGTATTTGTTTTTGTGGTGAAACTTAATTTCAGAGTTTGTACTACATGTTCTGATAGAGGTTTCTATTAAATAGCAATCTGAAGGTAACATTTTATTAGGCCAACAATTTACATGTACATACATATTTCATGGCTCCATACAAAAGGAATGCTCAGTAAATATTTCCATGAAAGCATGATGTGGGTACCCATTAGCATTCAAATGAGGTGTTTTGAAAGGGTATCCACAACAAATGTTTTCATGGAGAAATAAGAAAAATATCCACACTCCGTCACCAAAAATTGCTTTATCTTGAGCTAATAAGCAAAATCTTTTATCGAAAAGTAAAAACATTGCGGCATCTTTAACATTCACCCTTAGCACACTGGGTAAGCAGATGACATTTCAAAATATTTTGTTATTTTTCACAGAAAACAGGTTTTGACATTTCATGCAAATTGTCTCCAGTGGAGACAATTTGCATGAACTATTAAAACCTGTTTTTTGGAAAAAAAGAAAAATATCATCAATTTATCATCTGCTAAATTAGCCTAATGAGTGGTAAAGGTAAAAATCAGTCATCAAAAAATTTCTCTTCTAACCCTCCAATGCTGCAATACAGACTAAATTTCTTATACTTGGGAAACATCTACCTCCTCTACACATACTTACCACTTGTTCATTATTATCTGTCTTGAGATCCCAGATATGAATAGAACCACTCTGATCGCCTATGAAGAGTTCACCCTGAAATAAACCAGAAAAATATGAGTAGAGTACCAGATATGAGATTAAGACCAGATATGAGCAGAATATCCGGAAATATGAGCGAGACTTGAGGATATTAGCAAAGGACCAGGAGATATGTGCAGCAGACCAAGAAATATGAGCAGGTATTAGTAAATATGAACAAGGCTCCCAAAGGATATAAGCAGGCAACCAGAAAACTGACAACAGATTATACACTGCATCCAATCAAAACACTGAAAAAATGGTTCATTTTATGTGAATGGTCGGCTTAGCAGATGCGAAATGCCAAGTCTCATCTTCTCAGAAAAATAATTAAAAAAAAATGAATGTTGTCCGCTACAATTATTATGTTTAGTGCTTTAAGAGTGAAGTTCTCAAATACAGACCTGGTTTGGGTGAAGGCAAACACAGTTTACTGGGGCATTCACTTGAAATATTCTTTGGCACTGTAAATTTCTAGACCTGAAAAGAAAATTCCATATGCAATACTTATTATGAATATTCAGCCAGATCTCCTCAGCAAACAATATACTGTATTTACTCAAGTATTCAGACGCCTTCTTACCATTCTTGTCCTAAAATTTCAACGTCCATTTTATTATGCACTGATATATCTAAACTTTGTTGGATGAATGACAAACAGTAATGACCCTGCCAGATTTTACATACTGAGGCATCTGATCTGGGTCTACATTATTTGCTGAGGCCTGTCTGTCCAAATACTCAGGGTACATAGTTGACTAAGACTAAACTACTGTAGGATCTGTTTAATGGGGATCTGCAATTTTTGCCATTAAGCCTTCACCTGTTAGACACATTGCAAAGCAGTCCAATGGACTGGCCCAAATTTTGACATCAGGGCCCAGTTGTTCAAAGCATTGTTAGTTTAAAGAGCTCATTAGTTGTCAAAATGTTAACTGTTCTAGTAAGTACAATATCTAATTCACAGGTATTTTTGCTGAAAAAATGTGAGAAGTTTTTGCAAATGCAAAAGCTACTCACATTTTTTTCAGCAAAAATATTAGCATATATGCCATATTTAATGATCAAAGTTTTAACGATATGTTAGCATATATGCCATATTTAATGATCAAAGTTTTAACGATATGTTAACTAACAACATCATTAGTTTTGAACACCTGGGCCCAGGAGGATAAGGAGATATAAAGCTGTCTAAATATTTAGGGCATTGTATTAACCCTTGTCCTGCTGAATCAATCAAGATGCCACACCCACTTCTGATTTTCAGCCAATCAGATTACTTGATCCTGATTGTTGCTATAAATTCACATACTTCATGGCAAACAGTGCAGATCCAGATCAGTTGGCTTCTTCAGAAGCCAAGTGATCTGGATCTACACTGTTTGCAAAGGCAGGGTATATCCGGGTTCAGCAGGACAAGGGTTAGCTCTAAATAATTTCTAAGAAAACCTATCATTCTAAGCCTAAAATTTCAACAGCTCCCTTTCACTACATGCTGATGTGTCTAAACAGTTCTGCATCAGTGGCAAACAGTGTAGATCTTGATCAGATGCTACATGCTGCAGCATCTGATCTGTGTTTACACTGTACGAAGAATGATCAAAAAGTTCTCATCCTCTTTACTTTGGGAATGACCAAGAGCAGAAATTGTGCCATTATTTCTCAATATAATCTCCCTTTGCCTCAATGTACTTTCTCAAACCCAGATCCAGTTTGCTTATCCCCTCAAACCTCAAATAGAAGCATTCTATCTCCTCCCCTAAGTACTCATCAACAGCATCTATGATGCCTTTATTTCTCCAAAACTCCTACCATGAAGGTTAGTTTCCAGATTTGGAAACAGATAGAAGTTCTAAGGGACTAAATCTTGAGAAATGGGGTATGAGGAAGGACCTAAAAACTGCATTTAGTTGCAGCAGCCATAGTAATTTGAGAGGTGTGGGCTGGTGCATTATCTTGCAATAGCAGAACATCTCGAGTCAACATTTATCTTCTTTTCTTCACAATCTCCTGACACAGCCATCTTAGTTCTGCTGCATAATACACTACAACCTCTTTATAACACGGTTCGTTATAACACGGTTCAAAGATGGATCCCAAAAATGTATAGATTATATTGAAAAATGACCATAAATGGTCATTTTTCAATATAATCTATACATTTTTGTTTGGATATAACACGGCTGTTTAACTAACATGGTTTATGCTATGGACCCAAACAATAATGTTATAAAGAGGTTGTCGTATATGTACCATTTATCAAGTGACCTGCTCACGATAAGTCACCATGATAACACCCAGACTATCCCAAAAGATAGAGGCTATCACCTTCACTGCTGAAGAAACTCTCTTAAATTTCTTAGGAGTGGGTGAGCCAGGGTGCTTCCATTGAATACTCTGCTTTTTGCTCAGCATCAAAGTGATCGTACTAAGTCTCATCTTGGGGCACAACTTGCCACATAAATTCCTCAGGGTCATCATATAGAGACAGGAGATACTTAGAAATATAAAGCCTTCTCTTTTTCTTATTTTTGGTCAGCATTCTGGGGACACATCTACATTTGTAGCTGAGACTCTGGACATCTCTAAGATATTGGTCAAGCTTTCTCCCTCTCCTAAATTCAACAGCCCATTTCTTCACCACCCTGTAAGAAGGAGACTCATCCCCTAGGGTTTTAATGAAGTCATCATGAATTTCCTTTGGGGACATGCCTTTCATACAGAAGTACTTTATGACTGCACTAACTTCAACTCTGTCTATTTTCTCAGTTTAACACACCAGTCCCCTACTTGGAACAAATTCGTACTGAAATCAATAGCTTTGAAATTTTATTCTTTCTATCAAAGATGTTTAATAAGATGAATTTATCAACAAATTGCGGTTTCATTTCAATTTATTCATTCTACACTATTCTAAGTAAGCATATTGGGCTGAGAACTTCTTGACCTTGTATTCTCAGGCCTATGATTCCTATCCGTCCAAATAGTTATTGTAAATATAACTGTGGTAATTCACATGAGTTGTAAAAGATGTTGGATTAAATATGAGCCTGGTTATGTGAAACTGTCTTTTTCAGAGACAATATTTATACTGTCTGAGAAAGCCCAGAGCAGCCTATGAACATCCAGCCGAACCAAGGCATTCACTGTCACTTTGATCCATTTGTATATAACATATTTCTTTGAAATTTAATAAACACCTTGTCCAACATATAACATAGCAACAGAAAAGGCGCTTTTTTCATCCCAAAAATGCTGATATCTTTCTTATTTCATCACAAAAACAAATGTTGTGGGTACTCATTAGCAGTGCCTCGGCAAGGCGCTTCTAATGAGTACCCACAACATATGATTTTGTGGAGAAATAAGAAAAATATTGTGTGGTTACCCCCTCTTATCTGTAGCTATGATATAAGCAAACACATGAAAAAACTTATTGTGGTGGTATCAGAGCTCAAGGTAAAGGGGGTGTTCATATCAACCTTTTTTTTGTTTTTCTTATTACTTGCATGAAAACATCAGTAAGGTGCTTCTAATGAATATTCAAAACATGTTTTTGGAGAAAAAAGAAAAGTACATTGGAGCCTCTTTATAAAACAGTTTGTTATAGCTCCATCTTGGACAGAAGGTGGTTTAAATGTGGACCCCAAAATTGTTGTAGTTGAACAAAAATGTATAGATTATACAGAAAAATGACCATTTTATGGTCATTTTTCTATATAATCTATACATTTTTGCTTAGAGACAACATGGTTGTTAGCTACATGTAACATGGTATTTGCTTTGGATTCAATGACAATATGCACAACTTTCAGAAAGAAAGTGTGGGAATTACATGTTAGGGCTTATAATAAGGAGACATCTCACCTCAAGTCCCATATCCTGGCAGAGTTATCCTCTCCTCCTGTGTACATCCATTTACCATCTTCATGAAAACCTACTGCCGTCACATTCTTAGAGATACCATCATAGTTTATCACAGGGTTTGGATTGTTTGAGTTTAAGTCATACATTCTGATATGCTGGTACCCTACAATATAAACAAGCCTGAGAAAATGGAAATCTAGAAAACTTGAAGAATTTGGGTAATTAAAAACCTCTACTTTCTCTATATCATCAGCTGGAAGGTACCAAACTAAGGTTAGAAGATTTTCAACAAGTCAACTCTAAGCAATACCAACAACAACTGTTTTGTAACAAAAATGTTTCTTAAAATTATCATTTGAATTATTAACCCTTCTCCTGCTGAACACGACATGCCCTGTCTTAGCAAACAGTGTAGATCCAGATCAGTTGGCTTCTGTAGATCCAGATCAGTTGGCTTCTGAAGAAGCCAACTGATCTGGAACTGCACTGTTTGTCATGAAATATGTGAATTTCTGTCAAAAAAACGGATCAAGAAATCTGATTGGCTGGAAATTAGAAGCGGACGTGGTATCTTAATTTATTCAACATGACAAGGGTTAAAAAGGGTTTTATACTTTACAATTATTCATACGGTATATTTTATTGACATGGCACTAAGTTCTCAAAACTTATAACATGCCACAAATTAATACCACATAATTAATAACTCATTCATTGAAACATCATAGAAAAAATATGTTAATCAAATTAAACTGAAACAAGCATGACAGCTCCTGGAAAACACCTCAGGCTAAGACACAGCAAAAGAAAACCACTAAACTGCATTAGAAATATGCAATTACCCCCTTGGCCGACACAAGCTAAATTTGGTTGGGACAAGCTGGTTTTCTTTGAAGGCTGCTTCTAGGTCTACTTGGAATTCTAGGAGATAATTTTGACATTTTGTTCTATTTTATTATGTTTAAACATTTTAAATGCATCAATAAAGTAATTACCGGTACAAGCAGAGATGTTTGATGGCATCCGCCACTTTGTGAGAAGCAGAGTTAGGTCAGACCCTTCATTGTTCACATAAGCCTTTTGTGGATTTTTTGATTATCTATCCATGGAGCTTAACACAGAGTCTCCCAATAGACTGTTAATAATGGGAACCACACATGGTGGTTCATATCCTTTTTGTGTGGGGGCAAGTTAAAGTCATAGTGGACTGGTCGGTTTTAGCTATAGGTTATCCCCTGGGCAAGCTGCTTTCAGTGACTTATTTCTAACATTGCTAAGGGCCCAATCAAAGACATTACATAAAGGGTCAACCCTCTAATGAAAGGTATAGTCCATTAGCACCATAAAGTCCAAGACCTGACCCACCATCATTCAAATAAAGAGGAAAGCACATTCTCAGCCATGACTGAGTTAAGACTAGTTTGTCACAAAGCATTATTGTTATATCCTATTCTTTTAAATAATTATAACTGTAATATATTTTTAACCCTTCTCTTGCTAAATACGACATGCACTGTCTTAGCAAACAGTGTAGATCCAGATCAGTTGGCAACTGCACTATTTGTCATTAAATATGTGAATTTCTATCAAAAACCCAGATCAAGTAATCTGATTGGCTGAAAATTGGAAGTGGGCATGGCATCTTAATTTATTCAGCATAAGAAGAGTTAAAATAAATATTTTTTAACAAGTCATTGTGCACTGTAAATTTTTATTGAGCTTCAAATTGAGGAAAAAAGTACCTTTGGACACATGCCCAGCAAAGGCTCAGATCAGCCTGCATATTCCCACAATTTGATCATTTGTCATTGTTTATCTGATGAAACCCAGGACATTTTGCTATCCAAAGAGCGCATAGCAAAGACTCTAATCAGACTGTGGAGATACACAAAGAATACTTTTTCTATATACAATGTACTATGGCTCATTTGTACAACATCTGAATTCTAGTGTTACCTGCAGCAGCTATCAGCTGTTTATCGGGTGTAATCTCCAAGGCATTCACCTGCTGATAATTGTTAAAGAAAGCATTCAAATGTTCATGTTCCAGAAAAATGTCATTGTTGAGGTAAAAATACATGCCATGTTGTACTAAGAGTCCTTTATGTAAACAGCAAAGCCAAGATCAGCCTGTATACTCAAACTTACTGATCTTCATCTACAGCTTTATCTATGCTACATTGCATTAAGCTGTCTTACTTAACCATGACAATTCTTTAATGGTGCGCATGAAAAGACCTTAACAGAGAAAGCAGAAAAGAAAGATGAAGTATATCAGTCTTTTATCTAGAGCAAAAGGACTGCAAATATATTAAAAAAAAAAAAAAAAGAGAGAGAAAGAAAGAAGTTATTTATAAAAGTTTGCTCTCAGCCACTTTCGTCCATCTAAGGTTTTTACAAAGAAGTGTGTAAGATCTGATTACTCTGCTGAAACTTTCTTGGAGTCCTTTTGCCCTTTTGATATACTACCAAACGTATAGCCATTCCCACGACTACTGCTCCTGTGCCCGACAAGCACTCCAAGGCTGCTTGTCCTGTACTGGATGACATGCCACTGTCATCTTAAGGATTATCTGCCAGCTGTCCAAATATGGCAGTGAAATTTGCCACCTCTACACATCATAAAATATCAACAAAAATCACAAATGAAATAAGTGTCTCACATATTTAACTGATAACTTTAATGTCAAGGCATATCAAGTGGTTATAAATAGATAAAAATGCATTTTACAAGTATGAAAAAACTCACCTTCTAACTTGCGCAAATTAGAGACAAAATTAATATTCCCCTTTTCTTTTTCATGAATACATAAAATACTAATGTCATTATGTTTTTTAAATGTTCAAACAGCTCTATACTATGTGCATTGACTGTACATATATAATGTACTTAGCTGGCCCCCTTGCACGTGCAGATAGAATACAAACTAGTATCCAGTCCATTATATACATGAAGGGATAAGATTTTAGTTTTGTGTATCAATTTGGGTACCTATGGACATGCACAAATTGCGTTTTTACTCGAGAAAGCTTTTGGATATTTTAATTTCAGGCTGCTCAAGACAGAGCATTGTGAAACAAATTGATGTTAGTACTTTATGTATTCATGAAAAAAAAATGGGAACTTTTTTTGTCACAAATATGCACTTGTAAGTTACAAGGCTAGGTTTTTCATACTTATAAAATGCACTTTTATCTATATATCAATGACCACTTGATATGCCTTGACATTTGTGTTATCAGTTAAATTTGTGAGACATGCATTTTGTATGTGATTTTTGTTGATATTTTATGATGACGTGTAGAGATGGTAAATTCTGTCACCATATTTGGGCAACAGGCAGATTATCCTTAAGCTGGGAACTTTTATGAAAGTCGATCCACTGCTACCTACAAGTGCAGCAATTGCCCTGACCCCTACCCCATCTCCTCGCTGGCTGACAATCCTGACAATCATCTCATCTGTACATCAGAGGAAAATAAACAAGCAACAATGTTCAGCTTAAGATAAAGGATACAGAATCTTGATGTTGAACAGTTCTGTAGCAAATCCCACTGTGTGCTTGCCAGAATCTGACAGTATGGTCATATCCCGCTGTGGCAAGTATCACCGGATCGCCACCGGCGTCACTAGTACTCATTCTTGATATCCTGATATATATTCAGTAAGAGGAGTTCATAAATAACTTGTAAACAGCAGAAAATTCTGTCAAAATGTGATCTGTTCAACAAGTTCTATGCTTCCGGTTTCGTTCGGATTTTTTCGGATATTTATATTAAGAATGAACTAAACAAGTATCAGCTTCTTTAAAAGCTAGAGAAGATAAGTATCAGCTTCTTTAAAGCTAGAGAAGACGCGCCTAAGAAGATACCAAAGAAGATTTCTAAATGACCACGTCATGGTGTCCCTCAGCTAGGAGTTAATACAGAAATAAAGAAAGAAAGAAGCTAGACAAAACCAATCCGTTAATTTAGAATTTCTAAATTCTAACCTCGACATTCGAAGTATGCGAGAAATTATGAAGTTCTTTTTTATTTTGTCCGTCCGTCTGTCTTTCTTCCGTCTTTCCGTTAATTCTTGGCATTAAGTTTTTTTTTTTTTTTTTTTTTTTTTTTCGTTGCTTAAATATTTCTCAAAATATTTCCTTGAATCTGAATCTGCAAGGTTTATGTTCTCCCGGATATGTACTCCATACACCTCAGTATTCAATATTACTCATTAAAAATGTGGACCTTTTTTTTGGTTTTGTGAGAATTTTGGATTTTTTTTTTCTTTTTATTTATTTTTTTTTTTATTTCTTTTGCCAGAGCTGTGAAACATTTAGAATTTAAAAGATCGATGACGGTGACATAAATAATTTGCCTAGAGAAATGAAGTCTTTGCTTGAACTGTTTGCATTGCGAATCTTTATCAGATAATCACAACAGATCTGAGTAATGACGATTTACAAATCGATGTTGGAAAGTTCCATTACGAAAATACGCCTATTCAAATATATAGAAACTTTCACCTCCAAAAACTGTAAATTTTCAGATAAAAAACTCTGACAATTTTCATATTTCTGCTCAAAACATAAATTTTGCGGGTACTCGTTTGAACCGCCTAGGCGAGGCGGATCTAACAAGTACCCACAATCTATGTTTTCGAGCAGAAATAAGAAAAATAATGTATACCCCTGTAAACCCCAGTTTTACTACATAAAAGTAGGGTTTAAGGGGGTCAAAATTATATAGGCATGTTTTCGTGATGTAAAGAATGGGTAATCATATGGAAAAAAATGTTGTTTATTATTAAAAAGTGCAAGCATCTGCATATAGGACCTTCCATAGGGGGAGATCTATTACATGTCATCAGAATCAGGGATTGAAGCAACTGAAAAGGTTTAAGAAAACATTTGGGAGTAATAATAGGCAGCAAATTGAATCTCAGAAGCATATCGCAAAGAAAGAATTTAGCCTAAACCATAATCTAGGAATAATTTATAGATCATTTATATATAAGTCCGGGACCACATGTTGAATATGGTAGTGCAATCTGGTCCCCATAATATAACAAGGACAAAATAACATTTGAAAATACATGTATACAACGAAGAGCCACCAGACTAATACAATCGTTGAAAGGAACATCATATTTGGATAGACTTAAGCGCTTATGGCTGCCGACACTGGAATACGGACGCAAGAAGTGTATAAAATAATAAACAAGACTGACCTCGCCAACCAAAGCAAACTGTTTACGATGGCCACATATCAACAAACGCGAGGACACCCCTCAAAACTGGACAAAAGACGCCCTAGGTTAAAGTGCGCGCAAACAGCTTCACAGCTTCAGTATGGGAGTGATCGATACTTGGAATTCGCTTCCATCAAATGTAGTGCTGGCACTCTCTGTGGACAGTTTCAAAAGACGCTTAAATAAACACTGGCATGGACAGCCACTTAAGTTAAAGGTATCATGTTATATACCGAGAACCAGCATTAGCGACACAAAGAAGAAACGCATCATCACAGGCCAGAGAGGCCTACATGTACCTAGATATGTTGAGTCCCAGTAAGATAAGAGTAAGTAAAAACAGTAAGGATAATTCAATTTTATGAGGTCAGCTTGCAGTGTTTTTCAGTCTATTTGGTATGAAATTGTGAGATACATAATGGCATCGTTAGCAAATAGTCTTATGCTGCTTTTTATATTTTACATGAGGAAATGACATGAGCCCAGTCCCGAGCCTTCAGGTACACCTGACAAAAAACTGGACAAGCATCAGTATATCCTACGCCAAATAACTTTGAGTCACTGTAAGTGGTGATCTCCATCAAGATGATTGGTGCAGGAATGTAATCAGGAACCCATAAAAGATGATTCTTGTACAAAATCCACAATTGTATAAAGTTCCCTTAAGCGATTTCAAAAGTGAGTCTGATAATTCACTGCTTATTGATGAACGGATACATTCTGCCAAGCATGCCGCACGTCTACTTATTGAAGCGTGATTAAATGGACATAGTTGAGTAAATCCGCAAGTGTCGGTATCGATTTGGATTGTGTATCTTCATGATCTAGTCAATCCCTACAATGTGGCAGTTTCCAGAATTGTTTCTGATGTTTTTGCCAGTGATGAGCCATAAGTAGACTTCCCAAATCCCGGACATACGCTTCTACCGATATTTCCTTCGTTCAGGCCTATGGGCATGGTGGGCGAAGCTTGCTTACCAAGTAATGCTTACTATCCGCGGACGCCTGATTACACTCTTTATTCTGGGGTCCATGTCTGTTGGTCTGAACATTCTGATTCGTCATTCGTTTACGGATTTATGAGTTTGGATTACGGCTTTGGTACCATGACCGCAACTATTTAATAAAAATATAAAATTATAAAATGTTGCCTTTAGTTTAGGTTCCCCACTCTCCCTAGCGTTTTTTTTTTTTTTGTTTTTTTTTTTTTTTTTTTTTTGTCATTATTTGTTACAAACCTCTAATTCTTTTGCTGCTTCAGGAGGGCTGTGTTTCGTGAAATGTCGTAGCCTTTCCTGGATATCTTCACTTTATATACAGACAAGCCTCTTTATACCGACACTCAATGCAACGACAAAATTCGTTACAATGACAATTTTTCTGTCACGAAATCTTCGCTTAAGAGGTAACAATTAGTTACAAATTATGCAAGAATATTGTATTTAATACTATAAAGAAACCTATGTTTTGGATATTTGTTAGAATCGCCGTATTGAGGCGATTCTAACAAATATCCTAAACAGATGTTCTCTAAGGAAATAAAAACAAATCAAGACCCTTCTTACATATCAATCTGCTCATTAAGTATTCTGTACAACAGCAAAATCATTTTAATGGCAATGTCTTTTGGAACAAATGCTGTTGTTGTAATGAGGGTTTACTGCATTTGAAACCGTCCTAGGCGGGTCCATGTTCCTATGTTCCCTAAGAATAATCGGCCTATTTCACTTGTTCCCTAAAAGTGATTTTCAAAATTTCCATGTTCGTTCCCTGTTCCCCAAAATTAGTTTCGTTTCCCTTGTTTCCTTAAAATAAATGGGCATATTCCCCTGTTACCTCAAAACCCCTGGGAAGGACTCATATTTGGAACAAAGAACACACAAAAGAAAGGAGACTCGGTTTTAATAAGTTTCTTCATAAGAAGTATTGCAATTTATGAGGCCACATATGCCCTACCACCGGCTTAAGCGGTATTCGAAGCCAAAGTTACAATACGTTCTGGAGAATATCCTTCTTATATAGGTCGACATTATATGTGAGAAAGCTTTCAACATAGACTTAATTGTTCGTCAAATATAGCACTTGCTTGAGAGAGTGGCGTCTCGTGCAATCTAAATGCTCACAGGGTTGTCACGAACAGAGACGGAGAATCGTAGAATAAACGTCAAAAAGATTGCCTTTGAAAACAAAGAACACACTAAGGATTAGAAAACGGGAATCTCGGTTTTATTGAGACTCTTCATAAGCAGTAATGCAGTTTGCAACACTGCTTACACCCTCTAGCGTATTTATGAGCAGAACTCCATTTTCAAATATACCTCAATGGGCCCAATGATCCCAAAGGAAATGAAATATAATCTGCAGTATGGTGATGTACGGGGAGACGTTCTACCGCCGCCACACGGCACTAATACCAGCTGCAGTGTAGTAAAATAAGCGTCAAAAAGATTGCCTTTGGAAACAAAGAACACACTACAGATTAGAAAATGGGAGTCTTGGTTTTATTGAAACTCTTCATAAGCAGTAATGAAGCCACCAACGGACACATGACCTTCATACAACGTCGCATTAACGTCGATACAATGTCGTGACGTTTGCATCGACGTTAATGCGACGTTGCATAAGCGTCATGGTGTTCCATCGACGTTAATGCGACGTTGCATAAATGACATGCGCCCGCTTGGCAGTACAGTGTAACAGTTGTCGCTGTTTAGGAACTCAGATTTGTGTTGAACGAGATCTTGCCGTAATGGAATCGGACACTAAGAAGTAAAGACACAATATCTTACAGTTGTTTTATTCAGCTCCAGTGGGTCCAGTAAGGATTACGTCTACTAAACCCCTGATAGTGTTCACTTTTGACAGTTCTAAGGCGGTGGTTCTAGTGTTTTTCTTGGGGCATTGTGCTGCTCGCTGCGGCTTTTTCGTGTTTGTCAAGTTTGTTATCAATGTCGGCGGTTGGGCTCATTGTGTCATTTTTTTGTGTGTTCTGGCTTCAGATCGCCAACGAGCACCTTGCTTTGTTTCATTACAGTATTTTTAGCTCACCTAAGCCAAAAGCGACTAGCCTCTGTTGTCGTCGTCTGTAGTCTGTAGTCTGTCGTCTGTAGTCTGTCGTCCTAGTCTGTCAACATTTTCAAACATCTTCTGCTCTGAAACCACTGGGCCGATTGAAGTCAGATTTCAGGTGGAGCATCCATGGGATGGGGAAACGAAAGTTTGTTCGCGGGGTCCATGTCACATGAACAAGATGGCCGCCATGCCCATATAATGTAAAAACCCTTCAAAAGTCTTCTCCCGAACCAGTAGAACGATTGTCATGAAGCGGTTCTAACGAGTACCCACAATCTATGTTTTGAGCAGAAATAAGAAAATTAATGTATACCCCTGGAAACTCAAGTTTTACTATATAAAAGTGGAGCTTAAGGGGGTCAAAATTATATAGGTATGTTTTCATGATGTATAAATAGGGAATAAATAGTAAAATGGCGCCCCATATGCTTGGTCTCGGATATAGGCGTGAGGCCGGAAAACAGAAAATAAAAGAAAATGGTGAAGTTTGACTGATTTTGGCGAATTATTTCACTGATTGGCTTTGAATGTGGACAAATGAAGTTTTGTGATAAATTACATTTCCTCCACTGCAATCTGAAAGTAAAGGATGAGCCTTGTTTCTGGAGGTCCTGAGGGCAGTGCTCTCAAATATATCCACCGACTGAAAGCGTTTACATATGCAATTCGTGATGTATGAAGTGTAACGTAATGGGTCGGGTCACACCTGGGTTACCGAGGATGGCAATTCACATGATAAGGGTTAAAGTGCCCAGCACAACTGCAGCAGAAGCCATTTTGATTTCTTTTTTATTATTCAGAGAAAATACAACTTGTCATGAAATGGATATCGCTTACTGCTAGGCAGACGATTCACATGACTGTTAAGTCTTATTTTCTCTGAAAATTCTTAATAATAAAACATCAACAGAATGCCGTCTGCTATGTATAGTTTTGCTTGGCGCTTTAAGGTATACTTTAGATCATGCTCTTAGTCTCCCTAAGGCATTGGCGCTCTGTTGCTATTTATGCTATAGAATCACGTGATGATTATGGTGGACAGCTACTGCGCAAATGCGCAGCTGATCTGGACCTTCACTGTCCGTTAAGCGGCATCATCTGTCGTTTGAAAAATTGTAAATTAACCATGCTATGAGAAAAGGACCCAGCAGGCATATCACATTTGCAGAACGTCGCATTAATGTGAATGCAACGCCAAGGCGTCTATGCGTTACATCAATGTCGATGCAACGTCATGACGTTGCATCGACGTTAATTCGCCATAATATAAACGTCAACTGTCCGCTTTGGTCCTTATCATCAAGAAAACATACTTATATAATTCTGAACCCCTTAAACCCCACTTTTATATAATAAAACTGGGGTTGAGGGGGTTTACATTATTTTTCTTATTTCTGCTCATAAACATAGATTGTGGCTATTCGTTAGAACCGCCTCATCGAGGCGTTTCTAATGAGTACCCACAAACAATGTTTTGAGCAGAAATATGAAAAATATCAGAATTTGTATCTGAAAACTTTCAGTTTTTATAGTGAAATGTTCAATACATTTAAATCGGCGTGTTTTCGTAATGGCGCATATACAAATACTGCAGTCCAAGCTCATCCTACCTGTACATTTTGTCTGATCCGTCTCGCTCTGTTTGTCGTCATGATAGTCTACAATATTTAACGGTTTTGTAAGTGAACAGTAAAGGCCTCTGTTTCGCTGGCCGATCTATGCGTTAGCTGTCTATATATGCGACAAAGGAATTGTTCTCATGAATTGGAGATTATTGCTCTGCACATATGTTTATATTATAGAGCTGCATCAGCATTAAGGGCGAGGTTTCACGCGAGTAAAACTGGTTTAAGCTCCCCCTTCCTCCCTCGCCCCTCCAGTAGTTTTCCTTCTGACAGGTCCACAATCTATGTTTTGAGCAGAAATATGAAAAAATATCAGAATTTTTATCTGGAAATTTTCATTTTTTGGTGGTAAAAATTCAGTATATTTGAATAGGCATGTTTTCGTAATGGTTCCTCTGTTACTGTTCTTCTTTGTGCGTCTGTGGTTTAATATGTGGCGTTTGTGTTTTAATATGAGGCGTTTGTGGTTTAATATGTGGCGTTTGTGGTTTAATATGTGGCGTTTGCGCTGACCTTATATTTGTTCCTCACTTCTCCTTCTGTTCGTGCCTCGGTAGGGCTGTGCATTACGAAAACACGCCTATATTCAAATAAAGAGAATTTTACCACCACAAAAAAATAAAAACTTTCATATAAAAAAATCTGGTATTTTTCATATTTCTGTTCAAAACATAGATTGTGGGTACTCGTTAGAACCGCCTCGGCGAGGCGGTTCTAACGAGTACCCACAATCAATGTTTTTTTTAGCAAAATAAGACAAATAATGTATACCCCTGTAAACCCCAGTTTTACTATATAAAAGTGGGGTTTAATGGGGTCAAAATTATATAGGCATGTTTTCGTGATGGCTTCGTGCTCGTAGCATTTCCAGGGTATCTTTACTTATATTTCGGCATGTAGCATCGCAGACGGGATGTTACAAAATGTGTCTCCCTTGCCAAAAAGTGGCGTTGAATCGATGAATATGGTAAGAATGATACATCAAATTATTTAGGCGAATTATAAGGGGAGACACAGAACAACACTTATAACAAAAATCTTTTATGATAGCAATGGATTCAGGCAGGATAGTAACCCATTTTAGACCGAATAATCTCGTCCATATTATCTATTGGAAGAGTCCAATTTCTATTTTAGGGTATGTCAGGCTATATCATTTAGATATATCCCTAGAGAAAATAGCTAAAGTAATTGCCCACAGTGGAGATCCTGATGAGACGCCGCACTCTGCGGTGTCTGATCTCGGTCTGCACTGTTTGCCAGTTACCCCTTTGATGGTCTCCAGATTAGAATGGGTGAATTGTATGTACTGAGAGTGGGTAATAAACCCATTTATGCCTAGTGTCCCATAAAAGGGGACATTGGCAAACAGTGTAAACTCAGATCAGGATCTACACTAATGGCATTAAATACAACATTTTTGTATAAAACATAAAACAAACAAGGCACCCCTTAACTTAACATCAGGAAAACATGCCTGTATATTATTGACACCCTAAAACCCTACTTTTATGCAGTAAAACTAGGGTTTACAGAGGCATACATTATTTTTCTTATTTATGCTCAAAAACATAGATTGTGGGTACTCGTTTGAACCGTCTTGCCGAAGCGGCTCTAACAAGTATCCACAGTCTATTTTCTGAGCAGAATTATGAAAAATATCACAGTTTTATTTTTATCTGAAAACTTTCAGTTTTTGGAGGTCAAATTTTCTATATATTTGAATAGGCGTGTTTTCGTAATGATGAAGAAACTTTCCAAAGAGTTGGGAAGAATAAAAGGGACATTGGCAAACAGTGTAGGCCCAGATCAAGGGCTATACTGTTTGCATAAATTTCAGGATTTTCGTATACATGTAAAATAATACAAGATATGGATAAAACAGACACCCCTTAATTTTATGATGGACTTTTCCAAAGTCGGGTAGAAGAATCCACTATACATAAATGGGTTAACAAGGCTTGCACTGTAACTTCCAGCACTGATAATGGTTAAATCTGAGTGTATAAACTGACTTCACTGAGTCGTGTTCATACTCTGCAATGAGACACGTTAGTGGGTATTCTCCCTTTACCAATAATTTCCTGTTTATCTTTACTGCGTGACAAAGGAATAATTTTCAAAACATTTCACAGTAAATGAACGGCGTTGATTTTAATTTTTACTCATTATATAATCTAGGAAAGGGATATAGCCAACTGTTGCAAAATAAAAACAATTAAATTGCAACTCTTATTAAACGTCTATATTTCCCTGTACTAGACTCGTTACGAGAGATTATCCAGTTATAATTCCAACACTTCATTTTTCTTCATATTTCACGCACATTTGATTGGGTGAAGAAAAATTTTCACTTCAATAAAGTTCAGAGCAGGAGTCCGTCTGTCCTATTTTCTTTCCGCCGTCTCAAAAGATTGATATTTTTGGCAACATTTGTAACATTTCATGTCAAAATTGGAATTATAAAGAATGCAGTATTATTTTTTGTGGATATTATCGATGTGTAAACGCAGGTAAATTACTCACAAACTTAACTTTTTTTCAGTTTGTGAGTAATTCGCCGGAGGTTACCCACAATAACGTTCACAAAAAATAAAATTAATTCCTGCTATATTCCTCATTCGTGTCATCATTACTCTTAATTCAACGTAATCATCACTTTTGATTCAAGGCAACTACAGTTTCAAAGAAATATATATAAAAAAAATATGGCTAATGTTCTATAAAATATCTAATTCTAACAGTTCTGTTACAGACTGGTGTATAGTGAGAAGTTGATGGCACGCAGTACAATTCAGCATTTAGTGAGCAGCACAGACGTGAACAGCTGTGAGGGTCGTTAATGAAAGTTTTTGAGCCGCGCCATATAAAAAAAAAAGTGACTTCAATGTGTCTGGACAGCAAAGGCCTTGATCAGACTGCGCGATACGCGCAGTCTGATCAAGGCCTTCGCTGTTCAGTTACAGAACAGTAGATACTGTAACAATTATCAATGTACGTAGGTTGAGCTAGATATTCACTGTCTGTGCGTGTCGTGAAGACACATTTTCTTACGGCGTGGCTCATACGAGAAATAGTTGACTTCCCCACAGGGTCACTGAAAAGTCTTTATTCTCCAGATAACTACCTGGACTGGATGATGCTTTTTACACATATTCATATGAGCAGTTGTTGACATTCCCACAGGGTCATTCAAAAAGACTGTTTTTCGGTAACTACCTGACTGGACGATGATGTCTGGACTGGGCAACGACGTCTTTAAACATTCATATGAAAAATTGTCGACGTTCACACAGGGGTCATTCAAAAAGTCTATGTTTTCCGGTAACTACCGAGACTGGACAATGATGTCTATACATATTCAATGTCAAACTAATACGAATGCATATTCTTTGTTTTAAAAAGTCTAGAGATACAGTAAACAATCTCTAGTCCTCGCAAGTAAAACGTTTACCATAATGAATTGATATTTTGATTATTAATGCTTTCAGAAACACTACACTAGAACCTATTCGAAAGGTAACTCTAGCAGCACCCGCCTCCTTATAGCAGTCACTTTTCATATCCCCCAAAGTGCAGTTTTGCTACCCAGCAAAAGCATAACGTCACCAGAAGTCTAATAACGTTGTGTGTTTACTTGATATGTACTGTAGCTTTCAATAATAGCCACCTAGATCCTCAATAGCAAATTTCATGACTGTTGTAGAGAATTATACTATAATTAATGCGAACTCTGCAGAATTGACCCAATCAGATGATTCTGATGTTACCACATTATTTTATTTTATTTTATTTGTGTGTGTGTGTGTGTGTGTGTGTGCGTGCGTGCGTGCGTGCGTGTTTGTTTTGTTTTGTTTGTTTGTTTTTTAAATAATTAATAATGCATTTTTATTTTGTCTGCCTTCAAAGAGCCCTGATCAATTATACAAGGTGTCAATAAACTCTCTTCTTCTGTGCCGCCTTGATACGGTTTCTGTGTATCTGGCTGTAGCCTTGAGTGTAGCTAAATCCATAAGTCAATCGTCCCTCTCGCTGTAATTCTGGTAGACTTGGGTTCGATTCTACTGGCGATATTGGGGATTTACGTACATCCTCCAGACTTCTACTGGGCGATAAAGACGTCCTTAAATCTTTCTTGAGTACCGGTGGTTTTGAAGCTTTAACGGGGCTTGATTTTGTGAAAGGAACCCTACGCTTAGGAAGCGCAGGTTGGTTAGCAATTTGTACTCGCTTTTTACCATGCTTATTTTCTACATATATAGCCTTCTGCAAAGAATCTACAGGAAGTGGATCACTGACCCATGCTTCTCGAGCTTTAGGAGTTTTCTCTGCACTAAAATTACTGTCAAGTATACTCCTGTCTTCTAAAGAGGCTCTAAGCCTGCGATTTTCTTCCATTAAACGTTTATTGCTGGCTTCAATATCATTAAACTTATCACGTTTTACTTCCCATTCCCTCTTCTCATTCTCGACTTCACGTTTTTCTCTATCGAGCTGTCCGATTCGTTTAGTCATTGTATCTACTTTCATATTGAATTCAAATATCTGCTCATTCAATGATGATATTTGATAATCCTTTTCTTCAAGCTCGACTGATAATTGGTTCTTACGGCTTTCAGATTCTTCGTACTTCTCAACGAAGTGTCGCAATTCCATTTCCATCTTATTCATATGCTTCTCAAATATTTTAAGACGATCTATTTCACCTGTAAGTTTTTCTTTCTCGTGTTCAAAGTCATTCTTCTCGGCATCTTTTTCAGATCTAAGCGTATCTAACTGTGCTGTAAGTTTGCTTATTTGACCCTCTTTATCTGAAACAATAGACTGCAGTTCTTTGTTGGTACTTTCGAGTCTTTCTTTCGCATCCTTTAAATTTGTTGCAGCGCTTTCTGTATCCTGTTTCAAAGAATCAAGCTTACCTTGTATGGCCAGAAGTTCATTTTTTAATCTTTGAATTTCTTTCCTTAATTCGTCGAGCTCTTTCTTTTGAGAGTCACATGTTGAAGTTAATCTTTTATTATCCTGTTCAAGTTTGTTCTTTTCAGATGCTAATTCATCGACCTTGACTTTATGCTCGTCTAACTCTGACACTGATGTTTTGTATTTTGATTTTGTTTCATTGAGTTCATCTTCTAATTTACGCTTTGCAATATTATGCTGCAATTCAGTATCTTTTTTCTCCTTTTCTAACTTTAGAATTTGATTTTTTAAATCTTTTAATTCATTATCAAACTTGTTTTCGTCTTTCATAACACCAAGAAGTTCGTTAAGTTCAGTTTTCTTTTGAGTAAGACTTTCAGATAATGCTTTATTCTCGAATTCCAGTGTATTTAACTTCTTTTCTAATTCAGCTATTTTGTTTTTCTGAGCTTCATTCTCATCTTTCATCTTAGAATGGTCTTTTTGTAAATCTTGAATAGTGTCAAGTTTCTCGGATTCTACTGCGGTTACACTGCTTGCTAGAGATTTCGATTCCTTCTCTATGGCACGGAGCCTTTTAAGATCATTCATATGTTCAGCTTTCTCTTTGATAAGCTCTTCATTTACATTTTGATTTTCAGTTTGAAGCTTTATTATCTGTGCCTTTAGATCATTAATTTGTTTGTTTGCTTCTTTAGCGTCATCTGAAACACTTGAACTTTTTTCAAGTTCCTGTATCTTATTTTCTAGTTCTGCCTTATCTCGCTCAATTTTTGTAGTTCTTTCATCAGCATTACTATGTTTGTTTGTTTTTAAGTCAAGTTCTATAGCTTCGAGTCTTGCGTGCAACTTCGTATTTTCAGAAGCTAGTTCTTCAATATTTTTTAGAAAATCATTTGCTTCATCTTCTAGTTGTTTAATCCTGCGTTTATAGGCCATTTCCGCTTTAAGAAGCGTGTTTCTCTCCGCCAATACGGTTTCGTATGTTTCACCACGTCGTGTGTCTGTACGCAGTGACCCTGTATTATCCATTTTGACTGGTTCGTTAGTGAGATTTGGCTCCTGAATTGTTTTATCTGAAGTGTGTTTAACTGTATTAGCTACCAATTTATCGTTTGGTATTTGTGCCTTTGGTTCAATAAGCTTCTTTACAGTTTCAATTTCTAGTTCATGTGGATTTACAAGGACTGTTGGTTGAACGGTTTGTAGTACTGGTTTTGACTTTGATATTGTACTGTCCTTTTGCTCTTTCAAAGTTTTATTTTGACGACCCGCGTCTAAAGTTGTTACTCTTGGAGCACTACCAACTGTTCTCCGTTCGCAACAGTAGAACCTGTTGCTGCATGCGTGTCTTTTGACGCGCTAATACCGGCTTTAGCTTTAGATTTATCTGTTAAAACCCGGGTATTTTCATGTACAGTTTCATTATGCCGGTTAATATTCTCTTTCGGGTCAGTAACTAGCTTTTTGTCTTTACCTACACTGGCGTTTACAGCATCCTTTTGTGGGCTTATATCCGTTTTTGGTTTTTCACTGTTTGTATTATTCGGTATTTTAGAACCCTTTCCAGCTTTTACAGTCTCTTCTTTTTCTTTATTTACCGGAGACAAATTGACTATTTTTGCACGCGCTGCTGTCGTGTGGTTTTGTTCCTTTTGTAATATATCTACTTTTCCCTTTCTACTGTCTTGATTGTGAGTCGATTTTGTTTTATCTTCTGGCTTCTTGCTGGTCTTGGCGTGAATATTTTGTTCTTTCGGTTGTGTTTTGTCTACAGTATTTTTATGTTCACTTATTAAGACCGCGTCCTTTTTAATAGCTTCATTCACAGACGTTTTAGCAGGCGTTTTTGTATCGCTCGATTTTTTACCGGGTTCAGATGATTCTTTTTGTTGTGCTTTTGCCTTTTCGCTTATTGCTTTTACATTTACACCTATATTAGTATTCTTGTCTTTCAGAGGTACTTTTGTTTCCTTATTTCCTGCACTTACTGTCTGCTTGTGACTGCTTGAGTCACTTTCTTTCTTTTCAATCTCAATCTGATGCTTTTGTTCTTTTTGTTTTGCTTTGGCTTTGTCACTGATTGCTTTTAGACTTGCACCTATATCTGCCTTTGTTTCAATAATATGTGTCCTGTTTTTACTGTTAGTTTCATTCACCAGTTTACCTTGCGGTTTTATATCCTGTCCCTGTGACTGAACAGTTTTGATTTCTTTATCACCTTCGATTACAGGTAACTGTAAGTTTGCTCCCTGCTTTCTCTCGTTTATTGGATCAGTATGAAAAGTGGCTTGACGCAGCACAAGGCCGTCGTCCGTGTTTGACATATTGAACTTTAGAACCGACTAGGTCCTCGGCTGTACACATATAAGCCATTTCTGTATTGCAGTTGTAATAGTCCTTCTTAGGGCAATTTTATTCGTAACTGATGCCTTGTCAGCCTGAAATAAATAGACATTCAAAATTTAGAATCAATCCAGTAAGCATTCTTTATAAATCTATAGCGGGTCGTTATCGGCCCGTCAGCTACCCTGACGGGCCGATAACGCCCCGCTATAGATGATAATGAATGCTAGCTGGGAATTTGTCGGTATGAATCATAGTGACGCAATGAATTACCGTATTTATCTTAAGTAGTCGATGAGACAGACATGGACATGTAGTATAGACCCCGATCAAACTACACAAAACAAGGCAATCGTTCAGAGTCTGTACTGTTTGCCATCCATCTACAGTCAAACCTCAATAGCTCGAACACTGATGGCTCGTTTACAATGGCTTACTCGAACCCGTTTTTGAGCCCCTACGAAACATTCCAATAGCTCAAGAAAACAAATATTTAGGAAAATTTCTTATTCTATCATGAAATTGTATGTTGTGTGTACTCATTAGAATCGCCTCATCGAGGCGATTCTAATGAGTACACTCAAACATACAATTATTGTGTGGAAAATCGAAAATATTTCCCTAAATTACCGCTATTTGCTACCTGACCTGGCGCCATAATTAACGCTCAGTGGCTCGAACTACCCATATCTCGAACAAATTTCCACAGTCCCAAAGATGTTCGAGCCATTGAAGTTTGACTGTAGCGATTCTTAGACGCCGCAACAAGTAGTTAAATGGACAATTCAAATTTTAGGACATGTATGGTAAGGGGTTAAGGTGTTCAAACATTTAGAGTATATACGGTAACAAGATTTGGAGTCGCAAACCGCGCACACACTCGATTATGGTTAGGAACACGTACAGATGAGTCGCATCATGAGAAGAGGTGCTGTCAAGATATACACGATCAGATCAACAAACAAAGACATAAAGATTGATCAGGGACTTAAGTTATATGTCGTTATATTCTACAGTACGGAATAATTCTCTAATTGGACAGCAAAGGTCCAGATCAGACTGCACATCCGTGCAGTCTGATCTGGGCCTTCGCTGTCCGCTTATGTTGCAAAGACACATTTTTTTCATGTCCCAACACAGATAATTTTGTACCTATATTTATCATACGACGTCGCTGTTAGTCGGTGGATACAGAGGAATTAAGTAGGAGTATTTGGTGATAATTCTGGGATAATTTTTCTTATTTCTCGATAAAAACATATGTTATAGGTTATCATTAGAAGCGCCTCGTCGAGGCACTTCTTATGAGTACCCACAACATACATTTTTGTGGAGAACTGTAGAAAATTATCCCAGAATTATCACCAAATACTATTCCTTAACAATTTCTCTGGGATAACGTCATATCATGAACATCGTATGACCACACGTTACATAACACTTTGGCGGGAACATGTAACGTCATGACGACGTCAGTGTCAACCATGCATTTTCTGTTGAACAACTGTCAAATTTATAGGCGATAAAATCCAATTTGAAAGGGTCATATGATAAACAGGATCTTACACTCGTGGTCATTTCATATGGAATTTATGAAACTCACCGAAGGCTCGTTTCATATTAAAATTTCATATGAAATGATCACTCGTATAAGATCCTCTGTATACACAAACTTCATCCTATGCCCTTCTATAAGGAGACGAGTCATGAAAAAGCCCGATTAAACTAATATCTATAACTGCACATTGTCAGCTCAGACTGCAGATTAAAAAAAAAAAAGTTGAACTGCCCATGCACTGATCTTATCAATGTTTAAACTAAAACAACAGCTGAAGATGGCTGGATCGAGCAGCGGACATGGTGACATTTAGGGACTTGAAATGTCCATGGAAGATCCACGAAAACAAGCTGTACAAATTCGCACACACACACACACACACACACACACACACACACACACACACACACACACAATGCGAGCGAATATAACTAGGGTAGTTTAACCCCTCGAAGAACAGTTGTGAAACTCACCGGCAGTTAATGTTCCATTTAAACTAAAGTTAGTTAATTTAGAATCCAATTTCTTTAAATTCAAACTGAAGTTAGTTGGTTTAAGATTTATTTATTTAAATTCTTAGTGTTCCACACACATCCAGGTTCAAACTTATAATCGGTCCGAGTAGGCTAATTGCTCGGCGATACGCTGCTTTGTTGACAATAATTAAAAATCTATATTTGTCCTTAACCTGCTGAATTTAATTACCAGAAGACGACATTTGTATACAAGATTTCAGAAAAAATACTGATTTATGTTTCATTAATTTGAAGGAAACGTGAGACCTTATTTTCTATGAAATGTCAAACCTTATTTCCTATGAAAAACAAATAAAAAGTTACCACTTATTTATCGTCTGCTTGTATCGCCCTGAGAACGCTAAAGGTTAAGGCCATTTCTGTTCAACCCAACAATGGTTAAGAAATACTGTATTGATTGAAATATTTAATTGGGACTCAGCATGGGAAAAAGAGTCTTCGAGACGGATGCAAAAGTTGTGATTTTATGATGAACAAGGGCCTTTAACAGTTTACGCTTTCAGGGTAAATTCAGCAGAAGTCAAATTTTAGCTCATCTATATTGTATAGATCAACGACATTTCGCTGCTTTCCCTATATTAAATGCAGTGCAAAACAAATGCGCACAATCACATGCATACTGTCCCCTACTTTATAACAATATGAAACCTTAATTTCTGGGGAAATATTTCAGAAAATCGTCTACTGAATGTTTTGTGCGACTCCTAAGAAATACATTATGATGGTAAGCTCCACTGATTTTTATTTTCGTATTATTATTATTATTATTACTATTACTATTTACAAACAAGCATACACAAACTTCATTTGCAGCGGCCGCCATTTTGGTTGCGCCAAAAGACAGCTCAAGCTTTCACGAGCGAATGTATAACATCATAATTTTGACCCCCTTAAACCCCACTTTTATATAGTAAAACTGGGGTTTACAGGGGTATACATTATTTTTCTTATTTCTGCTCAAAAACATAGATTGTGGGTACTCGTTAGAACCGCCTCTATGTTTTGAGCAGAAATATGAAAAATATCAGAATTTTTTATCTGAAAATTTTCATTTCTTGGTGGTAAAATTTTCAGTATATTTGAATAGGCATGTTTTCGTAATGTTTCCCAACGTCCGTGAACCTCCGAGGGTGTTCTGCTTTGCCGAACACAGCCCGGGCTGTATTCAGTCAAGCAGAACACCAGCGGATTAAAGAGGATGCATTGCTCCAGACAAGCATTACGAAAACACGCCTACTGAAATATACCGAAAATTTTATCACCAAAACGTGAAAATTTTCAGATAAAAAAATCTGATATTTTTTCATATTTCTACTCAAAACGAGGCGAGGCGGTTCTAACGAGTACCCACAATTTATGTTTTGAGCAGAAATAAGAAAAATAATGTATACCCCTGTAAACCCCAGTTTTACTATATAAAAGTGGGGTTTAAAGGGGTCAAAATTATATAGGCCTGTTATCGTGATGCCACCTTTTTCTGCAATAAAACATTGATATTTTTCTTATTTTCCATGAAAACATATGTTGTGTGTACTCATTAGAAGCGCCTCAACAATAGGTTTCTAGGAGAAATAAGAAATTATTTTGTGGATACCCTCTCTTATCTGGAGCTATTGGATGTTTGAAACTAAACGTTTTTGTTATTGGCGAACAATTCCTAGAGCTTTCTATTTGCGCAACCAAAATGGCAGCATGGACTCAATCTGCGCGGAATCATTTTAAGATCACGACCTATATTAAGGACTTGATGATTTTATCATTATTACGGTGAGCTCTAGTGTTTAACGCAAATAAATCTACTAAAGGTGGCGTGTCCCGTATCAAAGAAAGTCTGTACTTTGGCATCTGACTTACTTTACATCTATATCTCCTGTGCTAGGCTACCAAATTTGATATACATGTACCTAAACCCAAAGTATCGTGTATACTAAAATTGGTCAATATGATCTATATTTGAGCTCTGACCTACTTTAGACAAGAAATAAAACAACTCCACAACACATTTTATACTCTGTGGCCAAGGTTTACTAAATTTGGTGTAAGGCTACATCTACTGAGAACCGTTGTGTTCCTTAAGAAGGCAACTGTGATCTACAAAATTTACAATTATTATTTTTACCTCTCACTTCATGCAACCTTAGTCGTCGAACCTGGCATAAATGTTCTCGATGACAAGGTCTTAAACTTTGTCTTAATTTATGGCTTTGTCTTATATTTCATGGTCCATTGTGTTAATCACTTTTTATCAGCTACATGTATTAAAAAGCTACAGTTTAACCTTTGTCATGCTGAATAAATTAAGATGCCACGCCCACTGCAAATGTCCAGCCAATCAGATTACTTGATCCAGGTTTTTGATAGAAATTTAATTATTTAATGACAAACAGTGCAGATCAAGATCAGCTGGTTTCTTCAGAAGCCAACTGATCTGGATCTACACTGTTTGCTAAGACAGGGCATATGTTTAGCAAGAGAACGGTTAAACATTCTGAGAACGTTCCGCTGCAAGACCCGACAATACCTTCCGCGAAGTTCTTGTAATGAGCCGAAATGTCAGAAAACGTACCTTCTGACATGTCCGCCCAGCGAAGATTCAGATCACCCTGCGCGTTAGAGCAGTCTGATGAGAATATTCACTAGGCGCATTTTAGATAGTTTCTTCATGCAGACAACGAATACTCTAAATAGACTGCGCGGATACGCAGGCTGAGTTGAGTCTTCCTTGGACGCACATCTCAGAAGGAACGCTTTCTCACCTTGTGGGCCATGTGTATTAATGTATACAGCAAACACAGTGTTAATAGAGGGCATTTTTACTTACTTAACCCTTGTCCTGCTGAACCCGGATCTACCCTGCCTTTGCAAACAGTGTAGATTCAGATCAGTTGGCTTCTGAAGAAGCCAACTGATCTGAATCTGCACTGTTTGCCATTAAGTATGTGAATTTATAGCAACAATCTGGATCAAGTAATCTGATTGGCTGGAAATAAGAAGTGGGCATGGCAGCTTAATTTATTCAGCAGGACAAGGGTTAAGCTAAATTGGAAATTTAATAGACAAACAAGAATAGCTGCTTTGATAGAGACTTTATCATAGGTCGTCAATCAACTATTATAATTCATACATATTCAAAAACTTATTGAGTTAACTTAAATAAGATATCCAGTATAGAATCTAATATTAAAGTGCTATTGTAATTGATGCTATTTTTGATACCTGCAATGTGAGAATGTGACGGGGCACAATATATATATATATATATATATATATATATATATATATATATATATATATATATTATATATATATATATATATATATATATATATATCTGTCTGTGTGTGTGTGTGTGTGTGTGTGTGTGTGTGTGTGTGTGTGTGTGTGTGTGTGTGTGTGTATTTCCTTTTATAGTTGGGTCTTTAATCTCAGTGGCGGGGCCTATCTGCGCAAGCACATTAGAGAGTTTCGATGTTGGAAGCTTACACTTAAACTTTACCGTTCTGACTATAAATAACAGCTACAGCTGATATATATTTATATATATATACTGATATATATATATATATATATATATATATATATATATATATATATATATATATATATATATATATATATATATATATTTATATATATATACTGATATATATATATATATATATATATATATATATATATATATATATATATATATATATATATATATATATATATATATATATATATATATATATATGTATATATATATATATATATATATATATATATATATATTATTTCGACTTGACAAGTTTTGCTTGCAGATGGGTACAGATACGATTCACTGCAAAATGACTCGTGACATGGAAACAAAGAAATGGTTTTCAGATCATATGTCAATAGCCTATATGTTCATATCAGCCTGTACATTTGCGCAATCTGAACAACCGTCATAATCGCACTGCTTGGCAGGGAATATTTGGTGTTCACCACTGAAACATCTATTACTGGAGAATGTCAAGGTGACAGCGGACTTTAGGGATGCGCTGATTTATCATGATCTTTTCTGTTCACACGAGCGGCAACTTTGAGATAATGTTCCAAATATGACGTGCACGGAAATAAATGTACATTCGACTCTCGTTATCTCGACATCGCTTATCTCGAATAACCGCTTATCTCGAAGTGAAATCTAGTCCCTGTTGAAACATGAATATCTAACAACCGGTAACGAAATATTGTGGAAAAGAGGAGAAATTGCTCCTAAGGAGCAATTTCTCCTCTTTTCCACAATATTTTCAATATATCTCTAACTTCAGGAGTAGAATCTCCTATGGAGCAATTTCTCCTCTTTTGGACAATATTTTCAATATATCTTTAACTTCAGGAGTAGAATCTCCTATGGAGAAATTTCTCTTTTCCACAATATTTTCAATATATTTCTAACTTCAGGTGTAGAATCTCCTATGGAGCAATTTCTCTTCTTTTCCACAATATTTTCAATATATCTTTAACTTCAGGAGTAGAATCTCCTAAGGAGCAATTTCTCCTCTTTTCCACAATATTTTCAATATATCTCTAACTTCAGGAGTAGAATTACATATTCATTTGTAAAATGTGGTTGTTCGATTTACTTTTTCCTCAGTTCTACAAATCTGATATGTCGAGATATAGGGATATCGAAGTATTTCATAGAGTCCCTTAAACTTCGAGATAACGAGAGTCGACTGTACCTTATGATACGCATGCCCAGCTAAGACTGAGATTGGCTTGTGCATCTGTATCATCTGTCAGTCCTCTCTGTTCAGCTGAAAAAACATCGGGTCCAATGTTATGTACAGATCACTCAGCGAGTACTCTGATCAGACTGTACGCATGTGTAGGCTGATCTGAGTCATCTCTAGGATATGTTTTGTTTGTGTTTAGGTTTTACGGGCCAGTCAACCCAATGGGGTCATGTCGAGCGTGGTCAGTTTACTTACCACACTATTATTGGACAGGCTTAGTCTTCTAAGCTGTTAATCAGTTTTGTGTAAATTCTTTCGCCAGAAACTGACAACTGCCCTTCTTGAATCAGCGGAAGGGAGAAAATGACCGTAGAACATTATTCATGACTAAATCTCTACGAAGAATGTTGCACGCGCATCCAACTGAGCACCGATGCCGGCACCTCTAGGGCATATGGTATCTCTGGGGAATACCATATGGTACAGTTTTTCATGTTAAGATAAATTTATATTTCAACCTAATCCCGGCAGGCACATGACGTAAATACAACGTGACGTTGCATCGACGTTGAGGCGACGTTGTATTTACGCCATGTGCCCGCTGGGATGTTGGTTATATGAACTCAAAAGTTATTTACCCTTAAAGTGCCAATTAGCCTTAAATTACCTACAACTGCAGCAGACAACATTTTGAACATTTTGTTTTATATTTTTCAAAGAAGATAAGTCTTACCAAGCAGACCATTCATATGAAATGTCAAGACTTATTTTCTCTGTAAAAAAAAGCAGGATATCGTCTGCTACAAATCTTGCTTGGCGTTTTAAGGATTAAAACATAATCAGAGTAGTCAATACTAAAACTAGAATTAATCGAGCAGTATCGGTAAATAAAACAAGTGACACTATTTTTCGTTTAAGTAAATAAACTGCGTGATCCAATCCTTTGTGCGATTGTGTCTGTACTAAATCGTTTCCAAACTGATAAAAACAAATACATAAAAAAACTAAAATATATAATCAACTTATCAAGTTCATTACGTACCTCAACATGTAGAATCCGCGAAATATAGGAATACGTGGGTAATGGGTTTCTTTGCGACTTTAAGAAACAGAAATACAGGAAACTTTGTGTTAGAAATATTTTAACAAATGGTGGCACACCAACGCGATTACATGTTTAAACAAAGTTAATCATATTTGTATACGCCAAGTATGTATATACCCCATGACAAAATTTGAAACGGGTGCTAGTAAAAGAAACTTACAACATGGGGGACAAATAATGACCCTGATCAGTCTGTGTATCCATGCAATATGCTCAGAATATTCACTGTTTTTATGTGCAATATCTGGATTTCGTAGACTGTTTTAACAAAATGCGAATATGCTAACCAGACAGAACATGAACGCAAGCCGGTCTGGATCCCCGCTGTTTGTATATGACAACGGTACCTTTACTGGCGCCCGGCACAGTATGTAGTTTTTGCGATCGGGTCAAAGGCTTTCGTACCAACATTGTAAAGGCTTAACAATGCCAATACACGTTCACTGAATGGAAAATTTAGTTAAACAAAAATATTTGCTCAGATTAGAACCAGTAGAAATATCAGATAGTCAATAAATATGAAAGATTACCTTTTATCTCAAATGTTTTTCTTTTGTTGTTATATTATATTATTCTTTTTTTCTTTTTTTTTTTCAGAAGATAGTCTGTGATATCGTAATACAGTATACCGAACGGGCCCATGACGTTAATCGTTAATGCAACGTCGAATAAACGTCATGACGTTGCTGCGACGTTGTCTCAACGGTCCATGTCCACTTTAATATTGGAAGAGCTCTATAATCTTCCTTTGTGGTAAACACACTCATCTCTTTTCTTTTCTTTTAATAGCGCAGAACATTTTTTAGAAGGGAGACAAAAATATTTGACAGTGTTGCCTACCCTGAAAGTGGATTAATTTCCCTCAAGGTTATACATTTGTCTCTTTTTTAGTTTTTTTCATAACCTTAAGGAAAATGAGTCCATTAACATTAAGTGAAATGGATCCGCTTTCAGGGCAGGCAACTCTGTCAAATTTGTTTTGCCTCCCTTCTGAAAAGGGGTCTACTCTAAACATGCTAAAAGGAACGCATTTTCTCCCTTTAGGACCAAATGCTTTCCTTTTAGAGTAAGGAAGCCAATCCTTTCCTTTTAGAGTAGAACCTTTCTTAGAGACTGGAGACCAGGAGGTCGCGGGTTCAACCCCCGCCGAGGTCGGCAATATTCTTTCGTGGAGATTGATCATGAAATATTTTCTACGGTCATTCTCTCCCTTCCGCTGATTCAAGAAGGGCAGTTGTCAGTTTCTGGCGAAATAATGTGCACAATACTGGTTAACCGCTTAGTGGACTAAGCCTGCCCAGTAAATGTGTGGTTAGGTAAACTGACCGCGCTCGACATGACTCCATTGGGTTGACTGGGCCGTAAAACCTCAACACAAACAAAACCTGAGCCGAAGGCTCACAAGGTAAGCTAATAGTATAGCAAGGCTTAGTCGTCCGTCCTTGCGTGCGTGCGTCCACACTTTCGAACAAGAATATATCCTAGGCCAGTTGCCCAATCCTGATCAAATTCACAGGTACCATCAATGGGGTGGGGGATTGGCTGTATTAGGTTTTGGGGCAGATCTGGTCAGAACTTTGGTTTCCACTGCAACTGAGAGGTCCCATAGACATATAATGGGGAAAAGGTTGTCCAGACGATAGCGAATTCATTTTTGATCAAACTTTCATCAAACTTCACCAAACATTAGCAATATCATAAGAAATGAAAACAAAGTAAAGACGATGTCCAGGAAGTACCACAATCACAGACCATAGTTTACCAATTATACCAAGAGGTAGAATAATGAAATAAAATGGACATCATGTTCGTTGCAACGAGCTCCCTCTTCTTCAACAAGTTGAAAAAAATGCCAGACAGGACCCACTGTACACAACAATAAGACATGAAACAGGACAAAAAAACAAAAAAACAAAAAAAAACCCGCAGTGAGCATTGTATTGTATTGAGTTGGGGTTTAACGACACGTAAACCCTTGTGGGTCATTTTGTGTTATTTCCCATAGAAAGGGAGAAAAAGAGATAGTAGAGGAGATGAAAGAGAGGGACAGGGAAGAAAGAGGAACAGGAATGAAACTGAAGAAACAGAAGAAACTAGAAATGTGACAGTATGACATAGATGCCCCCGCCCAGGGCCATCCTCACCCACACGCAGGCATTTTGCAAAACATGAAATTGAAAAAAAGGACCATAACTCTCATATTAATTGGCAGATTTTACCCTAAATCGAACTTGACCAGATTTCATGATTATATACCTGTGTATAAAATACGAATCCAATACACAAATCAATCTTTTTTAAAAAAAATATCAGAAGGAAAACATTTTCTGAAGGTGAAAAAGGGCCATAACTCCCATAACATTGGGTTGATTTTACCCTAATTGGAACTTGACCTCTATTTTATGATGATATACCTGTGTGTTAAATATGAATTCAATACACTAATGTTTTTTTAAAAGATATCAAACTGAAACTATTTTCCAACGTTGAAAAATAGGCCATAACTCCAAAAATAATTGGTGGATTTTACCCTAAATCAAATTTGACCTATATTTTATAATTATATGCTTGTGTATAAAATATGAATCCAATTCACTAATCTTTTCAAATTATGGAACGGAAACCATTTTTCAAAGTTGAAAAAGGGCCATAACTCCCAAAATAATTGGTGGACTTTACCCTAAATCGAACTTGACCTACATTTTATGATTATATACCTGTGTATAAAATTTAAATCCAATACACTAATCTTTTCAAAAGATATCGAACGGAAACCATTTTTCAACCATTTTTCAACATTGATAAAGGGCCGTAACTCCAAAAATAATAGGTGGATTTTACTCTAAATCGAACTTGATCTATATTCTAAAATTATATGCTTGTGTACGAGTAAAATATGAATCCAATACACTAATCTTTTCAAAAGTTATGGAACGGAAACCATTTTCAAAGTTGAAAAAGGGCCATAACTCCCAAAATAATAGGTGGATTTTACTCTTAATCGAACTTGACCTACATTTTATGATCATATACCTGTGTGTAAAATTTCAATCCAATACACCAATCCTTTCAAAAGATATCGCACGGAAACCATTTTTCAAAGTTGAAAATTTTTCAAAGTTGAAAAAGGACCATAACCCAAAATAATTGATGGACTTTACCCTAAATCGAACTTGACCTACATTTTATGATTATATACCTGTGTATAAAATTTAAATCCAATACACAAATCCTTTCAAAAGATATCGAACGGAAACCATTTTTCAACATTGATAAAGGGCCGTACCTCCAAAAATAACTGGTGGATTTTACCCTAAATCGAACTTGACCTATATTTTATAGAGTAAAATATGAATCCAATACACTAATCTTTTAAAAAATTATGGAACGGAAACCATTTTTCAAAGTTGAAAAAGGGCCATAACTCCCAAAATAATAGGTGGATTTTACTTTAAATCAAACCTGGCCTACATTTTATAGTTATATACCTGTGTATAAAATTTTAATCCAATAAACCAATCACTTCAAAAGATATCGCACGGAAACCATTTGTGTTACGTACGGGACGGACGGACGGGGCGGACAGACGGACGGACGTACGTACGGATAGCGGTGATACTATATGCCGCCCCCCCCCCCCCCACCCCAATTGAAACTGGCGGGGGCATAATACAAACATGCCCCCTCTACGCTTACCTGCTACAAGGATAGTAGGCCTTGCCCAGCTCTAAGCCAATATCAGTTGGACGCCCCGGTGACGTAAGATACACGACACCCTCGCCACAACCGCCGCCCCTCCTCCTCCCTCCGTCCACCCCCCACCCCCTCCCTCGTTTGCCCCGCGCGCGCAGCGCGCAGCGAGCAACCAGAAAGCTCTACAAAATATGAACAACACTAGAAACATTGCCTTAGATCGGTCAGCAATGAAGACTACCTGGTTTGTGGGACAGGATATGTTAACGCTTGGCACTCTGGGTAACATTGTCAGCAGACATCATATTGAAATAGGGTAACGGGAACCATTTGCATGAAATGTCAAATTTTGTTAACTGGTAAAAATCAGAAAAAAAATATCATCGATTTATCTCTAGAATTAGTTCAGAGAGTGTTAAAGATTAAATCGATCATACTGGCGCAACGCCTTGAGAAAATGGGTCTTCGTGGCTATAGTACGTGCAGTATAGATCCAGACTAACCAGCGAGATCACACTACCTGATAAGGCCATTACTATATATACATGTAGATATAGTCTACAGTATTCATTTATTCTTTGAGCAGACAGCGAAGACCCTGATCAAACTGCTAAAATGTGCAGTCTGATCGGGGCTGATCAAACTGTAAGAATTCGCAGTCTGGTCGTGCCTGCTGTCCACAGGTGCTCCGAGGACCCATTTCCCTGTGGCGGGGTTCCATTGTATTGTTGTATTGTATATGTATTATGAAGACCAGTATATGAATTATTAATAAATCCTATTTAAGAAACCATAATAATGCTCGTAACGCTAAGCACATTGGGTAAAATTTTCAACAGACAATATTTTGAAAAAAAAAAAAAAAAATCTTGTTTTCCCAGAAAACAGGATTTGACATTTCATGCAAATTGACTCCAGTGCAGACAATTTGCATGAAATAACCAATCCTGCTTTCTGATAAAAATAAGAAACATATCTTCTGCTGAATTAGTCCAGAGAGGAAGTTTAGTTCTATGCCAAGGGAGATAACTAAACTTTTTTTTAAGTTTTCGTTACTGCTGGTGGCTGGTAGTTTATCTCCCGTGTTCAGTGGTGGAGGTAACAATGAAAGGACATCACGAAAACATGCCTACATAATGTTGACCCCCTTAAACCCCACTTTCATATAGTAAAACTGGGGTTTACAGGGGTATACATTATTTTTCTTATTTCTGCTCAAAACATAGATTGTGGGTACTCGTTAGAACCGCCTCGGCGAGGCGGTTCTATCGAGTACCCACAATCTATGTTTTTGAGCGGACATAAGAAAAATATTAGAATTTTTATCTGAAAGTTTTCATATTTTGCTGGTAAATTTTCCAATATGTTTGAATAGGCTTGTTTTCGTAATGAGGATCGAGATAGTGGAGGAACAGAAGACAATAGAAGAGATTGTCAGGCAAACAAAACAGAAAAGGACGGGAATATGGAACTTGTCGCGCTCAAAAGGAATTTTACGCCTATTCTAACAGCGAAGGCCTACACCAGTGAACAGTCGTTCGAATAGTCCTTCACAAGTCACGTGCCTAACCTAATTATGTTATGGAGACGACCTTGTTAGACTGTAAGGTTTCACACATGCGTTAAGGTCGATTTTGCGTGACTAAAGTATTCCGTAAATTAAACTATTCAGGAGCAAAAGTCAATACTATTTGCCTAAAAGCAAATATACCTTGAAAAGTATGCAAATTATAATATAGTCAGAATGTATTCTGTAGGCCTAAATGACCCATTAATAGAGTTTTACTTTTCTCCGAGAAAATTGGCTCAGTACAAAAAGAGATTGGATCTTTAGCGCTCTTTGGGCAAATTCAGCAGACGACAAATAGCAATTTTCTGACCTACATCTCCTTCCACCCCACACCAGCAAAAAGGGGTTGATAATTTATCGTCTTCTTTCGAGACAGTTCGTACTGAATGACTACCACATTTTCTGACAAAATAAATAAATAACAAAAATAACTTGAGGAACATATTCTCAAGATTTTGTCTGTTGTAATTTTGACCCAGCATTCTAAGCGCTAATCAACTACAATAGGTCGGATATACAAAGATATATACACCTGAACATATTATCGGCCGAAAATAATGGAAAAAAAGAAATTTATGTGACTATTTTTGCCATGCTGTGCAAAGGAGACAGTTTTTGTGACTTCATGTTTGCTTTCCTACACACCAAGCCCCTTGTAAACTTCTAAAAATGGATTTACTCTAACAGGAAAGAAGTTTGCTTCCACGGTGAGCAAGTTCTTTCTTGTTAGAGTAGATTCCCTTTCAGAAGGGAGGTAAAACAATTTTGACAGAGTTGCCTCCCCTGAATATGTATCACTCCTCCTTAAGTTCAACATAAGTTTTTTCTTTTTCTTTTTTTTTTTTTTTTTTTTTTCACATTTCTTGACGGTTACCAAAACCGTCTATCTTTTTAACTTAAAAAGTGGCAAAAAATATATGCAAAAAACGATTGCGTCATACAAAATAATAAAAAAAAAAAAAAAAAAAAATAGTACAGTCGACTCTCGTTATCTCGAGTTCTCCTATCTCGAATAACCGCTTATTTCGAAGTGAAAATCTAGTCCCTGTTTTAACACGGAATTCTAAACAGATAACAAAATATTGTGGAAAAGAGAAGAAAATGCTCCTGAGGAGTGCTTTTGATCTCTCATTTTTTCTATAATATTTTCACAATATTTTCCAATATATCTTTAACTTCAGGAGTTACATTACATAGTCATTTGTGAAATGTGGCTGTTCGATTTATTATTTTTTATTCTCAATTCTGCAAATTTTATATTTCAGAGAATACCTTGGACTTCGAGATGACGAGAGTCGACTGTACATGTTTTCGATGCACCACATCCATCACGGAAACATGTCTATGTATTTTTGACGCCCTCAAACTCCACTTTTATATAGAAAAAACGGGGTTTGCAGGGGTATACATTATTTTTCTTATTTCTGCTCAAGAACATAGATTGTGGGTACTCGTTAGAACCGCCTCGTCGAGGCGGTTCTAACGAGTAGACCACAATCTATGTTTTGAGCAGAAATATGACAAATATCAGAGTTTTTATCTGAAAATTTTTCAGTTTTCGGAGGTGAAATTTTCTATATATTTGAATAGGCGTGTTTTCGTAATGCTGCGCATTTTGCGTATGTTCGAAGGCACTTCACTTGACATGGCCCATATGATCTACAGGTCAGCATTACGAAAACACGCCCGTTCAAATATATTGAAAATTTTACAACCAAAAAAGGAAAATTTTCATATAAAAAATTCTGATATTTTTCATATTTTTGCTCAAAACATAAATTGTGGGTACTCGTTAGAACCGCCTCGACGAGGCGGTTCTAATGATTACCCACAATCTATGTTTTTGAGAAGAAATAAGAAAAATAATGTATACCCATGTAAACCCCAGTTTTACTATATGAAAGTGGGGTTTAAGGGGATCAAAATTATATAGGCGCGTTTTCGTGATGTTATTTCCTCCAAGCCATTGCGCTATAATTGCTAGAAGGCATTGTATAATGGTAGGCGAGTATATATATATGTACAGTCGACTATCGTTATCTCGAAGACTATGGAACCCTCTGAAATACTTCGAGATATCCATACCTCGACATATTAGATTTGTAGAATTGAGGAAAAAATAAATCGAACTGCTACATTTCATAAATGAATATGCAGTTTGACTCCTGATGTTAGAGATTTATTGAAAATATTATGGAAAAGAGGAGACATTGCTCCTGTTGTTGGATTTTTATGTTAAAACATGAACCAGATTTTCACTTCGAGATAAGCGGTTATTCGAGATAAGCAGAGTCGAGATAACGTATTTAGCGGGTCATTCAACATGTACTAAATGATTCAAAGTTCAAAGTAAATTTTCATGTTCATTTTGGGATGCTTGGAGTGAGTGTGTGTTGGGGTGGGGGACGGGCGTGGGTAAGGGAGAGATAAGTTGACATATACTTGACCAAATCAAATCAAATTATAGACCTATTCATATGCTCATGGAGTCAATCAGATATCTATATGTAATCCTATACTATAATGTTATTAAATGGATATTTTCATATTGGGCCCTGTTACAGGTTCCAGGGCAGTCGTATTGGCCTGTGGATTGCTGTACTGGCCCGAGGCGAAGCCGAGGGCCAATACATCCATCATTAGGCCAATACGACAGGCCGAGGACCTGTAACAGGGACAATGTGAAAAGCAGCCATTTCATGACATTTTTATTAATCAACTTTTTGTTTGAACTTTTAAAGTGTTGAAAAGTCAATAAAACCACTTTTTCAGAAGTTTTGTTCTTATTGCTTGCTTCACCATGCAGTTAATTAATTGCCTTGTTTGAATGGATAATCAAAACTGCTGTCTGCAAATGTAGCTACAACATCTGTAGGTATCTTGATGTACTCTAAGCAGAAAAAGTATCACCGTGTTTAAAGTCTCACGACTGGTTAATACCGTAAAATATTGGCGCGGTTAATACCGTAACATATAGGCCCACCTGAACCCTTCGGTTTGTATCCCCTAAATCCTTGTAACTTTAAGTATTAGTCATCGTATAAAACCCGGGCCAAAATCGTGTAGAAATCATGCCAAACATTGCACTGGTATGATACAGGCTGTTTGGCACATATTAGAACGATGTTTACTAAGTTGATTAATAATACCCCGTAGTCCACACAAGTGAATAGAAAGTTTCAACTCTGATCATGCTGAGAAAAAATAAAAATCAACAGTCATTTTGAATGTTTTTTGTTGTTTTTTTTTTTTTTGTTTTTTTTTTTTTTGTTTTGTTTTTCTCCAGGAAATAGGCCTGACGGTTCATGCAACTTGCCTGGGGAAAGAAATACAACAAATATCACCATTTTGTCTTCTGAATTTGCCCAGAGAGTGGTAAATGTTCTCCATTACAACAAGAGTTGCAGAAGTATTTCTTGTCTTTTTTCCTGGTATTAAGGTATAATTTTGATACCTCATTCAAAGAAAATAGGCTTATCGTATAATTTTTCCTGAAAATTAGGGGGAGACATATAACTAAAGCTGCAAAAATCTATTCAATGGATTTCCTTATTTTTACAAGGGAGATAAATTTTGTGAATTCCCGTTTGCTCTCCTGCACACCATGCTCCTTCTGAAAAAAGGGTCTACTTAAAGGGGCAAGCATCACGAAAACATGCCTATATAATTTTGACCCCTAAAACCCCATTTTCTATATAGTAAAACTGGAATTTTAATAAGGGTATACATTATTTTTCTTATTTCTGTTCAAATACATAGATTGTGGGTACACGTTAGAACCGCCTCGCCGAGGCGGTTCTAACGAGTACCCACAATCTATGTTTTCAGCAGAAAATTAGAAAAATATCAGAGTTTCTTATCTGTAAATTTTCCGTTTTTGGAAGTGAAATTTTCTATATATTTGAATAGGCGTGTTTTTGTAATGGACCAAATTCTTTCCCTGTAGAGTAGATCACTAAAAAGGGAGACAAACACAATGCTGAGAGAGTTACCTCACCTGAAAGTGTACATACATCTCTTAAATAGTAGAAAGTAAAGACGTGAGTGATAGACGTTTCTTTTCACCAGTAACCCTTCAATGTCTCCAAGTATATCCCCAGTGTATGGATTTGCGAATGACAAATCTCTTTAGAAGTGACAGTAATATTGCTTTTTATCTATTATTATTTTCACATTGATACTAATTTGACAGTTACTACCTAGTTTGCTAATAAAACGGTCTTTACATCAGATCTACACCGCTAAATAATAGTAAGGATCTATATCTGTATTCCATGTGCCACCGTCTCTTAAGGGGAACTGGTATGCTTTCAAGGAGGGGAGGGGTGGGGAGAGGAGGCGACAATGCTGACAAAATTGATTTGGTCCCCGATTGAAAAGAGGTCTATTCTTAAAGGAAAGAATTTGCTCCCAAAGGGGAGCAAATACTTTCCTTTTAGAGCAGACCCCTTTTCAGACGGGGATTGTGTACAGGAAACGAAAAAAGATGTAACGAAAGTTACCTCCATTATTAAAAGTGACAGAAAATCTGCCAGGTGTATCTAGTCTCCAGATGTATCTAGTCCCCGCCAGTGACCTGAGTGATCCATCGGTTTAACACATTTATGCCGAATCGACTCTTCTACCTCAACTCTTTGGACGGGTCCGTTTCAAGAAGAAGGGATGTCTGGTTAATTTTTATTAATACGATGTTTTATAGAAATTCCTGTATTTAATGCAAACAGCATATACCCTGATCAGATCTGCGGCGTCTGATCTGGGTCTACACTGTTTGCCAGTGCCCCTTTTATGGGACGCTAGGCTTAAATGGTTTTAGGGGACTTCTTACTCTTAACAGATATTTCCCAATGTTTTACAAGGGAAACAACTTTTCTTACCTCTTGTTTCCTTTCCTGCAAACCTAACCCCTTCTGAAAAAGGGATCTACTAGCTCTAAAGGGAAACAAAAATTGCTTCATCTTGGAGTAAATTCTTTCCTTGTAAAGAAGATCCCTTTTTAGACGCGAGTCAAACAATTTTGACGGAATTGTCTCCCTTCAAAGTATATCCATAGAACTAAAAGCTTGTTTTGTTAGTACATATATTATATTTTTGTTTCTACCGTCCTTTCGACATCCTTTGGAAAGACATTTTTCACTTGCTGTTCATTCTAGATGAAAAGGTTTTGTTCTGGTTGACGGAATCTTGGACTCATTTGTTTTGTTTTTTTTTTTTGTTTCTGCGCTTTGTTTTAATATGTACCGTAAGATTAATGTTTTTTTTTTTTTTGTTTTTTTTTTCACTGATTTTAAATGATTGATGTTCCGTAACAATATTGTGAAAAACTCAGAAATTTAAAAGAAGTGCAATAAAAGTAAAAAAATCAGCCTTTGGAAACAAAGAACACAAAATCACTTGTTTAAAACCTGCATCCACATTACCTTACCCTATCGGTGTTTGCATAATTTAGTGTCATTTTACTTTGAGAAAAATGGAATGTTTCGTTGTTGTTTTTTTGTTTGTTTGTTTGTTTTTTAACCACTGAATAGAATAAAACTTTTGCAGCAGAGCTATTTACGACAAAATGTTTTATACTGAATCATTACAAAAGTTTGCTAATTTACCTCTGTGTGAAGCGGCTGACAAAAAGCAACTTTCTGAAAGATATTGAAAGCAGGGTAGATCTTTCATGTTGGTTTTAACATTCTTTATTCAATAATTTGCATACATACATATACAAATACTGTAAACAAAAGATTTCATGTTGTGCTGCTCATCACGAAAATATGCCTATATAATTTTGACCCCCTTAAAACCCACCTTTATATGGTAAAACTGGGGTTTACAGTGGTATACATTATATTCAGCTCAGAACCATAGATTGTGAGTATGCGTTAGAACCGCCTCGCCGAGGCGGTTCTAACGTGTACCCACAATCTATGTTTTGAACAGAAATATGAAGAATATCAGAACTGTTTATCTGAAAATTTTCATTTTTGTTGGTGAAATTTTCAGTATATTTGAATAGGCATGCTTTCATAATGTCCTCTAGAGCTTTGAAATTGAAGAGCCTCAATGAAACCGAGACTCTGATTTTCGTTTGTTTTATGTGTTCGATGTTTCAACATTTCGAAAACACGCCTATTCAAATATACTGAAAATTTTACCACCAAAATAGGAAAATTTTCAGATAAAAAATTCTGATTTTTTTTTTTTCAAATTTCTGCTCAAAGATATATTGTGGGTACTCGTTAGAACCGCCTCGACGAGACGGTTCTAACGAGTACCCACAATCTATGTTTTGAGAAGACATAAGAAAAATAATGTATACCCCTGTAAACCCCAGTTTTACTTATAAAAGTGGGGTTTAAGGGGGTCAAAATTGTATAGGCATGTTTTCGTGATTGGCATTTTTTTTATAGATTTTATTGGAAACATTTATACCTAGATTTCTCCTCTGATCTAAGGTATGAGTCATACTTGCTGAAACGGCTGCTTATTTGTATAGGAATTCAGCCGTAAAAAGAGATGAAAGAAATCAAGGAAAGATAATTCCCAAACCGTTTAACTGAACAAATATAGAACCATTGAATCAGTTTCATACTGAACTGCGTGGTTTATTTTTGTCGTATAATTACCAGTTTCGTCTCATGTACATTTCAAGTTTTAGCATTCTGTAGGCTGACTCGTCAGATGAAAAGAGGTGATATTTTTTTCAGTCTTATTTTTCACGGAATATAGGGCTTGACATTTTATTAAAGTTGTCTCTAAATAAAATGCCTAGTCTTACTTTCTGAGAAAATGAAAGAAACTTAAATGCTGTCTGCGTTTATTTATAACTAGCAGATTAAAGTTGATGTTTTCAACTTTGGAACCTTACTAACGTGCTTGCACAAAATCCATTTTCAGTGAGCGGTTTAATAGTAAAAAAACAACACTATTTTTGTTGTTTTAAAAACACAACCATAAGAAGAAATGCAAGAAGAAATGCAAATGTTTCCTTTATTCAGGATTAAGGAACACTCACATTTTACAACTTTTTACAGTGAAAAGGGGGAAGTGGGATTGTGGATGTAGGGGAGGTCCAATAGCCCCAGATCAGTTTTGAAACTTTAGGTTTTATGTTTTTATGCAAAATCAGGAAACAAACATAACAGTCCCGAATTCTTTTCAATTCAATCGAAACATTGTTGGAGTAAATAATAAGTTAAACTTGAAAATCTCACTGAAGCTTTATTACCAGAAAATGTGAGAGTTTATCTTACAATATTTATCAATAAAAACATTCATGCTATAAAACACAGTAGACACATTTAAACGGACAATTCTATCGCGCATTGCCATGCCGAATCATGTTCTTGCCCCCAGCCCAACCCCGACCCCAGTAAGGTTCCAAACGAGCTCGTACTTCTATCTGACTAGTGCGTTTTTGTTTTGTTTTTTCTGGAGCACAAAATCTTGTTTTAGTCTTTTACATTGAGTCAAAATATTATTTATTACATATATGTCTCTTCTATTGTCTATGTCTCTCTCTGTTATATTACTGTGATTACCTAAAGTTGATGTTTATTTCCTCTAAATAAATTGGTTACTTGAACACTTTGGTAGTGTACGAAATGCAAGTATCAACATTTCATTTTTGTCCACTGGGAATTAGAACATACATTACTTTATACAGTCGAACCTCAATGGCTCGAACATCTTTGAGACCATGGAAATTCGTTCGAGACATGGGTAGTTCGAGCCACTGAGGGTTAATCATGGCACTAGTTCAGGAAACAAATAGCGATAATTTAGGGAAATCTTTTCGATTTTCAACACAATGATTGTATGTTGAGTGTACTCATTAAAATCGCCTCGATGAGGCGATTCTAATGAGTACACACAACATACAATTCCATGATAAAATAAGAAAAAATTCCTAAATATTTGTTTTCTTGAGCTATTGGAAGAATTTTGTAGGGACTGAAAAAAGAGTTCGAATCATCCACTGTAAACGAGCCATCCGTGTTCGAGCCATTGAGGTTATACTGTATTGTGTTCACATCCCTGAAATAGTTTGCTTTGTTGCTATACTGCCATTATATAAAATTGCATTATTATCAGGAGAAGACTTAAATAAGCTTTCAGTTTTTTAACATTCTGATCCTGTTGAAATGTTGTCATTTGTTACATTTACAAGTTTTTGCAAAATTGGAAATGAAATGTTTAAACCAAAGACTGGGCTTATATAAATAAATTTAATAAAACAATGTAAATTATATACCTACCATTGTTCTTTGTGTTATTTGTATCCAACAATTCCAACGTTTAAACTTACACAAATCTGTCTGAGTTTGAATACCGATTCATATCTCTTTGATTAGATACCTTCTTTTGAACCTTAATTAACGCTTAGCACTCTGAGTAAAATTTTCAGCAGACGGCATTTTGAAATACTTTTTTTTCCTTTTCCCAGATAACAGGATTGGACATTTCATACAAATTGTCTCCAAAGGAAGGAGACAATTTATTTGAAATGTCAAATCCTGTTTTCTGGGAAAAATAAGAAAAAATATCATCAATCTGTCGTCTGCTGAATTTGCCCGGAGAGTGGTAACGGTTAAACATACCGATCTTATATTTGAGGTTTCCATTTGTTTGTTTAGAAACGGGTTATACCCTTGAGTATCAATATTGTGTATATGAGTGGTTCGGACTAGTATTTCACACCATTTTTTTTTCTGTTCAAACGTCTTCAAATGTCACAAATGACAATACAGTGTAACAACAAAAGATAACCTATATTTCCAGTTTTTCTTGTCTTTATCGCAGAGCCTGTAATGACGTTTTCTGTGTTTGCTAATAAAACAAGCTAACTAAATCAACACCAAACGTCGATCATATATTGATCTCTCCATAAACGGTTTACCATAAGCCGAAACTTGGCTAGCATTAAAACTGGTACCTTACCATATTGTTCCAACACACGTGCCGGGATCCATGAAAATGTACCCGTGACATAAGCGAATTGAAATTGTTCAGATTAGCCTGCTCATGCGTACAGTCTGATCATGACCTAATTTCTGCGATAACCTGTACATACCATCTAATAAGTATGTCCGCGAACGGGGGATGTCCTGATCGGACTGCGCACATGCGCAGTCCGATCAGGGCCTTCCCCATTCGCATACAAAGATAAAGCCCCTTTTCCCAAGGAGCGGACACCAACTGTACCTATTAACAGAAATCAATGAAAAGAAGATTATTTGGTTGAACGTGAAGTTAAACATGACAGGAGTTATTGTTCTGTCAGGGACAACAATTATATAGACCAAACAAACAGATTGTACGTTGAATAGTTTTATCTACGATCATTGACTCTATTTGGAAATTATCTGATACGTTTTCATAAAAAGACATTTCAGTAAGAAAGGGTAATTAAGAGGTTGTGAGCAGCACAGAGCCTCAGTCCAATATGCGTAGCGGCGCTTTCTGTCTCGTTTCACGCAACGAATAACGTTGATGCTAGCGTTTGGGAGAATTCTAGAGTAATGTGGCACAGATAAGGGGAGATAAGAACACAACTACTAATAGGAAAGAGTAATTAACAGCTTGTAAGCAGCACAAACCATGAGCACTGTATGCATAGCGGCGTTTTCAGTTTTATTTTCTGTAACGAATATCGTTGATGCACGCGTTTAGGAGAATTCTCGAGTAAATTGGGATGGATGAAAGGGAGATTAAAACACAACTACCGTAGTTTTTTTTTTTCTAAATATTCGGACAATTGGCCTTCTTACCATATTTCTCACAAATCTGACAACCTGTCCATATCTCAAACATAATGGAAACGGTGTAGACCAAGATCAGACGGCGCGGTATGCGGCGCCTGATCTGGTTCTACACAGTTTGCTCAGTCGTGTCTGTCCGAACTCGTAGGGTAAATAGGTATTTATGCGTTTCCTATATACGTGATAGGACAGGTAGTGTGAATTTGAATAATTAGATTCATATGCGTGACATTATACAATAAATTATATAATGTGGAATGTATGGTAAAGCCGCATTATTCCTGTGTTTCATTGAACTTGGGAGCGAACTGTTACAAAAAAAGCCCGAATCATCAGAGGATTCAAATATAGTCCCATAAGAATTAAAATTATCAATTTAATGTTTGTATTGATGAAAGTTGTCAACAAAAAACAACAACAATAATAGTAATAATAATAATAATAGTCGTAGTAGCAGTAGTAGTTGTACTACTACTACTACTACTAGCAATAACAACAACAACAACAATAATAGTAATAATAATAATAATAATAATAGGCTTCTTTATTCAGAATTCAGACAAACACCCTAGTTCACCACTTTAAATTGTGAAATGGGGAAATCGGTTATAGGGTAAGTGGATGGTTAGAAATTATGAAAAAATTCACGTGATGCTGATCAGGTCTTTCGTTTCCAGACCATAGAATTCACGGATACTGTATAACAGCTAACAGAGTAGAAGCTGACGAAACTGCGCGTATGTTCAGACTTTTCTGAGCCTTCGCTATTCCAGTATACCAGCTGCTTCACACACATAAAGTGAAAACAACAGACTTTCAGGGGAGTGGGGAGGGGGTCGGGGAGTGGGGGAGGGGTTGGCTAACTATGTTAAAATTGTGTTTGTTCCCATCTGAAAAGAGATCTGCTTTAAAAGGAAAACAAACGTTCCCTTTTGGAGCAAATGCTTCTTTTTCAGAGTAGACCCCCCATTTCAGAAGGGACTTGGTGTACAAAACAGCAAAGAGGGATTCACAAAAGTTGTGTCCCTTGTAAAAATGGCGGAAAACCTACCAAGTGTATCCGTTCACCTTAAAAGTCCTAAATTACTGGGCCCAGTCGTTAGTTAACGTATCGTTCAATTTTAATCATCAAATATGGCATATACGCTAATATTTATGCAAAAGCTACTCATTTTTTCAGCAAAAAATACCTGTGAATTAGATGTTGTACTTACTAAAACAGTTAATATTTTGACCACTAACGAGCTCGTTAAGCTAACGACGCTTTGATTAACTGGGCCCTGGAAAATTTTATTCAATACGGACCTAATAATTGTCTGACTTTCCGTAACGATCGACTGTTTGCTCATAGGTATGTATTTTCGAACAAATGGTGTTAAATTACGAGCCACCCTTTATTTTCAATATTGACTATATCTACATATGGATATGAAATATTAAACTTCTGATTCCACATTATCCACGGTCAATATATTACGTCTGAGTCAGATAAAAAAGGAACTTTGTGTACAAATAAGAGCGATGACCTAGATACGTCTAATTATCCATGCAGTCTGATATCAGCGTATTTTACTTCAGAAAAAGGACTGGTATACATGTAATGAACTGCTGAATATAGGAGCAATTATCTTTCCAAAGTGAAAAACAGTATATTCGGGCCTCACGTCTGTACTACATCATATATAGGAAGATGCCCATGCCCCTCCCCGATATCAAAGATTCCTTATCTGATATTACACTGTTTACTCAAGCCTGCTCGCCCAAATAGTACGGGGCCCCGAAGACAAAGTTTCGATTCATGTCAACGAGAATCACATGAATAAGGCCCAGAATGGTGTACGCATCAACGTAATCTACTAGTGTCCATTTCCTTCGCTATTCTACAAGGAAAGAATGCGAAGACTGAGCATACCTTGAGGAGACTGGATAACGTACAACACATATTTTGTGGTCATTTTATTTAGGCGAGCTAGGCCAAAACCGCCAAACTAATACACCATTAATACTCAATTTTCAATAAGTGTATATAGTGCGGTATACATCTGAAAGTATGATTGTGTTAAAATTGAAATTCGCAAACAAGCCTTCCTGTCAAACTGCAAATTTGTGATGCCGCAGATATTGTGTTTTACAGTATACCCGATAGCTTTGTGGCATCTTTACAAGCGCGACAACTTTTGTGGCTTCCTGCTTGCTTTCCTTTCCGACAAAGATCCTAGTCCAAAAGAATGAATTTGCTCCCAAGGCACACATTTTCCCCTTTAAGAGCAGATCGTTTTCAGAATAGAGACATGGATACTGTTGACATATTTGTCTCCCCTGATAGTGCATCCAGTCCCCATAAGCATACGCATGCTAATTGTTAGATTGACAGAAATACACTTGATAGGAGGTTAACCTGTATTTCAGTCAATTTAACGATTATCATGCTGGTTAACCTCCTATCAAGTGTACTTCAGTCAATTTAACGATAAGCATGTTGGTTAACCTTCTATCAAGTGTATGTTTGTCAATTCACGATTGGCATGCAGGTCAAACTGCTGATGAATTGTACTCGATTAAACGATTAGCATGCTGGTTAACCTCCTATCAAGTGTATTTCAGTCAGTTTAACGATTAGCATGCTGATTAACCTCCTATTAAGTGTATTTCAGTCAGTTTAACGATTAGCATGCTGGTTAACCTCCTATCAAGTGTATTTCAGTCAGTGTAACGAGTAGCATGCTAGTTAACCTCCTATCAAGTGTAATTCAGTCAATTTAACAATGAGCATGCTAGTTAACCTCCTATCAAGTGTATTTCAGTCAGTTTAACGATAAGCATGCTGGTTAACTTCCTATCAAGTGTATTTCAGTCAGTTTAACGATTAGCATGCTGGTTAACCTCCTATCAAGAGTATTTCAGTCAGTTTAACGATAAGCATGCTGGTTAACTTCCTATCAAGTGTATTTCAGTCAGTTTAACGATTAGCATGCTGGTTAACCTCCTATCAAGTGTATTTCAGTCAGTTTAACGATTAGCATGCTGGTTAACCTCCTATAAATTGTATTTCAGTCAATTTAACGATTAGCATGCTGGTTAACCTCCTATCAAGTGTATTTCAGTCAGTTTAACGATTAGCATGCTGGTTAACCTCCTATAAAATGTATTTCAGTCAATTTAACGATTAGCATGCTAGTTCACCTCCTATCAAGTGTATTTTAGTCTATTTAACGATTAGCATGCAGATTAACCTCCCCACACCCCCATCAAATGTATTTAAGTCAAAGTAACGATTAGCATGCTGTGTAACCTCCTATCAAGTGTATTTCAGTGAATGTAACGATTAGCATGCTGAGTAAAAATTTCAGCAGACATCTTATATTTCTTGCCGGCTTTGCTAGCTCAGTCGGAGGCGTGTCCGACTGGTGATCATGTAGGTCATGGGTTTAATCCCCTTCGGGTCCTGCAATAATAGTTCTTCTGTCATTACTGACAATGACCAATCTTAATCACATGCGAGAAATGCTACTGTTTGTGTGTTCTAAGATGGCTGATTAGACCAATTCTAGCTCTACACTGTCTGTTGCAAATGGAACAACAGAGGTCAGAGCAATACAGCTCTGTTGGTGATGCCTTAGCTCTGGCTATGCGCTGTGCACGTTTCTGCTCGGCTTCGCTGATTCTTTTTGCCTCATATTTACTAACATCTCTTCTGATGAGGCCTCGCCACTTTGCTCGGTCCTGTGTAATTTGTTCCCACGACTCTGTTGGTATGGTGAAATCCTTGAGGGAGGTTTTGAGGGTGTCTTTGTATCGCTTCTTCTGACCACCATGGGAGCGTTTGCCCATTTATAGTTCTCCATAGAGGATTTTCTTTGGCAAACGTTCCTCAGGCATCCTGATAACATGGCCTGTCCATCTTAACTGGGCCAGTTTCAGAAGAGTATGTACACTCTGCATCCCTGCCTTTTTCGGGACTTCTGTGTCTGGAATCCTGTCTTGCCGCTTAATCTTTAAAAGTTTTCTAAGGCAGCTTGTATGGAAGTGGTTCAGTCTTTTGGCATGCCGTTGGTAAACTGTCCACGTTTCGCATGCATACAATAGTGTTGACAGCACCACAGCTTTGTAGACTTTCAGCATTGTGTCAAGCCTGATTCCACTTCGATCCCAAACACTATCACGTAGTCGGCCAAATGCTGCACTAGCTTTGGCAATCCTGGCATTGACTTCATCATCAATGTGCACGACTCTTGACAATGTGCTTCCAAGGTAGGTGAATTTGTCTACCACTTGCAATCTTTGACCTTTCACTGTAATGGTGGGCTCCTTGTAAGGCTTGCCCGGTGCTGGTTGATAAACCACCTCGGTCTTTTTGATGCTGATTGTGAGGTCGTAGCTGTCACAGGAGTCAGATACATGATCTACACCTTTTTTGCAAGCACCCTTTGCCATGTCATCAGCAAAGAGGAACTCGTCTAGCACCTCTGTCTGCACCTTGGACTTGGCGCTTGCAACCTTCTTAGGTTGAAAAGCTTCCCATCAAAGCGATACCTAATAGGTATTCCATTGTCACCGTCCTGGAAAGCAGCTGTAAGCATGGCAGAGAACATCATGCTGAACAGAGTTGGGGCTAGTACAGCCTTGCTTGACACAATTTGTCACAGGGACTGGATCAGAAAATTCACCATCGTTTTGGACCCGTGCAAGCATACCATCGTAGAACTGCCTCACCATTGCTATGAACTTGGTCGGACAGCCAATCTTCGCCATAATTTTCCAAAGACCCTCAGACTGCATCAAATGCTTTGGTAAGGTCAACAAAGGTCATGTAGAGGTCCATGTTCTGTTCCTGGCATTTCTCTTGAAGCTGCCTTGCTGTGAAGATCATGTCAATTGTTCCTCTGTCCTTTCTGAATCCACACTGGCTTTCTGGTAGAAGACCTACCTGGTCAAGGTGTTCATTCAGTCGGTTAAGCAGAACTCTTGCAAGGACCTTCCCAGCAATTGACAATAAAGAGTTGCCACGCTGATTATCACACACAACTGAGTATTCCCTTTCCGTTTGAATAGGTGGATAATTGACGCATCCTTGCAGTCTTGAGGAAAGGCTTCTTTTCTCCACATAATGTGAAATAACTCTGTCATCTTCTTTGCAACTGGAGTTCCTCCTGCTTTGTAGATCTCAGCAGGTATTGCATCTGATCCTGAAGCCTTACCAGATGACAGAAGTTTTATTGCTTTCACTGTTTCAGCGACGGTTGGGAACTCGTGAAGCAGCAGATTACATTCCACCTGTGGTAGTCTGTTGATAGCGTCATCATTGATAGATGATGGCCGATTAAGAACACTATCAAAGTGCTCAGCCCATCTTTTCAAGATAGCCTCTTTGTCAATCAGAAGACTAGTTCCATTTGCACTGAGGAGGGGTGGTTCCTGAGCTCTGAGGGCCATAAACTGTCTTTAGCGCATCAAAGAACTTCTTCATATCCTTTCTATCTGCAAAGGACTGGATTTCATCAGCCTTAGTGCTCAGTCAGGAGTCTTGCATATCTCTGATCCTAGTCTAGACTGTTTTGCCTATATTTGAATATGCCGCCTTATTGGATACTGAGCTGGTATCACTAAGATAAGCATTGTGTTTTTCATGTTTCTCTTTAAGGAGTCCCTGGATTTCTTCGTCATTCTCATCAAACCAGTCTTGGTGTTTACGAGATACTGATCCTAGGGAATCCATTGCTGAAGAGTGGACGGTGTCTCTGAAGACTGTCCAGTTCTCTTCTGGATCATCTGAATTGAGTTGGGAGCCTTTATGCGAACCGAATTTTTATATATTTCTGTATTAAGAGTAGCATCGAGACCCAAGGTGAAGTTGGCTAACTGTAAGAGTGCTTTAAACCCCTCGGTGGTTTACTCTACTGACCGTTCTAAGGTGGTGGTCCTGGTACTGGTATTACTCTTTGTTGCTTTGTGGTTTATTCTACGAGGCGATTTGTTTTATGTCTTACATTGTGTCATTTTGTTCTTGTTTTTCAGTCCTTTTAGCATTGCGATTCCCTCGCTTGGGGACGAGAAAGCTAATCTTAGTGCTTTTCGTACGTTTGTTCGATTTGTGCTTGTTTGGATTTGTCGGTTTCCTCTTCCTCTTTGTGTCTGGGAAGGGCTGCGGTTTGTGATTGTGGAACTCCCTGGACTTTTCTCTTACCTTTTTTTTCCATTGCATCTAATCGGCTGCAGATATCATTGATGAAGGTTTGCCTCTTGCTGTCTTGTTTCAGCTTAGAGACATCCAGTCTCTTTGGCACTGTCTTGCCTTGTGGTCGCCGTGCAGGCTGAATGCGCAGGTTGAGTTTGCTGACAACAAGCCTGTGATCTGTCCATCAGTCTGCACCACACATAGTCTTTGTCACTCTGACATCCTGTCTGTCCTTCCTTCGTACTATGACATAATCAATGAGATGCCAGTGTTTGGAGCGAGGATGCATCCATGACGTCTTGTTGCGAGTTGGAGACGGAAGACTGTTAGTGATCAGTTCATGCTCTGCACACTTCTTCAAAAGAATGATGCTATTGCTGTTGCACTTTCCTATTCCTTCAGTCCCAGTCACATCTTCCCAGGTTTGGTGGTCTGTGCCCACTCTAGCATTGAAGTCTTCCAGGAGGATGAGTTTGTCTGTCCAGGGTGTAGCAGAAATCATAGAATCCAGATCATCAAAGAACTTGTCTTTGACCTTATCTGGGTTGGTCATTGTGGATGCATAGGTACTTACAATAATTTCATGCCCTTTATCAGATAAGGGAAGTCTCAGCGTCATCAGGCGGTCATTTATGCCTTTTGGAAGTCCTGAGAGCTTGCTGACAAGGTGTGATTTGATGGTGAAACCTACTCCTGCTCCACGCCGCTCTTCTTTCTTGCGTCCACTCCGGAAGAAAGTGTAGCCAGCACCAACTTCTTTTAATAGCCCTTCCTCTGCAAGGCGAGTCTCACTCAGAGCTGCAATCTCGACTTTGTACCGATCAAGTTCTCTACCAACTAGAGCTGTTCTACGCTGTGGTCCTGCAATACTCTTTCCTTGAGATTAATCATGAAATATTTTCTATGGTCATTGATTCAAGATGGGCAGTTGTCAGTTTATGGCGAAAGAATGTGCACGAGTACTTGTTAACTACTCAGAGGACAAAGCATGTCTTGAAAAGTGTAGGTAAACTGGCTGGCTAGTCATGACCTTAGTAGTGTTGACTGCAACACAAACAAAACAAAGATCATTGCAGGTACTTTGACACAGTCGTATACTCAGATGTGCCACTGTGGCGAATGGACCTCTAGTTATTGATATTTTCACAGATTTTGAGAAGTGTGTTTACTGTCATTAAAAAGAAAGCATTCCATTGCCGAATCAGTTTATAATAGTCCAGGACTTCCCCGTCTAATGATCTTCTATAGGCAAAATATTGAAAAAACAGGATAATAGTAATAAAGTCAAGAAATAAAGTCCGTGGCTTTTATTATCTGTGTGCATGTCTGAGGTACATTTGACAGTTCGGATGGAACAAAAACTCGGAAAATAATTGGATCTATTCTGGGAAGTTCAATGAATCTTGATACATGTTATCATGAGCGGCATAAGCGAACATGCAATTGCTGTAGCGGAACGAGCCGTTAACTTTTTTCAAAAAGCTAATACTTGTCTTAACCTTCACCACTCTCTGGGCTAATTAAGCAGATAATAGATTGACGATATTTTTGGCGCAACTACGTTAGCATAAGTCTGGCTCCAGTCTCCAATGACTAAATATTTATTCTTATAATCCTGTTTAATAGATCCACTAAAATGATATCGTGATTTTTAACGCTGGTCTAGTGATTTTATTTTGGTCTTATTTTAGTGGATTATAAGAATAAATATTTAGTCATGTGAGCCAGTCTAGGGTGACCTAAGTTTCCGTCTGTTTGTCCGAGTACTTTCGTCCACCCGAGCGTTCAATCTAAACGGTCTACAAATTGTAAAACTTTACAGTTAGTTCCACTTCACTGATTATTTTATCCCACTGAGCTAAACAAGGACGACAACTCTCATTCTTCTGGTGTTTAGTTTTTCACATTTTAGTATACAGATGTGATAAACTTCGACGAAGTTACGTATTGGTTTCTCAGCTTTTACGAGCAATAGTCTTTGTCATTTCATGCAATTGCATGAATTGTCAAAGCCTGGTTTCTGGGCAAAATAAGAAGTATATGTTTGGTTAGTTTGGACTAACGTCCGACTTTTACGGCCCTTCGACACATTTTAGGTCATTCCGAGAGCACCCCGTTAATCTAATGGTGTTAAATAATGTACTATTAGTTCATGACTATCTTGTATCATGAAAATATATGGTGTGCTTCTGGAGAAATAAACAAACTGTCAAATAATGCTTAAGTGCGTCAAAACCCATGACTCGAGGATATGTGTTTAAGTTAGCAGTCCCAAACCGTGGCGTCTGATCTCGACCTGCAATGTTTACCAATTATCCTTTTGAGGTCTCCATACTAAAATGGGTTAAAATAGGCCTCTATCTATAGGAAATTCTATGAATTACTGTTATACATACTTGTTAAGTTTTGTCTCCACGACATAAATTTGGATATAGACTATAGCTGGATATGGTGCTGTTGCATGTTGACCCCCGTAAACCCCTCATTTATTTAGTAAAACTGGGGTTTACAGGGGTATATATTATTTTCTTATTTCTGCTCAGAAACATAGATTGTGGCTACTCGTTAGAACTGCCTCGTCGAGGCGGTTCTAACGAGTACCCACAATCTGTTTATGGCTACTCGTTAGAACCGCCTCGTCGAGGCAGTTCTAACGAGTACCCACAATCTATGTTTTGAGCAGAAATATGAAAAATATCAGAATTTTTATCTGAACATTTTAATTTTTTGGTGGTAAAATTTTCAGTATATTTGATTTGGCTTGTTTTCGTAATGGCAGGGTGCTTTGTTGCTTTATTCTACGAGGCGATTTGTTTTATGTCTTACCTTGTGTCATTTTGTTCTTGTTTTTCAGTCCTTTTAGTATTGCGGTTACCTCGCTTGAGGAAGAGAGAGCGAATCTCAGTGCTTTTCGTACGTTTGTTCGATTTGTGCTTGTTTGGATTTGTCGGTTTCCTCTTCCTCTTAGTGTCTGGGAAGGGCTGCGGTTTGTGATTGTGACACTCCCTGGACTTTTCTCTTACCTTTTTCTTGATTGATTAAGTTGAGGTTTAACGACACGTCAACCCTTGTGGGTCATTTTTGTCGTCTCCGAGAGAAAGGGAGAAGAGAGAGTAGATGAGAGGCACAGAGGATAAAGGAAAATGAATGAATGTGAAGAAACAGAATAAAAACACTCCCCCTCTACCATTACCTGCTGCAAGGAAGCAGGCCTTGCCCAACTGTAAGCCAATATCAGTTGGACGCCCCAATGACGCATAATACACACCTCTGCCTCACCCAACCGGCCCCCATCCTGAACTGGTGCATGTACTCTGTCGTGTTCCGACGATTTGTCGGCGCATCACATCTAACATATGGGTTGCATGGACTATACACATTTCTAGGCTTGTAAATAAAGGTTTCTCGACTTGCAGGGAAAACGCAATTTCACAGCCTAACTGCGTTTTCACTGCAAATCGAGAAATACTGATGTCTATTCAGAGAATGCACAGCACTATGTACATTCAAGAAATGAATATACCTCCATGGAAATAAAGTAGATGACCGCGGCCAGCACGTTGAGTGCATCAGTGCTTGCCAATGACTGCTGTCCCTCAAATACTTGGGTAAATGGTATTCATACATTGTTGGCCCAGAAAAAAAAGTGTTCAGAAAATGTTTGCATAAAAACACTCACTGAAACATTTTCAATATACACCCGAAATATATCCTAGCGGACACATACCAATTTTACAATGTCGCTTCAACGTCGATGCAACGTCATGACGTTGCATCGATGTTGAGGCGACGTTGTATAAACGTCATGTGCCCGCTGTGATGTTACGGAACAAAGGACAACAATATCCGAAAAATTTGAAGCCATACTGCTCAATTTACCAATAAAAAGAAGAGACAGAGAGAAAATCCACTGTCATAAAATGTTTTATTGTACAAAAATATGCATGTATTGCTATATAAATGTAGATATACAAAATATTTACTCTAAGAAAAAAATGAAATCATCTACAATGTAAGACATCACAAAAACACACCTATATAATTCTGACCCCTTAAACCCCACTTTTATATAGTAAAACTGGGGTTTACAGGGGTATGCATTATTTTTCTTATTTCTGCTAAAAACATAGATTGTTGGTACTCGTCAGAATCGCCTCGCCGAGGCGGTTCTAACGAGTACCCACAATCTTTGTTTTGAGGAGAATTCTGAAAAATATTAGAATGTTTTATCTGAAAGTTTTCGTTTTTTGGTGGTAAAATTTTCAGTATATTTGAATAGGCATAACGATAATGTAACGATAATGAACCTTCTGAGCTGAAACGTCAGAAAGCGTACTTTCGGACGTGCATCTAATCAGTCTTCGTTGTTCGCATGAAGACACTTTGCACCCTTGGCTATCCAAAATGTGCCCAGTGAAGATTCTGATCTGACTGCAAATGAGCAGACTGATCTAAATCTTTGCTGGGCACACGTCCGCTTTCTGATGCTGTGGATCTGATGTGTATTCGGCCTGTCCATCTATTCAGTCAAGTCTTGCCTAAATACTATTTAAAAGATAGCCAAATATCCATGGGTTCTTCTGCTTGACAGCTGACTATGATCACACTTCATGCAGTCACACTGCTCTGAAATTTAGTCCAAGATCATGTATCATAAGGTACATTATCGCACGTGACACACACACACACACACATCTTGATCCATCACAAGTTTTCTAACAGATCGCCACAGTAACACTAATTAATAGTAAGCAATAAAGACACAGGAAAACCTGGCATATGTGCAGCCTGACCAGTTTTCTCACTGTTCACCTACCACACGTATAAGTGATGCTGTGACCAGCTTACCCAGCTGCTCAAGGTGTTCTAAATCTTTCCTGTAAGCACATATGAGAACAGATAGTGTTTCACTAGCACCTGCTATTTACCTGTATACCTTAGCTTCAGATATTGTTTGTCAAAATTATTCCCTTATAGTGTTCTGTGTAAGCACCCTGAAATTTTCATTTGAATCATTTTACATGATATGATTATAATTATAAATCCAAACGAGATGTGTTGAACTATTTTTGACAAAGAGTATAATACAATTTGTGTTTTGTGTACTACATAAAAATACAGACTGACTTTGATGCCAACTGTAGTTTGTTTCTGTGAGGACAGAACAGCACTAGTCAAACACATAATCAACACATTGCCTTTATAGCAAAATGATTAGGACCTATAATAACCTATATACTGAAGACTATATACGTTTAGCAGAGTCCATATTTTTGTCAGGTTCTTTGCTTCTCAACTCTATACAATATCTCAATTATTCAGAGTGTATGAGGCAAATAGCAATACCGAAAACCAGAAACTTTATATATGGACAATGTGCCTTCTGACAAGAATGCCAAGAAAATACGCAGATAGACCTGTGCATTAATACAGTCTGATCAGCATTTCTAAAAGTGCTCTGTGGAATGCCAAGCATTCATGATCAGAGGACTTGTTAACATCACTAAAACATACCTATATAATATTGTCCCCCTTAAACCCCACTTTTATATAGTAAAACTGGGCTTTACAGGCATGTACATAAGTTTTCTTATTTCTGCTCAAAACATAGATTGTGGGTACTCGTTAGAACCGCCTCGGCGAGGCACTTTTAACGTGTAGCCACAATCTATGTTTTGAGCAGAAATACGAAAAATATCAGTTTTTTTTTTATCTGAAAATTTTCAGTTTTTAGAGGTGAAATTTTCTATATATTTGAATAGGCGTGTTTACGTAATGAGGAGGAGTATTTGGTGATAATTCTGGCATAAGTTTTCATATTTTTCCCTATATATATATATATATATATATATATATATATATATATATATATATATATATATATATATATATATATATATATACATATAGGTGAGGCGCTTTTTATGAGTACCCACAATAAAAAACTTTTACAAAGAAATTCAGAACATTATCCCAGAATTATCATCAAATACTTCTAGTCCTACGAGACTGAGAGCATGGACTGATCAGAGAGTGCAGTATTGCAGGCTAATCTCAGTACTTACTGAATGCATGTATTATAAGGTATACTGCTCTATATTATCAAATGCTGTAGCTAAGAAAGGCTGGTCTAAGCAAAGACGCCTTGAAGGACAGTATGGACAATGGAACAAAACCTCGAGATATTTTTCTTAGTTCTCTACGAAAACATGTTGTGGATAGTGATTAGAAGTGCCCCAGAGGTGTATCTACTGAGTACCCATAACATAAGATTTTGTAGAGAAATAAGAAAAATATCAATATTTTGCGGTTGAAAAAGGTGGCTTTATCTGGAGCTATGAATGAGACCCAGACACACTCAATACACCACAATCTCTTATAACACGATTGTTGGGGTCCATAGCACAAACCGTGTTAGTTAAATAACAGTGTTATATCCAAACAAAATGTATAGATTATATTGAAAATGACCATTTATGGTCATTTTTCAATATAATCTATACATTTCTGGGATCCATCTTTGAACCATGTTATATCCAAAACTGTGTTATAACGAACCATGTTATACAGAGGTTGAAGTGTACAAACAATATGATCAAGGTTTTATCCTGATTTTTCCCATTTGCCTCATACTTGATTAAACTAATCTTCACTGCATTCATCTCACACCGTATAACTCTGAAAATGCTCTTGTTTCACCAAGACTTTTCTTTCTTTACAAAACATGCTGACTTGTGGGATATCTGTAAGAAATGCTATTCCTTTCTAGGGCAATTCTAATAATTACCCACATCATATGTTCACGAATCAAATAGATTCCTTTAGATGAATACAAATAAAAACCTGAAAACAGCTGAAGTGTCAAGGCCAGAAAAATATTTTTAAGGATACCCTATCATAGATCTGGCTCTGAGGTTATAAAACTTTTTTTATGCTCAACTCAGCTGAGCATGAAACTTTCTATGCTAACAAATATGAAGATGCCAACAATAGTATAGTTGGCATTTTCATATTTATTAGCAGAGAAATGTTTTCGGATATTCCTCTTAACTAGATCTCTGCCCTCTTATACTGGGCTGTCTCAGAGTTATTTTACATATGATACAAAAAATGCGAAAAAAGGCCCTCATGTAAGAGAACAGCAAAAGTCCAGGTGAGCTTGCACATCAGTGCAGTATGATCTGGACATTCTCTGGTAGTCAACATATACTACAGTGATTCTGTTAGTGGACAATGAAGGCCCAGATGAGTCAGCGCAAATGCGCAGGCTGATCTGGGCCTGCACTGTCCACAAACTGAATCAGGGCCTTTTATAAGCGTTTCACATCAAATGAAACATAGAACTACTTACAATCCATTACTGAAAATGATACTATAGTTGTAATAGCGTATGAAACAATGTACAATATTTACATATATGCAAAATGTTTTACAAAATGATATACATAAAATCTATCTAGATTATGGCATTAAAAACTAATAGTCCATGAAGTCCCGTTTCAGTGTATAAAATGGAATGACTGAAATGTTTAAAGTACAAACTGATAAAACTGAGATAGTAAACTTGGTTAGACTAATGATATGTGAAATGAAGAGCTAGCTTGGCCCAATGCATGTATCACCACAGTGATGGACATTTCAAAACAAGAGCTGTCGGAGGACAGCGAGCTCGCCTGCTGGGTACATTTTATATTGTAACATTTTTATCATTAAGCCATATAATATAGGTCACACTGACCTAGATGTATTTGTATGTAAATCATTTTGTCACTTAGATATAATAATCCAGGTATGACAATTCTCCATGAAATAGTAATAAAAATAAAAGGCAAAATCACTGAAGCATGAAATATAGGTCACAATGACCTAGATATAGTAAGTGGTCATTCATTGGGTCACATGGAACTAATATCCCAGGTGTGACATTTATCCAACAAATATTCAAGATATAAGACAAAATCACTGAACCATGAAATATAGGTCACACCAACAGAGATATATTTTGACGTCAATAATCGGGTCACAAGGAACTAATATCCCAGGTGTGACATTTATCCAACAAATAGTATTTAAGATATAAGGCAAAATCACTGAACCATGAAATATAGGTCACAATGACCTAGATATAGTAAGTGGTCATTCATTGGGTCACATGGAAGTAATATCCCAGGTGTGACATTTATCCAACAAATAGTATTCAAGATATAAGGCAAAATCACTGAACCATGAAATATAGGTCACACCAACAGAGATATATTTTGACGTCACAAGGAACTAATATCCCAGGTGTGACATTTATCCAACAAATAGTATTCAAGATATAAGGCAAAATCACTGAACCATGAAATATAGGTCACACCAACAGAGATATATTTTGACATCAATAATCGGGTCACAAGGAACTAATATCCCAGGTGTGACATTTATCCAACAAATAGTATTCAAGATATAAGGCAAAATCACTGAACCATGAAATATAGGTCACAATGACCTAGATATAGTAAGTGGTCATTCATTGGGTCACATGGAAGTAATATCCCAGGTGTGACATTTTCCAACAAATAGTATTCAAGATATAAGGCAAAATCACTGAACCATGAAATATAGGTCACACCAACAGAGATATATTTTGACGTCAATAATCGGGTCACAAGGAACTAATATCCCAGGTGTGACATTTATCCAACAAATAGTATTCAAGCTATAAGGCAAAATCACTGAACCATGAAATATAGGTCACAATGACCTAGATATAGTAAGTGGTCATTCATTGGGTCACATGGAACTAATATCCCAGGTGTGACATTTATCCAACAAATAGTATTCAAGATATAAGGCAAAATCACTGAACCATGAAATATAGGTCACAATGACCTAGATATAGTAAGTGGTCATTCATTGGGTCACATGGAACTAATATCCCAGGTGTGACATTTATCCAACAAATAGTATTCAAGATATAAGGCAAAATCACTGAACCATGAAATATAGGTCACAATGACCTAGATATAGTAAGTGGTCATTCATTGGGTCACATGGAACTAATATCCTAGGTGTGACATTTATCCAACAAATAGTATTCAAGATATAAGGCAAAATCACTGAACCATGAAATATAGGTCACAATGACCTAGATATAGTAAGTGGTCATTCATTGGGTCACATGGAAGTAATATCCCAGGTGTGACATTTAACCAACAAAAAGTATTCAAGATATAAGGCAAAATCACTGAACCATGAAATATAGGTCACAATGACCTAGATATAGTAAGTGGTCATTCATTGGGTCACATGGAAGTAATATCCCAGGTGTGACATTTATCCAACAAATAGTATTCAAGATATAAGGCAAAATCACTGGACCGTGAAATCTAGGTGACCTTGACCGTAAAATGTAGGTCACCATGACCTTCAGTCTCTTACACTTAAACTGATGTCACATAGTTAGCTGATGTATAACCAGTTGTGTCTATAACCTGTAGGCATATAAGATTTTACAAATGTGTCCTAGATTTTGACCCCTAGCCCCACCCCAAGGCCCACCCTGAGGTATGAACCCAGGGGTATGTTCTTTTGGAATCTCAGAAGACTCGTCCAGGTACCCAAATTCTAAATATGAATGCTCTATGAGGAGTGAAAGTCAAGATATAAGAATTTGAAAAACTTTAACACAGTATTACAAAGGTGTCCTAGATTCTGACCCCTAGCCCCACCCAGGGGCATGAATCCAGGGGTTTATTCTCTTGGAATCTCAGAAGACCCTCCAAGGTACCTAAGTTCCAAATTTGATGCCTCTGTGAGGAGTGACTGTTGAGATATAAGCATTTGAAAAACTTTAACAGAGTGTGACGGGAACGGGAACGCAAACGCAAACGTGGACGACTGGGGTGACTACAATAGCTCTCCTTGTACTTCGTACAGGCGAGCTAAAAAAACCAAACATTCTATTAAAAGACTGTCCTCTACAGTTTCCAGTACTCAGTCCCGTTTTCTGATTAAGTATTATCTAAACATTGGAATGTATATAAAAGGTTGATACTTTCAGCACTTCAGACCAAGACAGATACTTTTACAAACAGTGCAGATCAAGATAAGACAGCTCATTATGAGCAGTCTCATCTTGATCTACAGTGTTTGCCATTATTTTCTTCATTTACGACTATCACCTTTTGGCAACAATAGATGTGTCCAATTGTAGAGATGGAAGAATCTATCTCGGAAATGCAGGGTTGAAAGGGCTGAATTAGTAACATTTTGCCACAATCAGAACACTAGATAAGATGCTTCTTTAATTCATCAATTAGCACTAATACTTGTTTTAGTTTTCCATGGACATCACGAAAACACGCCTATATAATTTTGACCCCCTTAAACCCCACTTTTATATAGTAAAACTGGGGTTTACAGGGGTATACATTATTTTTCTTATTTCTGCTCAAAACATAGATTGTGGGTATTCGTTAGAACCGGTTCTAATGAGTACCCACAATCTATGTTTTGAGCAGAAATATGAAAAATATTTGAATTTTTTTGTCTGAAAATTTTCAATTTTTCGGTGATTAACTTTTCAGTATATTTGAATAGGCAGGTTTTTGTAATGGAAAAAAACAGGTTGTGATAATCTTTAGAAGTGCACCAAGGTGTGGCGCTTTCAAAGGGTATCCAAAATATACTTTATTTCAGAAGTATACCTAAATAGAGCTATGACCACTTTTTGTTCATTTTCAAATCTAGGGACATAATTACAGGTTCTTTAGTCTTATTTTTACTATACCATCAACCTTTCATATCTATAAATCAAGAAAGACAACTGCTTTTTGTACACCAGATGTGTACTAAAAAGATTTTTGCCCCCTTTGTTAACAGACATTTACTATTGGGTATTAATAGACAGACTGTAAAAGATGGCCTAGCGCTAGATGTGCTTTTCCCCATCAAAAAACATAAGGATACCTTTATCTTTATCAAAAACATACGTAGGGGGTACTCATCTGGTCCCCTGCTGATGTGCTTCTAATGAGTACCCTCTCTTTATATTTTTCATGGAGAAATAAAACAAAAATATATGGGTTTTCATCTTATCTAAATATCCGAGTTATCTGAAAGAAGTTTGAAGTGACATCACGAAGACATGCCTATATCATTTTGACCCCCTTAAACCCCACTTTTATATAGTAAAACTGGGGTTTACAAGACTATACATTATTTTTTTTATTTCTGCTAAAAAACACAGATTGTGGGTACTCATTAGAACTGCCTCATCGAGGCGGTTCTAACGGGTACCACAATCTATGCTTTGAGCAGAAATAGGAAAAATATCAAAATGTTTTATCTGAAAATTTTCATTTTTTTGGTGGTAAAATTTTCAGTATATTTGAATAGGCTTGTTTTCGTAATGAGATATGGTTAAACCCTTTCAGTCTACCAGACCTAAACAAATACCAATGCAAACAGTGTAGATCCGGATGAGGCGGCTCATAACGAGCCATCTCATCATGATCCACATACTTTGCCATTCTGTTCTAGATTATTGACTGATATCCCTATCTGCAATAATGGATGTATCCAAAATTCAAAGATGGAAGAGTCCACTACAGAAACGTAGGGGTAAACGAGTTAATATTCTTGCTAACAGCAGTGCCTATAATTCAGATTCATCAGTGCCCTGTTGTTGGTATGTGACTGTGGTAGTGACCTGTATCGTTCTGTTTCCATCTACATCCACTTCTCGCTCTCCCTGCGACTGAGCTCTGCAAAATTAAATACAGACGAACCTCAATGGCTCGAACATCTTTGGGACCATGGAAATTCGTTCGAGACATGGGCAGTTCGAGCCACTGAGGGTTAATCATGGCACCAGTTCAGGAAACAAATAGCAATACTTTAGGGAAATCTTTTCGACTTTCAACACAATGATTGTATGTTGAGTGTACTCATTAGAATCGCCTCGATGAGGCGATTCTAATGAGTATACACAACATACAATTCCATGATAAAAAAAGGAAAACTCCCTAAATATTTGTTTTCTTGAGCTACTGGAAGAATTTTGTAGGGACTGAAAAAAGAGTTTGAATCATCCACGGAAAACGAGCCATCCGTGTTCGAGCCATTGAGGTTATACTGTATGATGATGATTAATCAATATGGCATATAATGTTTAAAGGGACGTATAATGATTTGTTGCTTTACGTCCCTACAAACATTATATGTCATACTGAGATGATGAGAAGGTGATAATGAAAGGTTCTGTGCAATGGTGTTTTGTACAGTCGTAAGTTGAATTCCGCATCCAGCAGGATCCCGCCCCCCGCCCCCGCCCCCGCCCCCGCCCCGACCCCCCCCCACCCACCCTACGTACATACACAGGATCTTGTAATACGAAGATGGGAGCACTAAACAACGCTGCCGTTGGAACACTTCAGAATAAGGTACATTTAAATGATTTAATCATTTATTTATGTTTAATAAGGCCCAGCTGTTAGCATAATGAGGTTATTAAATCAATAAATTAAATTAATTCACTGGTAATATGGTAATGTTAAGTTGCTTTTGCAACTCTTCGCTTTTTACATAAAATAACCATTAACTTTTGAATATTTTGTTCCAGAATATGCAACACCATATTTATTAAATTCAAATACTGCTTGAAATAGCTCTTGGAAAAAGCGTAATGGGAGCCTCTAGCTCTACAAGAAAACACACTGGCTGTCCTTTCTCTGATTATATTGGTGATTAAATGACAAGTATATATCAGTTGTCATGTCTTTCTGAATTTCATATAACCGAATGTTTAGCAGTTTGAATTTCTGGTTTACTTTCACTGTTTAGGTTGTCTAATATGGACGACCACGCCACAATTATAGTTGTCACCGGGTAGTCCCCAAGACACGCTAGAATTTTCATATTTCACAATAATCCTAAATATTAAAAACATGTTAATGGACCACAAGACTGGACTCCATTCTACAGATATAATGCTGAATAAAAGCGCTGCAAACACTGCACCATGCCCCGCCACTGCACTTAAACAAGTGCCATTACTCTGTCAAAAATGAAATCAGAGGGAAGGTGCATTAGACGTTTCCTAAATAAAGTTGACATGAATATATGACTGAATATATGACTGAAAAATATGTGGAGCGCTGTGGTGCAGTGGTAAAGCGTCGGATTCGAGATCGATAGGTACCGGGTTCGATCCCCACTAACAGCAAGTGTTGTTTCCTTGAGCAAGAGACTTTATCCACATTGCTTAGTACTGGTTTCTACCCAGGAAAAAAGAGGGCCACATGGAAGATTAGTACTAGATTACTAAATGTGTTACCCTCTATAAATAAGGTCGATTATTATTAAATGACTATTTTCAATAATCAAAGGGCCATAACACCAAAAAAAAGTAAGTAAAACAGATTTTCTGCAGATCTCCTCATGGTGCTTCACATTCGTGTAAATTTTACAAGTGTATCACAAAAAATGTTATTTATTTTAAATGGTCAAAGACCCATAGCTCAAAAAGTAATTAAGCCAGACTTATGGTTCTTATGTTCTACATGTCATCTTATGTTGCTTTACGTTTTTGCAGGGCGTCAAGAAAACCAAGAAGAACGGGCACAGTATATGACTGGGATCAATATTTACAATGCCCAAAGGGTGGTAACTCAAAACGCAGGTAAATCAGGGTTCTGGTTTTTTGTGTTCTGCACATCATACCATGGTGATATACATTTGCATAAAGTAATTATCTGTTTTCAAATTACAAAGGGCCATAAATCCAAAACTAGGTTAAGCAGAGTTATGGTTCTTGTGTTCTGCACCTCGTCTCATGCTGCCTTACTCTTGTGTGAAGTTTTATGAAAATATCTGAAACGGTTTCAAACTTACAGTGCTGACAGGAGTACATGGTAAAAATTGCAATTTTCAATATTTACTATGTGCAAAGGGTGGTAACACCAAAAGTATGTTTACCAGAGCTACGGCTTTTGTGTTCTGCACATCCTCTCATGGTGCTTTACAATTGTGGGAAATTTCATTAAAATATCTCAAAAGGTTTTTTAACTTACAGAGCGGACATAAGTACATGGTAGAAATGGCTAGGTTCAATATTCAAAGGGCAATAACTCCAAAAGTATGCAAACCACAGTTCATACGTTCTGCACGTCCTCTGATGGAGATTTAAATTTGTAAGATGTTTTGTCAAACTAGACAAAGTGCCCAGTGGGGCACGTACACCCCCGACCAGAGCTACCGCCACTTTTTAAAGAGCACAAAGTATTAGCTTTGACTCTGGAGATGGCAGTTGTATGCGATATGTTATAACATTGAAAGAATTCAATCACATGTAATGTGAAGCCCTTGACCTCAAAGGTCAGGAACAGGTGTAGAGATTGAGCTAATTAAAACTTTAGCCCTATAATTACCACCATAGACCAGTGAAATCAATCAGTCTTTATAATATAAGCAAAAATGACATTTGTATGAATAGTCTGTTACCTTGACTTAAAAGCCATACCCCAGCTTGGGGATGGTGCCGAGAAAAACTTTAGACCTATATAAACCATCATGCTTAATATTGATGAAACCAACGAAAGGGTCTTCATAATATAGTTATATAAATTTTAATGAAAATTTTAACGTGATCTGCCTACTCAATGTCCTCTACATATCGGTAAAGTATCACAAAATATCTTAAAGAAGTTTTAGAGTTACTGCCCACATAAGATTTAAATAACCAAGGCAAACACTGCAGAATGGGGTCGGTTAGAATGTCTTTCTTGAATGTGACAGACCTACTTAATGTCCTGTACATACTGGTGAAATATCATGAAAATATTAACACGTTTTAAAGTTATGGTTCGAACAAATTTTTTATAATTTCGGAGACAAAGGGATATAACTCATGGACCGTCAGTTGGAGTTGTCTTTCTTATACCCGACACCCCTACCAAATGCCATCTACAACCTGACAGAGATTCATGAAAATAGCTCAAAGAGTACTTAGGAGTTATGGGGTGCACAATAATGCGTTTATAACTTTATGGACAGACAGATGGATGGATGAACGGATGGATTCCATGCTGATAGCTATATCCCCTAAACCTATCAGTAAGAGGATAACGAAATTCAAAGAAAGGTTTTGATGGTATAGCTATATAAACTTAGATGCATTTTTTTATACTTTTACTTTTATATGAAATTTCTAAGTCAGTGACCTTGACCTCAAGGTCATACCCCAGGATGGGGATAAAACTCTACTTATATCTACCAACATGTAAAGTTTAAATGAAATTCCTCAAAGGGTCTTGATGGTATAGCTATATAAACATAAACATAAAAATTTTGACTTCTTAATGAAGTCCGTAACCTTGACCCCAAGGTTATTCCCCTGGGTAGAATTGGTGCTGATAACAACTTAAGCCCTATATCTACCATCAGGCCAAATATGAATGAAATCTATCAAAAGGTCTTCATAATATAAGGTCTTATTTGTTTGTGTTGAGGTTTTACGGCCCAGTCAACCCAGTGGGGTCATGTCGAGCGCGGTCAGTTTACCTAACCACACGTTTACTGGGCAGGCTTAGTTCTCTAAGCGGTTAACCAGTATTGTGCACATTCTTTCGCCAGAAACTGACAACTGCCCTTCTTGAATCAGCGGAAGGGAGAGAATGACCGTAGAAAATATTTCATGATCAATCACGAAAGAATGTTGCCGACCTCGGCGGGGGTTGAACCCGCGACCTCCTGGTCTCCAGTCGGACGGCGCATCCAAATGAGCCACTGAGGCCAATATAAGGTCTTATAAACTTTAACGTAAAAACTTTGACCCTAAGACAAAAATAAAGTATGAACGAATAATGCTTCAACGGACGGACGGACGGAGGAACAGATTCCTTGCTGTTAGCTATATCCGCTCAACCTTTCAGTTAGGAGATAATGAAATTTAACAAAAGGTCTTGATGATATGGCTACATAAACTTAAACGCAAAATTTTTTACTTTTATAAGAAAATTCTATGTTTGTGACCTTGACCTCGGTCACATCCCGGGGTGGGGATCATGCTAAGTAAGACTCAAGGGTCTTGATGATATAGCTATATAAACTTAAACACAAAAAACTTTGACTTTTTCATGAAAAGCCAAGGTCACCCCAGGGTGGGGATGGTGCTGATAAATCTTTAGACCTATATCTACCATCATGCCCAATATCATCGAAGGGTCTTCAAAATATGAGGTCTTATAAACTTTAACGCAAAAACTTTGACCCTATGGCGGAAAGACGAATGAACGTAGGTACGTACGAACGAACGGAAAAGGGAAAACTATATACCCCAACATACTTCGTATGTCGGGAGTACAAATATCTGAAATGGTTTCAAACTCACAGAGCGGACACTAGTACATGGTAATTTGGTAAAAATGGTTATTTCAATATTTACTTTGTTCAAAGGGCCGTAACTCCAAAGGCAGATTAATCAGAGTTATGCTTATTGTGTTCTTCACGTTATCTCATGGTGCTTTACATTTGTGTGCGACTTCATGAAAACATCTAAAACGATTTTCAACTTACAGAGGGGACATAAGTACAGGCCTCCTAGTGGCCCACTTTGAAAATATAGGATGGATGGATGGATATTTTGTTTATAGACGCTCAACCCTAAAAGGGCATATAGCGTCTAATAAGATGTATATTATATGATGATTTTATTTAATGAGAAATTAAAAATATCTAGGATTGATGAGTTCATTTTAAAAAGATAAAGTATCAATGATTTTATGTTATTAAAATACAGATCATATTTTATTAAAAAGTCCGATCTCTTTCAGAAAATCGAGTATTTTTTGAGTTGGCATATTAAAAAGTTCCTTTATATTTTTTACATTAAAATACTTTGTGCGAATATAATTAAATTCAGCACAAGTGACAAGAAAATGTTTGACCGTAAAAGGTTCGTTACAAGGAATGCAGAATGGAGCTTGTTCATTGTTTAAAATATAAGAATGAGTAATTCTAGTGTGTCCAAGTCTACATCTCGTGATTTTTGTTTGTTCTTTTCTGCTGAGATTAGAGAATGTGCATTTGCTGTTAAAATTTGGTTTGATTTCATTTAATTTATTATAAGTTTGTGTTTCCCAAACAGACTGACATTTGTTGTTGATGTATTGACAGACGTTTGATTTAAAGTCGGAGTGAGGAATTTTGAAATTGGTTATTACTAAGGATAATGCAGATTTGGCTTCTGAATCTGCTAATTCATTTCCACGAATATTAACGTGGCTGGGAAGCCAACAAAATACAATTTCTTTTGAAGCGGAAAGATAATAATATTTTTTAAGAATTTGCTGAATTAATGGGTTTCTATGGTGTAAATCTTTAAGAGATTTTAATACAGAAAGAGAATCTGATTAAATGATAAACTGTTTTTCAGACTGATCTCTGATATGGTAAAGTGCAATATCAATTGCCTTGGCTTCGGCGGTAAAAATGGAGCTATTATCAGGTAATCTGATACTGTCAGTAAAATTTGGACTAATAACAGAACAAGCAACTTTCTCATCTTGTTTCGAACCATCTGTATAAATTGACAGGTAATGTTTATAATTTGATTTGATTTCTAAAAATTCATTCTTAAAAATATGCGACTCGACTTCTGTTTTTTTATTTTTATGAAGGTCTAAAATAATCTTTGGAGGGTTTAACGTCCATGGCTCTTTTAATGGAAAAGAAAAATGCTGAACATTTTTAATATTGATATTGGCCTCTTCAAGTAACGGTTGTATTCTCAGGCCAAGGGGTTTAATAGCTGTTGGTTTATTATTGTAAAATCTTTCATATTTAGGGTTAAAAACACAATCATGAGCTGAATTACGTGGATTGGTGGCTAATTTAGTAACATATTGAAGAGACAATTTCTCTCTTCTTATATACAATGATGGTTCATTTGATTCAGCGTATAAACTTTCGACGGGGGAAGTACGAAAAGCCCCTAGAGCCAGACGTAAACCTTGGTGATGAATAGTATCCAAAGATTTCAAATAAGATTTTCTTGCGGATCCATAAACTATGGATCCATAATCCAATTTAGATCTAATTAAAGATCTATAGAGATTTAAAAGAACAGTACGATCTCCTCCCCAGTCGGAACTGGAGAGAAATTTAAGAATATCAAGAGCTTTTAAACATTTAGCTTTTAAAGCTTTGATGTGTGGTATAAAAGATAATTTGTTATCGAACAAAAGACCCAGGAATTTTGCTTCACTGACGACTGGAATTGGACTACCGTATATGGTGAGATGAGGATCTAAATGTAGCTGACGTATCTGACAAAAATGAACGCATTGAGTTTTTGTTTTTGAAAATCTGAAACCATTTTCTGTTGCCCAATCTTCTATATTGTTTAAACATCGTTGTAGTTTGAATTCAATGGTTTCCATATTTTTCGATCTAATAAATATTCCAAAATGGTCAACAAAAAGTGAACAATCAAGGTCTTTCACACATTTAACAATATCGTTAATTTTAATGCCAAACAAGGTAGGTGATAAAATGCTTCCCTGTGGTACACCTTGTTCTTGTTTAAATATGTCCGATAACGTATTACCTATTCGAACATTAAATGTTCGATCTGATAAAAAGTTTTGAATAAAAAGTGGTAATCGGCCTTTAAGGCCTAATTTATGTAAATCTTTCATGATGCCATGTTTCCAGGTAGTATCGTAAGCTTTTTCTAAGTCAAAAAATACAGCTACGACATGTTCTTTTTTAACAAAGGCATCACGAATAAAAGATTCCAAACGAATCAAATGATCGTTTGTACAGTTATTTTTTCTGAATCCAGCTTGATATTTTGTTATAAGCTGGTTTGATTCTAAGAACCAAACCAGTCTATCATTAATCATTCTCTCCATTGTTTTACACAAACAACTTGTCAAAGCAATAGGTCTATAGTTAGTAGCTTCAGTATGATCTTTATTTGGTTTTGGTATAGGTATAATCGTTGCTTTACTCCAGTCTTTTGGAAATTTTCCAGTGATCCAAATATCATTTAAAATATTTAATAAAGTTTTTAAAGCGTTATCGGGTAAATGTTTAAGAATTTGATAATGAATGTCATCAGGACCAGCAGCTGTATCATGAGATTTATGAAGAGCATCTAATAATTCTGAAGCTGTGAATGGTACATTATATTTTTCATGATTTAGTGACATAAAATTTAGATGCTCTTTCTCTCGTTCCTGTTTTATGTTTTGAAAGGTTTCAGAATAATTTGCACTAGAAGAGTTTTTCTGAAAGTTCTCTCCTAGTGCATTGGAAATATCTTTAGTCGTTGAGCATATATTTCCATTTGATTTAATATGGACATGCTTGTTATTTTTATTTTTGCCAGTAATTTTTCGAATCATGTCCCATATCTTCTTTGCTGGAGTTCTAGAATTAAGTTTGGAGACGTATTGCTGCCAAGATGTTCTTTTAGCCGTTTTTATTGTCTTGCGAGCTTTTGCTCGCATTTGTTTGGCATGGATTAGATTTTCTTTTGTTGGCTGCCTATTGAACTTTCGTAAGGCAGATTTTCTTTTATTTATAGAATTTTTAACATCTTTATTAAACCAAGGTCTATTTCTTTTTGGAAGTGTCGAGGACTTTGGAATACATTTTTCGGCTACATGAATTAATGTATCAGTAAAAGCTTGTATATCATCTGCTGTTTTAAACATTTCAGGATTTAATTTTTCATTACATAGCTCCATAAAATTCTCCCAGTTTGCTTTATTGAAATTCCATCGGGAATGATGGTCTTCATTTGTCGATTCAATTTCTTCAATTTTAATTGGAAAATGATTGCTCCCATGAAGGTCATCTAAAACTGACCAATCAAAATCTAAGTAAATATTTGGAGAGCATATAGACAAATCTAAAGCAAAATAATTTCTTGTAGGAGAATGAAGATAAGTTGGTTGTTTATCGTTAAATAAACATAAATCATTTTCTGCAATAAAATTTTCTATTATTTCTCCTTTGTCATTTGTATCCAGACAACCCCATAGTTTGCTGTGACTATTAAAGTCACCTAATAATAAATAAGGACGAGGTAACTGGTTTATAAGATTTTCTAAATCGTGTTTAGAAAATTTACAGTGTGGAGGAAGATATAGAGGACAAATTGTTATGGATTTAGACAGAGTGACATTTACAGCAACAGCTTGTAAATTACTATTTATATCTATCTGTCTATGAGGAACATTTGATTTTACAAGGACAGATGAACCTCCTGAGGCTTTCTGATTTTCAGTTGTGATATGATTATATAAACTATAATTTTTAAAATTAATATTATCTGTATTTTTTAAAAATGTTTCCTGGAGACAAAAGACAGTCGGAGAAAGTAGTGTTGTTAAAATTAAAATTTCGTTATAATTTGCTTTTAGTCCTCGACAGTTCCACTGAATAATTGATTTTTTATCCATGATAAATGGAGAGATGATTTGAAAATAAGGAACTTAATCCTTTTGTTTTCTCTGAGACTGCGAGAACATGGAGGAGTCAGTCTCTAACTCCATGTTCTCAAGGGAATCGAACCGATTGACCAACTTGATCGGATCGGCCGACGCCCCTTTACTATATGGATTTGGTTCTTTATCTTTATCTTTTTCTTTTCCATTTTTTCCTTTCTGGTCAGCTGTCCTGGACCTGGATCTCTGTTGTGATCCACTTGTTTTAGTCGGCTGTGTTTGTGAACTGTTTTGAGATTTTGTTGGTGGTCTAGACTGATGAGTAGATGTGGGTTTAGGTTTAGGTTTTAGTGTAGGAGTAATAACTTTTGAATTTGCTTTGATGACAGAATCTTTTTCGTTAAACTGGGTAGAACTTTCTTTGGTTTCAGGTTTAGTGTTTAGGGATTGAACAACTTTTGCAAAGGTGATTTCAGGTTGATTTTCTTGTATTTTTTTGGCTTCTAAATAAGTAATTTTTTGTGTAACTTTAATTTTCATTATTTCTTTCTCTTTTTTCCAAATTTCACACTGATTTGATTTTGATTGATGGTTTTTGTGACAGTTCACACACTTGGCTTCATTTTTACAAGCATTTGTAGAGTGATCAAAGTCACCCATACCACATTTTTCACATACTGATCCAGGTAATTCAGGACAGCCATTTTCATGATGTCCAAACCTCTGACAGTTGAAACACCGCAGATGATTTGGAATGTAGACTTCAACCGGTATAATTCGGTAAAAGATTTTTAGTGATTTCGGTAAAGTTGTGGTGTTGAAAGTTAGTAAAAGTGTATTTGTTTCCATAAAGTTTCCATCTTTTTTAATTTTAAAACGTTTGCAAGCTGTTACTCCTTGTGTATTAAGATATTCTGTGATATTTTCTTCAGTTTCATGTTTTAGCATCCTGTCACGGATAATACCTTTGCAACTATTGAGTGTTTTATGTTCCGTGACAGAGACATTAATGTTAAAGAATTTTGTAATTTTCAAGAGATTATCAGTTTGAGATTTTCTGTTAGTTTCGACCAAAAGAGTTCCATTTTTTAACTTTTTTACATTTTTTGGAGTGCCTATAATTGATTCTATTTGCTTTTCTATAATGAAAGGTGACAGTGAAGTAATAGGTTTGTCCTCTTTACTCGAAATCACTAAAAATTTAGCGAAGTTCTCATTTGCTTTGAAAGTAAAAGTAGTCGGTTGCGTGTCGTCCTCCGAAGAGTCGAACGCCAGAAATCGTTTTCGAGATGCCATGGTGATGAAATTTTTGATTCGATAGCTATGCGCCCCACCCTCCATGGAGCCCTACAATGGGACGTTTAACAGAAATGGATCTCCTATTTCTAACGTCAAGGCTACATTGCTATTATACTCGGTGTCAAGATCAGAGTCTTCAGCTCGGCCTCATGCTTAGATGATTTCCCACCTATTCATCTAAATTTCCATAGAAAAATTTATGAACAGTTGAGTTCATCCCCCTATCCACAGCCTCCACTCACAGAGGTTTCCGCCAAAGCCCCAATACAAGCCCACCAATTGACCCTTCAGCCGCCGCCCATTGAAACTCACTTATAGTTAGAGGAACGTGAGAAAAATAAGCCCGGTTTGTACCATCAAGATACGTATAAAAGAGAGAAAGAAGCTAAGAACAAGTTGTGCGCTTCTAGAGCTTGGCACGACTGAGCCGATTGATCCAGGCTGGATCTAACCCAGACCGCTCTTCTATCTGAAATAAGGGCCAAAATGATGTGTTGAAAAGCTGGAGATCCCTGGGCTTTCCTCAATCATCAGGTTCCCCTCTCCCAGCATACGAGACGCCACCCACGGCAAACAGGTGGTTCCTGTTTTAATAGGGGATTACACCTTATCCACTACAGAAGGAAAGTGATCTGTAGATTTTATTCCCTACAGACAAGGGAGGCCGAAAACGTCTAGGAAATTGAAAGGTTATTTTTAACATAAATTAGGAGATCCATATTTAAAATAAACAGTTTATTAAAGAAAGATTTATTTTGGATTCATTTTTAGGATAGTCAAACAAACAAGCTGTGTTAGATGATATGTAGCTTTCAAATGATATGTAGCTTTCATACCTTGAAAAACATTTAGTTTTTTTATCTAACAATATTAAATGCATCTTATTTTTTAATGTGGAGAATGCTAGAGTTCGGAAAAATGACACAAACACAAGACAAACACATATGTTAAATACAGATGAGGTTATAATCTTCGTCCCATGTGCGACCCACGGGCACAGAATGATACACAAACAAATGAAGCATGTTAGTAACATGAGATAGGAAAGGTTTAAAAGGATAGATCTCGCGAAATTTGTTTTTTTCCAATTTAAGATGCATTTCAATAAATGTAATTTTATAGTCTGGAATTATACCGGTTGAACGGACGGTTGCTCTGTTATGTTAGGGGTTTTTACCCAACTGCCACAGAAGCGGAAGGCAGCCACCTATTTCGAGGGCCCGGGTGGTCACGGGCGGCCTCTTTTAGACGGCTCGTACGTCACGCAGAGGGTACGTCTGGCCTATTCTAAGCCCGGGACCAGCACGGGACTTTGAAAATATAGGTTTTTATGTAGGTTCTTCTTACTCAAAATATAGGTTATTTACAGGTTTTTCAATAAAAAATATAGGTTAAAAAAAAAGGTTCTTCCAAACTCACATAGAGATTTAAAACTGAAGAAAAAATATTTGATGAATTTTTGCACCACAATTATTCAGATAAAGTTGATCTGAATTTTACATAGTCCGAGGGAGCGAAGCGAGCAAGGAAAAAAAATACAATTTCTTGACAGTTTTCATCACTTTTTTGGGACTAAAAAGTAAAAATAGAAGGGCATTTTGAAGAAAAGTTAGGGTTCAGTCGCGAGAAGGTTCAAAAAGTGAAAAATATAGGTTTTTTCATGAAAATACAGGCTTTTTATAGGTTTTATGAACAAAATAAAGGTTTTATAGGTTTGACACAAAATTATAGGTTATTATAGGTTTTATAGGTTTCGCTAGGAGGCCTGTAAGTACATGGTGGAAATGGCTATGTTCAATATTTAAAGGGCAATAGTTCCAAAAGTAGGCAAACCAGAGTTAAGGTTCGTGTGTTCTGCACGTCGTCTCATGATGCTTTATTTTGTGTGAAGTTTCTTGAAAATACTAGACAAGATGCCCAGTGGGACACATATACCCCCGACCAGCGCTACCGCCACCTTTTAAAGAGCACAAAGTATGTAGATTTGCCTCTGGAGATGGCAGTTGTATGCTATATGTTATAACATTGAAAAAATTCAATCACACATAATGTGAAGCCCTTGACCTCAAAGGTCAGGCACAGGTGCAGGGATTGAGCTAAATAAAACTTTAGCCCTATAACTATCACCATATACCAGTGAAATCAGTCTTTATAATATAAGCAAAAATGACATTTGTATGAAACGCCTGTGACCTTGACTTAAAAGCCATGCCCCAGCTTGGGGATGGTGCGGAGAAAAACTTCAGACCTATATATACCATCATGCTTAATATTAATGAAACCAACAAAAGGGTCTTCATAATATAGCTATATAAACTTAGATGCAATTTTTTTTTTACTTTTATATGAAATTTCTAGGACTGTGACCTTGACCTCAAGGTCATACCCCAGGATAAGGATGATGCTGAGTAAAACTCTAGACCTATATCTACCAACATGTAAAATATAAATGAAATTCCTCAAAGGGTCTAGATGGTATAGCTATATAAACATAAACACAAAAATTTTGACTTATTTATGAAAATTCTAAGTCCGTGACCTTGACCCCAACGTCATTCCCCGGGATAGGGTTGGTGCTGATAAAAACTTAAGCCCTATATCTACCATCAGGCCAAACATGAATTAAATCCATCAAAGGCTCTTCATAATATAAGGTCTTATAAACTTTAACCTAAAACTTAGACCCTAAGATTAAAATAAAGTATGAACGAATAATGCTTCAACGGATGGATGGACAGACAAAAAGATTGCTTGCTGATAGCTATATCCGCTCAACCTTTCAATTAGGGGATAACAAAATTTAACAAAATGTCTTGATGATATCTCTATATAAACTTAAAAGCAAAAACTTTACTTTTAAATGAAACTTCTAAGTTCGTGACCTTGACCTCGGTCACACCCTGGGTGGGGATCATGCGGAGTAAGACTCTAGGCTGATATATAGCAAGATGTCAAATATAAATTTAATTCCACAAGGGTCTTGATGATACAGCTATATAAACTTAAACACAAAAATTTTGACATTTTTATGAAAATTGGAAGTCCGTGACCTTGACCCAAAGGTCACCCCCGGGGTGGGGATGGTGCCAATAAAAACTTTAGAGCTAAATCTACCATCATGCCAAATATGAATGAAATCCATCAAAAAGTTTTCAAAATACGAGGTCTTATAAACTTTAACGTAAAAACCTTGACCCTAAGACAAAAATAAAGTATGAACGAATAATGCTTCAACGGATGGACGGACAGACCAACAGATTCCTTGCTGATAGCTATATCCGCTGGACCTTTCAATTAGGGAATACTGAAATTATAACAAAAGGTCTTGATGATATGGCTATATAAATTTAACGCAAAAATGTTTTACTTTTATATGAAAATTCTAAGTTCGTGACCTTGACCTCGGTCACACCCTGAGTGGGGATCATGCAGAGTAAGATTCTAGGCCGATATCTAGCAACATGTCAAATATAAAAATTCCTAAAGGGTCTTGATGATACAGCTATATAAACTTAAACACAAAAAACTTTGATATTTTTATGAAAATTCTAAGTCCGTGATCTTGACCCCAAGGTCATCCCCAGGGTGGGGATGGTGCTGATAAAAACTTAAGACCTATATCTACCATCACGCCAAATATGAATGAAATCCATCAAAGGGTCTTCAAAATATGAGGTCTTATAAACTTTAACACAAAAACTTTGACCCTGACTTTTTTATGAAAATTCTAAGTCCGTGACCTTGACCCAAAGGTCACCCCCAGGGTGGGGATGGTGCTGATAAAAACGTTAGACCTATATCTACCATCATGCCAAATATGAATGAAATCCATCAAAGGGTCTTCAAAATATGAGGTCCTATAAACTTTAACGCAAAAACTTTGACCTTGTGACGGAAAGACGAACGAACGAACGCACGCACGAACGAACGTACGAACAGACGAACGGAAAAGTGAAAACTATATAACTCCACATACTTCGTATGTCGGGGCTATAATAAAAAAACAGTATCAGTTATGGCTTGGACACAAGTACATGGTAGATATGGCTATGTTCAACGGGTAATTACTCCAAAAGTAGGCAAACCAGAGCTATGGTTCATGTGCTCTGCATATCGTCTGATAGTGCAGTACATTGGTGTGAAGTCTCGTGAAAATATCTCAAATGGTATCAAAGGAGCGGACATGAAATTATGAAGCGCTGACGGACGGACACTCAAAATTTAGGATGGTTTTTGTGGCGCGGCATAAAAAGTTACAGAAAAAAAAAAAGATTATGTTATGCTTAGCAATAATCAGCTAGCCATGTTAGGGTGTTTCATAAACATTCAGATATTAATAGAAAGAAGGTTTTCTGAGGCTTTCCAAGACAATATGACACATACCCTTATTTAATATAATGACACTTATCTGAGATAGCTGAACGACAGATGTAAAAGTACAGCTGTATCGAGTGTTGAAATCACGAACACTTATTGATATGCTTTCGATCCCCAATCTCAGATTTATTTGTTCTTTAAATGGTTTGCAGCTTCAAAGATGCTCTAGTTAAATGACAAAAAAAAAAACTAATGGACCGCTACCCAATCGCGTTATCACAAAATGGCAATGTCCACCAGGTTTCTCATTAACTCCAAATATGGAGTCTCAGACTCCTACTTTCAGCGATTTAGGACGTCTTATTTTTCAGAGAAATTTAGGAAAAAGGGCTTTGGGACACCTATTTTCAAAATCCTAGTCAGAACCCTGGTCCAGACTAGAAAACCTAACCCTTAAGCCAACCCTGCTTATTGGCATGATAAAGAATGCCTGAAATAAAATGTGTCTTCTTGCGGACAGAGACCACTCGATCGACCTGCTCAGACTGACAGGATACTGGTCTCAACGCTGGGCAGTGGTCTGAAGATGCATTTTCTCGACTAATAGCTCCGTTGGTACTTGAACATTAGTATCTTTCCTAAAACAGACAAGTACCTGACTGTTAATGCAATTTGTATAACTGTCTTGACTTTGCATCGACGTTAACGCGACGTTGTATGGATTCATATGCCAGCTGGGGTATATCATAACATATTGTTCTTTACTATGTACATGAGTCTAGCAAAAGGACATTTGTAAACACTTACCCGGCAAGTTCTGCCTCGGCTTGTTTACGTAGTTGTGCTCTGCGTCTGTCCTCCTCGTATCGTCTCCTCGCTTCTATCCGCCGTCTCTCCTCCTCCGGCGGTCGTCGTCTATCCCTGTCTGGGTCTCCTCGCCTCCCCCTGCCCTCCTCACGCCGTCGATCATCATCTCTCCTGCGATCATCATCTCTCCTGCGATCATCTCTCCTTCGATCATCAGGTGGTCTTCTTCTAGGATCAGGTGGTCTAAGACGCCCAGTATCCCTGTCATCGCGTCCTTTTTCGCGTCTGTCATCACGTCTGTCACGTTCACGTCGGTCACCGTAATCTCTGTCTCGGTCATGGCCACGTTCACGTCGGTCACCGTAATCACGTCTTCGACCATTATCGTCGGATTTGTAACCGCGGTTATCATAGCCAGATGTGCTATAACCACCCCGTTTACCTCTGTCATTCACACCCTGAAACGCAAATGGGAAACCCTGATTAGGATCTTGACGCAGGGAACTGTGGTTAGGAGTAGGATACAGGAATTGTGTATGTATGATAACCGCGGTTACGTGCAGATATGGGAGGGTAGATATATCTCCTGTAACCATTTCCATTTACAATCCCCTGGCAAGATATAAAACATAATCTAGACACTAATACTACACCAAAACTTTAACCATGCTAAAATAAAGAGATCAAAGAACTTGTCAACAAGAACGATCATGCAAAACAAAAAATACAATAAAAGGAATCCGATCAGAACAGACACGTTTTTATCGTTAAACCTAAAATAAACGTCAAAAAGATTGCCTTTGGAAACAAAGAATAAATCACAGATTAGAAAATGGGAGTCTCGGTTTTTTGAAACTCTTCATAGCAGTAATGAAGTTTGCAACACTGCTTACGCCCTCTTGCCTATAGAGCAGAACTCCATATTCAAAGATTCCACAGTGGGCCGAATGACCCCATAGGATAATCTACACTATAGTGAAAGCCTGCTGACTAAATTGTAAGGGCTTTTGAAATTGCTAGGAAGGCTCGCATTATGAAAACACGCTTATTCAAATATAAAGAAAATTTCACCTCCAAAATCTGAATATTTTCAGATAAAAACTGATATTTTTCAGAGTTCTGCTCAAAACATAGATTGTGGGCACTCGTTAGAACCGCCTCACCGACGATCTATGTTTTTAGCAGAAATAAGAAAAATAATATATACCCCTGTAAACCCCAGTTTTACTGTATAAAAGTGGGGTTTAAGGGGGTCAAAATTATATAGGCGTGTTTTCGTGATGGGATTGATGGTAAATGTGTCTGATGAGATTGGAATTCAAACATACATGCACAGTAAACATGCAGCGCTAATCACGCCACCGTTGGATCCGATTTACACTTAGTATGAATTACAACTGGAGTACTTCTTAGCCTGTGAGAAATGTGCGGAAAAAAGGCGGAGTATACGTCCGCTTAGAACCTACATGTCTTGCAAATATACACTCTTGCACTTTGGAACTATCCTTTTCATCCCCGAGTTTCTGAATGAGACCCTCTGGCCTTCGAAATCGGACGCCTTCATTTCTGGGTATAGTGGTGTCATTCAAACATCAAGAACATAACAGCAAATATTGCAGATCTTGATGAGATAGTTTGATACGAACTGCCTGATATGGATCGACATTTTGTTTTTGTTTTTTTTGTTACAAAATTAAGGTTTCTGATCTGGTTAAGGATGATTGCTAGAGTTAACTAGTGCTGTAAAGGGTGTGGATGATTACCCTGTTCATGGTTGCACTGTCTTGAAACGGTCAACACAAAGATTTCCGCCATACAAATGTAACCATGAAAGGCTTCATAAATGAAATTCCCAAATGCCCGCAATAAGCGCTGCACATTACGCTTGATGAAATATATATATTAAAAAGACAAACACAATCCTTTTTCAGTATTACTGGACTCCAGCATGGTTAAAGTTTTGGTTAGCTAATTACACAAGTAACATATAAACAAAGCAGATACAGAAAATACAATATACCATGCATTAAAGCACATTCACTGTGCATTCTGTTTTTTTACAGAAGTACAGAAACTGGCACCAAATAAAATAGACGTAAAAACTAATGGAAAAAGTAAGTCCTTTTACGTTTCTTTCTAATATTTAAATTATTAACTTAAATAAACACACCTATATTGTTAATTATGTTTGTTAGGTTCTAAATAGCTTTAAGAATGTAATTTAAAAAAAAAACCCGAATACCTTATCTTATAAACAACTAACCAAAAAAAACAACTACAAAATAAAGAAAAGAAAAACACCCGTTTTATTATTGAAAGCCAACATTACTGCATGTATATGCGATCAACTTAGACTCAGATCAGCCTCTACATCCATGCAAACTGGTCAGTGTCTACAATGTATGCTAGGACGTCCTAAATTCTATGAGGAACAAGTGGACCCAATGCGTATGCCATTAGGTCATTTTTCTCATTTACATAGTCATATACGTGAACTTTTTTCTGAAATATTACAATATCGTTTCTTGTTTTTTCGTTATCTCATAATTTCATAAACCATGATAACATTACGAAAACCACCCAGGGAAACCCGATATCGGGATATCGGAGGTTGCGAAATTTCGGAGGTAAACAAATGACATCATCCAGCGACAGGGTATGTACTTATCCATTTTTGATAGCTTATATCTTAATCATTTGATAAAAAGGCTGAGTTGTTCGTTCTAGAGACATAATAATGAATATGTTAAAGCAAATATTTCCTTTCTCAGTTACTTTGTGGAGGTGAAAACGGCATTTGAACCGAGACGATCTATTTTTCATCTCATTTTTTTGCCTTTTCGACGGCTACCAGCCCGATCATGGTAAATGACATGTTAGTTTATTATTGCCCAAGGATGGACTTATCTTTTCTTCGACTGTCTTCATAGTTGTTTCAGTTTATCAACAAAAAATAACGCCTCCGGATGAAATTTAAAGCAAGTACTAGCGAAATTTTGGATAACGGAATATTCGGAGGTACATTAACACATGATGCTGTGGATCTCGGAGGGACTGTTGCTGGATTTCGGAGGCACTGAAAATTGACGGAGTGAGTTCTGTCTAAAAAAGCAATATAAATTAAAACCTGCTCGCACAATATGGTGCTAAGCCTGTGTGCAAATACTAGTGTCTCGTTTTGTAGCAATTTTAATAGGGTTTGATTGGTATGAAGGAGAGTTTAATGTAATAATATTACTAGAACCAATGCCATTACGTTTAAGAACTTATATGCAATAAAACAGCTTTTCGCTGCAAAAATGATGTATGTATGTGAAATGTGATATTTTCCTACCTAAGTTTCGATTGAAATGTTGAATTTGGAAACTTGTAAGAACCGCAGCGCCGATGTGGTGCCAACGAGTGCCATCAGATCAGAAATAATAAACGTAACGTTACCACTGTAAATCTATGATATATCAATTATTTATAGCAATATCCCAACTCGGCACAATATTCACCAATATCAGTACAAAAACTCTATAATAAAGTTAACAACAGGTGCTTATTCGTTCATCGGGCTGACATTTGTATATCTAATTACTAGAGTCTATCTATTTTCTTATACTGAGTCGTTCATATTTGACCATTACCTGTGTTAGGTGGGTCTCTAAATTTAGAATTTAGCAACAACAATAATAATAATAATAATAATAATGATAATCACACGATGAGCTCTTTAAAAATGTTTACAATCTGTTAAGAAGCATACCTCTGAGTCCCAGTCTATACCATACGGGCTTTCAACTCCTCTGTTGTCTACAAATCTTTACAGACAGTCCGCTTATCTAGGTTTTTAAGCAGCAGCCAGAAAAATTACACATTCCCCTGTAATCCCATTTTCCTAAGTGAGATTTGCAAGGGGTCTTCACCGCATAAATTTGCTAGCGTGATATAATAATTATATGAGTTGTTTCGAGTTGTATCGAGGAGACCTTTGTCATTTTCATTTGCTATCAATAGAAAATATTGCAGATTTTGTAACATGTTCTTCCATACGTGCTGTGTACGCGCGCGTGCATGTGTGTGTGTGTGTGTGTGTGCGTGTGTGGTGGTTGGGGATGGGGGTGGACAAATTTATTCAAAATCAAGCAGATGGAGTGGGGGGGGGGTGGGGGGGGTGGGGGGGGGGGGAGGGGGAGTTGGCGAACGTAGCCCCCATTGTGGACAAATTATTTAAAAAATCAAGCAGATTTTAATCGAAAACACAGGTTTCACTCCTAATTTTCGCCTCTTAATCGACATTTTCTGTGCATTTGCACGCCTCCATACGGTCACATCATCCCCGTTTCAAAACCCACGGGCGTGGGTTTTTAAGCCTAAATTAAATGTAAGTGAAAAATCCATGGAGTGTCTGACCTACCAAACGATGAAACCAGACCTGTACCCCTTTCAGGCCAATTATTTTAAAAATCATGCAGGTTTGGCCTTAAAATAACTTTACATTCCTTAATTTGCATCTCCCATCGGCATTTTGTTGGTGTCTGTGGCCCCTTTAAGAATAGCCAAGAATTCACACACCCGCCCCTTCCATTTCAAAAGTCTGTGTATAGGCCTGGAAACTCACCAAAGGCACAAAACGTTGTGATGAACAAATATGAAAACACGCAGAATGAAATTTTCATGTCTTAAAAAATATAAACTTTTCAGAAAAAAAAACTGTTAATTTTCGTATTATTATTTTTTGTTTTTTCATCGTGGCGGTTCTAACGATAACCAGCAACCTATGTTTTAGAGCAGAAACGACGTGGTTTTTAAGAGTACCTCAATACATATTTTAGAGCAGAAACAAGAAAAAAATTAAAAAAAATGATTTATAGCCCTGCAATCCCCACTTTTTCTATGTGAAGTCGTGTTTGTTACCGGGGTTTTCATCACGATGGCTGGTTATCTTGATGTTTTATCTTGATAAGTCTATGGCACATTATTTCATTTATTCTTTGCCAGTCAGCATAAATGCTTTGTTCGCTTGCTACATGCCACTCCTGACGATTCAGGTAATCGTCTTCAACATATTAAACCAGGCAAGATCACATTTCAGAAAAGATGTAGCCGTTTTAAGAACACAAAATTTCCTTCCCTCCAATATCCCGTTATCCAATATAAATCTGTCCTCCGACATCCCTGCATCATACCTCCGACATCCTGTTACCAATAAATATGACAACAACCTTGAAGAAATCTAAAAAATCTGCCACTTTAGTATTTTTTTCACATCTGCTATTTCTTGTATAATTTATAGAAATGTTCTAGATTATACAGACATACTTACTCAATGAAAAAGCTTTACAGGATAAAAGCTATAAACAAGTGAAAATGGAATTTGGGTGAAAAACAATGAAATTTTCTTTTCAAACGTGATTTGAATAAATAGGAGGATACTTTATATTGAAATTCCATTTTCATATATTAAACTATTCAACTGAGAATATATAAGTTACGTTGCTTATCCTCCAGAAGCACTTTTTTTTATCATTAAAAGAGGATAAGTACATACACTGTCGCTGGATGACATCATTTGTTTACCTCCGAAATCTCGCAACCTCCGATATCCCGATATCGGGTTTCCCTGGGTGAAAACACACCTATTCAAATATATTGAAAATTTTACAACCCAAAAAAGGAAAATTTTCAGATAAAAAAAATCTGATATTTTTCATATTTCTGCTCAAAACATAGATTGTGGGTACTCGTTAGAACCGCCTCACCGAGGCAATTCTAACGAGTACCCACAACCTATGTTTTTGAGCAGAAATAAGAAAAATAATGTATACCCCTGTACCCCAGTTTTACTATATAAAAGTGGGTTTGAAGGGGGTCAAAATTATATAGGCATGTTTTCGTGATGAGGAGTATCAAGCACGTATTTGTCTTATTTCTGCACTATGATGCAAAACATATATTGTGGGTACTCAATCGAAGTATGATAGTGAGGCCCTTTGAACGAGTACCCACAATATATGTTTTCCTGCAGAAACAAGAAAAAACATATATTCTTTTGGCTGAAAAAAAACATCGTTATCTGGAGGTATGGTTATCTTCAATAAAAACTATAACAATCAAGAAAATAACCTATATGCTACCATAATAAAGGAAACAAATGGTTATGTGGTCACATAGAGGTGTAGGATGACAAAGGCAGGTGCAAGAAGGTGCAAAACTAGTATTGTAAACATTGTCCTGCTACATTATGATAGCAAATATATTTTGTGACGGAATTACCTTGTGGCAGCCTGAAACTCAGAGACTGTTTTGTTTTTATTTTCTTTCTTGAGACTTTATTGCAGAGCATGCAAAAGTAATTCGATATTGAAGACAGTGATACAGGCGATTATGATTTTGGTATATACTCGTGATTAGAAATCGTTTGATTGGAGAGTATGTCTTGGAAACTGAATAAACAGCTTAGAATGTTAGTACAGACAAACAAAATTATACTGACACAAACATGTAAAAAAGGTAAGAGAAAAGTCCAGGGAGTGCCACAATCACAAACCGCAGCCCTTCCCAGAAGACTGGACTGTTCACATGGAATTGGGCTCAAATATGATATCTGCTTTGAGTGAATGCATAATATTTATTACTTGGTATATGAGAACATATCTTGCATCAACAGAGAAAATGTAATACAGAGCAACTATAATAAGTGTGTTTGTAGTGCAAGCTTAACATGCTTAAGGTGTACATTACGAAAACACGCCTATTCAAGTATATAGAAAATTTCACGTCCAAAAACTGAAAATTTTCAGATAAAAAAACTCTGATATTTTTCTTATTTCTGCTCAAAACGAGGCGGTTCTAACGAGTACCCACAATCTATGTTTTTACAGGGTATACACTATTTTTCTTATTTCTGCTCAGAAACATAGATTATGGGTGCTCGTTAGAACTGCATCGCAGAGGCGGTTCTAAAGAGTACCCACCATCTATGTTTTGAGCAGAAATTTGAAAAATATCAGAGTTTTTTTATCTGAAAATTTTCAGTTTTTGAAGCTGAAATTTTCTTTATATTTGAATATGCGTGTTTCCATTATGTGATCCTGTCAAGCAGTGTGGTCACTTCATTTGGGGAAGAGGAAGCTGGCTGCTTTGATTTTCTTTGATTTGTAACATTGTTGCTTGTGTACCGTCTGCCTTGGTTTGTTTGCTCTTCCTCTTGGTGTCATAAGTAGGCTATGTGTGTGTTTCTTGACATCTTTACTATTTTTCATGCAATATGGAATTGTTCATCTGGTCATAAATACAATTTAAGCGCAGTACTAATTAAGACTGAAAAGTGAAAGTCTACAGAGATCTACAAATTATGGTGATAATCACCTTTGTCTGACCCTGAATAATGTGCAAGCAAGATTGCAGAAAAAAAAAACAGCTGCTGAGAATTAACAAAATGCCAAACTATTAGATAAAATAAAACATTAAACTAATGACCCAGTAATTCTCAAAAGATTAGACATTTAACTAAGTTACAAGCCTGCTAAAAGTAAAGCAGCTGTTGAGTATTATCAAAGTACCAAACTATTAGATAACAAAATAACAAAACAAAAACATTCAATAACACTTAGCACTCTGGGCAAACTTTTAAGCAGATGATATTTTAAAACATTTTCTTATTTTCCCCTGAGAAAACATGTCTTGATATTTCATGCAAATTGTTTGCATTGGAGACAATTTGCATGAAATGTCAAATCCTGTCTTTAGAGGGGAAAACTGAAAAAAATATCACTGACTTAGCCAATAGAGGATAATATCCCAGCAGCTTTAAATACATAAGATGCTTTCACTAAGTGAGTGAACCTTACAAATGAAGTATTGTGTGCGTAAACTACAGCCTGCCTGCTAATAAAAAGTATTTACCCTATTCAGATAGACAGAACACACAGTATAGCCCCAAGTAGCGCAGACTGATCAGATGCCAAACACCGTGCCATTCTGATCTGAGTCTACACATTTTGCTGACCTATTTTGTCAAATTGAGAAAATCATTATATCCATTTAAATGTGGGAAAATGGTAAAAGTTTTGTTTTCAAATGGCTTTTAGAATGTCCTGATGTCTATGCCAGTACTATCAGTAAGCAGAAATTAATACATAAAACACAATTAATATTAGCACCACAGCACCCTGAAAGACACCACATGCCCACCACAGATACTATTACTGATCAAAGTAATGTGACAAATCATGGCTATTCTATCATACTGGGTATACTAATGGCTATAAGGTGAAGATTTATGGTGTCCAAATGTTTTGAGTAGATATGACACCTTCCCACCATTTTTCATTAGTGCAAAAAGCCAGTCACATTTATCACTGACCAGTCATTACGAAAACATGCTTATTCAAATATACTGAAAATTTTACCACCAAAAAAAAGGAACATTTTAAGATAAAAAAATTTGATATTCTTCACATTTCTGCTCAAAACATAGATTTTGGGTACTTGTTAACACATACCCACAATCTCTGTTTTTAGCAGAAATAAGAAAAAATAATGTATACCCCTATAAACTCCAGCTTTACTATATAAATGTGGGGTTTAGTGGATCAAAATTATATAGGCAAGTTTTTGTAATGTCATCCTCAGTCTGATTAAATAATAATTCCACAGCTCTAGAAAAGAGGGAGTATCCATATGTACTTTTTCATTTCTGCCTCTGTGGCTCACCAAGTTGCTTCATTTGAGTATCTAACATATATTTTCATACAGAAATCAGAAAAATATCCTGATTTTTTTAACTATCTTTTTTGTTGGTGAAGAAAGCATCATATTTGGAGCTCTGGGCCCAGTTGTCAAAACTAACCATGTCGTTAGTTAACGTCGTTAGTTAACGTATCCTTAAAACTTTGATCATTAAATAAGGCATTATAGGCTAATATTTTTGCTGAAAAAAATGTGAGTAGCTTTTGCATTTGCAAAAGCTACTCACATTTTTTCAGCAAAAACAGCTGTGAATTAGATATTGTACTTACTAGAACAGTTAACATTTTGACCACTAACGAGCTTGTTAAGCTAATGATGCTTTGAACAACTGGGCCCTGCTTTCTACTTTACAGCTCTAGAAAAGGCACATTTTTCAACAAGAAGTCCTGGGCCCAATTGTTCAAAGCTTTGTTAGCTTAACAAGCTCATAAGTGGTAAAATGTTAACTATTCTAGTAAGTACAATATCTAATTCACAGGTATTTTTGCTGAAAAAATGTGTGTAGCTTTTGCATTTGTAACAAGCTCATAAGTGGTAAAAATGTTAACTGTTCTAGTAAGCACAATATCTAATTCACAGGTATTTTTGCTGAAAAAATGTGAGTAGCTTTTGCATTTGTAAAAGCTACTCACAATTTTTCAGCAAAAATATTAGTGTCTATGCCATATCTAATAATTAAAGTTTTAACGATACGTTAACTAATGACATAGTTAACAACACCGTTAGTTTTGAACAACTGGGCCCTGGTATTTTATTTTCTAATCCCTCCCTCTTACCTATCGCTATAGTTTCTGATTATATAAGGCAAAAAGCAATATCTATTATCATAGTCTGCCTAAAGCAATGTGCCTGAGTTTGCAGGTAGCGCCCACCTATTTCAAGGAGTCTAGAATTCAGGAATGCAAATAACACTTGATACTTTCTCATGAAACAAGAAAAGTAGAGCCAACAACCTGTTACCCATTAAGATTTAGCATCACAAGAATCGGGCCCAGCCAGCAGTAAATTGGCAAAACAAAAAGGAAGTTTGTATATAAACTAATACTATGGGTGTTTATTTTTAACCCTTGTCATGCTGAATAAATTAAGATGCCATGCCTACTTCTAATTTTCAGCCAATCGGATTACTTGATCCAGGTTGTTGATACAAATTCACATACTGAATGACAAACAGTGCAGATCCAGATCAGTTGGCTTCTTCAGAAGCCAAACGATCTGGATCTACACTGTTTGCAAAGATAGGAGATATCAGGGTTCAGCAGGACTAGGGTTAATTCTTAGGGCACAACTAGTGGGCAGAATACAATAATCTAGTCATATAACTCCAGATAAGGCACTTCTCACAACAACCAAACTTTGATATTTTTTTTATATTTTTTACCATATGAATATGTTGTGGTACCTAGAAGAAGCCTATTCCTGAGGCTTTCTCATGAGTAGCCAAAACACATGCAGATTGCTTTCGTGGAAATAAGAAAACTTTTATCAAATACCCTCCACTTATCTGAAGCTATAAATTCTAAAGAGGCTGAAAATGAATGGTATCACTAACAATTAATGTATAGTTCAAGACTATAACAAAAGTTACAGAAAAAATAAGTCTTAAACAACAATTTTAAATCTTAACGTGAGAATTAAGCATTACTTTTTCAACATATATTCAGCATCAGAAATTTTTGTAATACTGAAAGATACATATCAGTGCATGTAAACTGATTGCCTTTTAATTGTTTTATAGTAAATGTACCGTGCTTTGTATTGAAAAATACATATCAGTGCATGTAAATTGATTGTCTTTTAATTGTTTTATAGTAAATGTGCCATACTTTGCACTGAAAGATACATATCAGTACATGTAAACTGATTGCCTTTTAACTGTTTTATAGTAAATGTACTATGCTTTGTATTGAAAAATACATATCAGTATATGTAAACTGATTGTCTTTTAATTGTTTTATAGTAAATGTATTATGGCCTTGTGAACAGTCAGACTGTCTTCACAGGTGATCAATCATTACATATCCATACTTAAAAGTGTTCCTCATCTCTTCTTGTTTTGGTGCCACAGGAGGGCTCATGACTGTGGCCTTTCCTAGATGACTTCAATAAGTGTATACATGTACTTCCAAATTTAATGATATTGTTTTGGGAACAATTTTTCATACATCATAGTTCTTGAAAAGAGTAAGTACCAGGTATTTTTTCTTATTTCTTCATGAAAACATATGTTGTGGGTACTCATTAGAAGCACCTCACTGAGGTGCTTCTAATGAGTACCTACAATATATATTTTCACACATATGTTGTGGGTACTCATTAGAAGCACCTCACTGAGGTGCTTCTAATGAGTACCTACAATATATATTTTCATAGGGAAATAAGAAAAAATATCAATATTTTGGATTGAAAAAAAAAAACACATCTTATCAAGAGCTATCATACATATATCATTAAGAAAAAAAAAACAACAAAAACACAAACACACACATACACAAAAGAAAAAAAAATGCTTTGGAAAACATTTGATAAGCTCCAACTTGTGTCACTTGTACTGTTTATACTAAATATAATTAAAGCATCTGGTTTACAAAAAAAAAGGGAAGTCTATTTGGAATTAGCCTATACATTGCATAGCTCCAGATTAGGTGTTTTCTATTTGTTTCAACCCAAAAGTTATATTTTTCTTACTTCTCCATGAAAACATATGTTGTGGTACTCATTAGAAGCACCTTGGTGAGATGCTTCTAATGAGTATCCACAACATGTTTTCATGGAGAAATAAGAAAAATATTGTATACATACTCCCTCTCATCTGGAGCTTTATACATGTAAGGGCATTTCCTTCATGGCAAGCTAAACTGCCAGGTAGGATGACAACTAAAGAGGGAAAGATTAAATTCTTGTTGTGGGTATTCACTGTAATCATATTTCCAAGGCATTACGAAAACATGCTTATTCAAATATACTGAAAATTTTACCTCCAAAAAATGAGAACTTTTAGAAGAAAAATCTGATATTTTTCATATTTCTGCTCAAAACATAGACTGTGGGTACTCTTTAGAACCGCCTTGTTGAGGCAGTTCTAACAAGTACCCACAATCTATGTTTTTAAGCAGAAATTAGAAAAATAATGAATATCCCTGTAAACCCCAGTTTTACTATATAGAAGTGGGGTTTAAGGGGTCAAAATTATATAGGCATGCTTTCGTGATGGGTTTAAATATTGGACTTTTTTTTTACGAGATATTTTATTTAGAATTGTTGAGCAGGAATATTTGGTGATAACTCTGGGGTAATTATCTCCAGTTCATCATTAAAACAAAAAGGTACTCATTAGAATAGCCTCACCAAGGCACTTCTAATGAGTACCCATAAATATATGTTTTAAAGGAGAAACAAAAAAGTTCATCCAGAATTATCCCAAGACATCCCCCCTTAACAACTCTGGTTACTCTAGAAATTTTGCTTAATAAACAGAAATTTAGCTTGCCATGATTAAAATGTGCAGCTTTAGAAACTGATGGAAACATTACCGGTAGTCCAGGGTGGCGAACATTGTGTGGTGTGGTACCCGATTTCAAATCACTCCTGAAAAAAGCATAGAAACAGAACTATGATGAGCTAAGTGAGAAATGGGGTTATATGAGCACGTGGAAAATGAGGGCCCAGATCAGATACCCAGCTCCCAATATAAGTGGGTATTCGCATAGTATTTTTTTCTAATTTCTCCGTAAAAATACTCATTAGAAGCAATGGGGCCACAAAATATAAATTTGTGGAGAAATAAGAAACATAACAGTACTTTTCAGTTGAAAAAAAGTGCTTTATCTGGTGCTTTAAGGCAGATTGTTCATTTCTGAAGTCATCACTAAAACATGCCTATATAATTCTGACCCCCTTCAACCCCACTTTTATATAGTAAAACTGGGGTTTAAAGGGGTATACATTATTTTCGTATTTCTGCTCTTAAACATAGATTGTGGGTATTCGTTAGAACCGCCTCACCGAGGCGGTTCTAACAAGTACCCACAATCTATGTGTTGAGCAGACATATGAGTTTTTATCTGAAACTTTTCAGCTTTTGGAGGTGAAATTTTCTATATATTTGAATAGGCGTGTTTTCGTAACGAATCAAGATCTTTCAAGCCCGCTAGTGTCATGTTTTGGAATCACTGGAAGCTGCAACATAAATTAATCCTTGTTATGCTGAATAAATTAAGATGCCACGCCTGCTTCTAACTGCCAGCCAATCAGACTGCTTGATCTAGGTTGTTAATACAAATTCACATCCTAAATGACAAAAAGTGCAGATCCAGATCAGTTGGCTTCTGGCCATCACTAAAACATGCCTACATAATTCTGACTCCCTTAAACCCCACTTTTATATTAGCAAAACTGGGGTTTACAGAGGTATACATTATTTTTCTTATTTCTGCTCAAAAAATAGATTGTGGGTACTCGTTAGATCTTATGAGCATATGAACTACCTCTCCATGATGGTTCTAACAAGTACCCACAATCTATATTTTGAGCAGAAATATGAAAAATATCAGAGTTTTTATCTGAAAATTTTCAGTTTTTGGAGGTGAAATTTTCTATATATTTGAATAGGTGTGTTTTCGTAATGATCCGGACCTACAGTGTTTGCAAAGGCAGGGCATATCAGGGTTCAGCAAGGCCAGGGTTAATAAGAAATGTCAATAGGCAATGCTAGTTAGATACCCCAGTGAAGACACCAAAATGTAACGGATCAACAATGTGAAAACAATATACCCCACCCCACAAACACAGTCTGCTGGGGGTATAATAAACCGTTTGTTTTGAGTTGAATGGCCCTAACAACAATATACACAACTTATCAGTCAGGCTTGTTGCCAAGCGGAAGCCATGATGCCTGGGCTTAAAATTCAACAATTTAACCTTATTTTCACCCAAAATTTGTTCAAATTTCAGAGATCTTATTAGCAGGTTTTGTCTTCATAGAGTTCCTTGCTATGCCCCTGTCAGTGGTGAGGTGCTTCTAATAAGTACCCACAACATATGTTTTCATGGAGAAATAAAAAGAATATTTACCTGATACCCACTCTTATCTAGATCTTTGCTCCCTCTTATTTCCTGCAGCTATGGCATATCGTAAGGAGTCGCTAACACAAATCAACCCTGCTACATGTATATTAAGGCTTAGCACCCTGGGTAAAATTTTCAGCAGATGACAAATTGATTATATTTTTCCCAGAAAAAATGATTTTAACATTTCATACAAACTGAAAACAATTTGCATGAATGATCAAATTCTGTTTTCTTGGATAATAAGACAAACATCATCAATCTGTTGTCTGCTGAATTAGCACAAAGAATGGTAAAGGCTAAGAGTAAGAATGATGACATGACATCACGAAAACATGCCTATATAATTCTGACCCCTTTAAACCCAACTTTTATATAGTAAAACTGGGGTTTACAGGGGTATACGTTTTCTTTTTGCTCAAAACATAGATTATGAGTACTCATTAGAACCGCCTCACCGAGGCGGTTCTAATGAGTACTCACAATCTATGTTTTGAGCAGAAATATGAAAAATACCAGAATTTTTTTATCTGAAAATTTTTATTTTTTGGTTGTAAAATTTTCAATATACTTGAATAGGCTTGTTTTCGTAATGATTAACGAGTGTACTTACTTCTTCGTTTCATCGGACGTCAACTGACTCTTATGAACCACAGCAACACCATAATCACCAATTGGTCGAAACTGAAAAATACAAGTAAAGCAACTTGGATAATTAATCCAATTAGTAAAATGGAATCATTATCCATTTGGAAAAATCCAATAATTTTTCAATAATGTTTATTAACAAAATTGTTACACTTTGTAGAAGCCTTTTCATGTTTGCTCATTTTGACTAGTCTAAAAATCTTAAATATTGGAAAGTCCCAGAGGAATTTTTGGAGTCTTTGACTTCTTGACTTCCCTTAAAAGAGAAGCACTGAGTCCATTATGAAAACATGCCTATATAATTTTGACCCCCTTAAACCCCCCTTTTATATAGTTAAACTGGGGTTTACAGGGGTATGCATTATTTTTCTTATTTCTGCTCAAAAACATAGATTGTGGGTACTCGTTAGAACCGCCTCACCGAGGCAGTTCTAACGAGTACCCACAATCTATGTTTTGAGCAGAAATATGAAAAAATATCAGATTTTTTTTATCTGAAAATGTTTTGTTTTTGGAGGTAAAATTTTCTATATATTTGAATAGGCGTGTTTTCGTAATGCTTGAACTTATCACCTGCAGCTTACAATTTAAGATATGGATCCAGGATTTCAGGGATTAAAGGGTTCAATCTGGAGAAAGAGGAGTGTGTACAGGTTGAGGACAGATCTCTGAAAATAGGAAAACTGGACCAAACCTAAGACCGAGTTTTGCATCAAATGGCAAGGTTGATATTTATATTCCCAAGGCAAGGGTGAATTTTTCAGATTGTATCATCCTCTCAGGAATGTAATACTTTATGAATCTGGAACTTAATCTACATCAAGATGGAAGATAAATACCCCATTTACGAAAAGTACGACCTCCAGGACATCCATGCCACCATGTACAAGGTCATCATAGAAGCCACCAGACAGCCCAGAGAAGATGAAGAAATCAACATTGATCTACCGGCCTACTTTGTCTACCACCGGGAGAACAGACACTGGCTTTTCATCAATGGACCAACAAGCAAGTACCATGATGAGCCATGGAATAGCAACATAGAGACACCATAGCAACAGATAAGGCGCTTTTTTCATCTGAAAAATGCTGATATCTTTCTTATTTCTCCACAAAAACATATGTTGTGGGTACTCATTAGAAGTGCCTCGGCGAGGCACTTCTAATGAGTACCCACAACATATGTTTTTGTGGAGAAATAAGAAAAATATTATGTGGATACCCCCTCTTATCTGTAGCTATGGAGACACTGAAAAGTTCAACTGGCGTTCAACAGACAGCATATTGGTATGACATTCTGGAGCAGTCTTGTCTGGATCCCTTAGGGGAAGGTGGAGGACCACCACTACTTTGGCTTGTGCCACCAAGTTACCTTGGTAAGACCTACTCTAAGCAGGTCAAACTTGCAGCACGCGGACCTGGGTGAGGACACCCAACTGGCTCTAGGGTGAGCACGGAGGTGAGGTAACCTGCCCTGCACCCTTTCTGGCAGCAAGCGACATGTGGCTAGTTAGTGTATCTTACTCATGCTGAGCTGAGTACCGAAATGCATTGTGCAGCCAAAATTAAAGCGCATTAGGTAGGCGATTGAAAGCTCAATCTTTTGGGCTGACAGTCTAAATTCTGAAACTTACAGACTGGACTACTATTCACTCGCATAGTGTCTGGGCGAGGTGAAATAGATATGAATTATAATTAGGCTTATTTCAAGCCAACCAGTCATCCAGTACACCAGATTTTTCTGGCGTAGTCCCTATGTGACTCAGTTGCCCGGCTACCTTAAAAATATGGGCCCAGTTGTTCAAAGTGTCGTTAGCTTAACGAGCTTGATAAGGGTCACTTCGTTAACTGTTTTAGCGGATTCAATATACAATATTCTGATATTTTTTGCTGAAAAAATGTGAGTAGCTTTTGTACTGCAAAAGCTACTCACATTTTCTCAGCAAAAAATTTCAGCATATTTGTATATCACTCAATGTAAGTTTTAATGAATTGTTAACTAATGACGTCGTTAGTTTGTTTGTGTTGAGGTTTTACGGCCCAGTCAACCCTATGGGATCATGTCGAGCGCTGTCAGTTTACCTAACCACACGTTTACTGGGCAGGCTTAGTCCTCTAAGCGGTTAACAAGCAGTCGTTAGCTTTGAACAACTAGGCCCTGATTGAATGACTAAAAATTATTGTGTCCATTACATATTTTCCACTTTTATTTTGTGAGTCCTGCGACTCATTGAGATTAAAATGCTAGTCCCAAAGCAAAAAATGCGAGTATAGGACTCAGGAAGTGCAGGTATTTAAAAAAAAATCTGTATGGTATATACAATAAGAACCATAAATACTGGGACAGACATGAGCAAACAGTAATGACCCAGATCAGTGACATTTGATCATGGTCTTCACTGTTTGCCACTAATCCAGCATTATTTTAGACACATCAACAGGTAGTAAAATACTTTTTCTTTCAAAGTATGGTAAGATTCAGAATTTTAAGATGTTAAGGTGTCCCAATACTTAAATTTGGGTAAATACGGTATGTATCTTGGCCCAGTTATTCAAAACTAACAGTGTTGTTAGTTAACATATCGTTAAAATTTTGATCATTAAATATGGTATATACGCTAATATTTTTTGCTGAAAAAATGTAGCTTTTGCATTTACAAAAACTCCTTATCATGAATCACGAAAACATGCCTATATAATGTTGACCTCCTTAAACCCCACTTTTATATAGTAAAACTGGGGTTTACAGGGGTATACATTATTTTTCTTATTTCTTCCCAAAAGCAGTTGTGGGTACTTGTTAGAACCGCCTCGCCGAGGCAGTTCTAACGAGTACCCACAATCTATGTTTTGACCAGAAGTATAAGAAATATCCGAATTTTTATGTGAAAGTTTTCATTTTTTGGTGGTTAAAATGTTCAGTAAATTTGAATAGGCGTTTTCGTAATGATTTTTTTTCAGCAAAAATACCTGTGAATTAGATATTGTACTTACTAGAACAGTTAACATTTGACCACTAACGAGCTTGTTAAGCTAATGATGCTTTGAACAACTGGGTCCTGATTGTTAGGCTCAAATAGACATATACTTACTGCTAGAGATTCCCTGTATTCGTTTGTTCTTTTGCGGGCAAGTATAAGAAGGTAAGTTGCTGCGGACATACACAACAAAAATATAACTACGAAGAACGGCCCCGGCCAGAACTGAGCATTCCAGTCCCACAAATATACATGTCTATGCCGCAGAGTTATAACAAGAATACCAGTGATCAAAAACAACAGTCCGACAATAATCAGGCCAACCGCGATTTTGAACAAAACTTGGCCAGGTCCAATCCGCACTCCATTTAGTTCGCTCTGTATGCGACCTTGAATGAAATCGTGATATGCGACAACCGTGTCCTTGTCGATGTCTTTCTCCTTTTTTCTCGTCTTAGGTTTCATCTTTCTGATCTTTTTGTTTCCCTGGTCAATTCATGTTTTTAAGATAATTTTCGAAAAAATGGAGGACAGTTTACATTTCCTCTTCATTTATGAGTCACAACGCATGCGCACCTATGTTAAAATACCTGTAAAATTTTCACCTGGGATTGCAGGACAAGCCGAATTGTCACGCTTATGATTGGATGTGGGTAAAACATCGTACCGATCCAAACAGAACAGAACAAAATATTAGTGGAGCATTTCTGCTTCAAGAAACGCCGACTGACTTGTGGTAGGGGAAAGCAAGGGCTGTTCTCGGCAGATCGGTCGGGAAGTAGTCCGTGAAACCGCCGCGACCAGGTGACAATCAAACCATTGATACCTTTATTTATTGATGTTTTTTCACTACCCGAATTTTTTTTGCTAGCAGTGCTAGTATGTTTCGATCTAGCCAGGTACATTTGTTTGCAGAGGTAACAGCCTAGTCATGAGACAAACGCGCACCCGACTAAGCTATCCGGGCACCCACACCAGTCACGGTGTAGACGCTTTCACAGTAAATAAATATATTGACATGTGCTGAAGAAGAGTCTGGTCACGGTGGTGAACTTGGCCCCAGTTGTACACAAACATACAAAAAGGGGCAAAACAATATCTCGTTGGTTAAGATTGGATAGTAGCCTGTTCGAAAAAAGTAATCTATCTATCTATCTATCTATCTATCTATCTATCTATCTATCTATCTATCTATCTATCTATCTATCTATCTATCTATCTATCTATCTATCTATCTGTCTGTCTATCTATCTATCTATCTATCTATCTCCACCCGCATCCTGCACTCCCGCGATCCATCCATCCATACATCCCTCTCACCCCCTCTCTATCTGCCTGTCTGTCTCTCTCATTCATCCAGCCAGCTGGCTAACTACCAGCCCGCCACCTGCGCTCCCGAGATCCTTCCGTCCGTCCGCACGCCCGCCCGACCGCCCGCCCGTCCGTCCATCCGTCCGTCCGTCCGTCCGCCCGTCCATCCATCCATCCATCCATCCATCTCTGTCTGTCTGTATCTCTCTCTGTCTCTCTCTCTCATTCATCCAGCCAGCTGGCTGACTACCTGCCCGCTACCTGCGCTCCCGAGATCCATCCATCCATCCGTCCTTCCCTCCCTCCTTCTCTCTGTCTCCCTGTCTGGCCCCTCCCTCTGTCTGTCTGTCTGTCTGTCTGTCTGTCTCTCTCTCTCTCTCTCTCTCTCTCTCTCTCTCTCTCTCTCTCTCTCTCTCTCTCTCTCTCTCATGACGCATTCATGTTATCATGTGTTTGACCTTATCATTGTATATAAGAATTCACTTAGATACCTAACTTAAGTTTAAAAAGTTTAGAGGAAAACAGAATGAATCTGGAATTCCGGATGGACCATCGAAACTATTTACAGGGAAGTATGCTAAATGTACACCTGCGTTAAAACGTTCGTGACAGCAATCACAGGAGACAAGCCGTTCTAAAAAGGGGAGGGTGTCATCAGTACAGGACAGGCACATATGTAGAAGGCACCTAAGAAAGCTGCCCCCGCCAGGATTCCAGTGCTAATCATTATATTTCATTCAGCCTTTCAACGATATGGCTTGTTTTTCGCCTATGCCTGCATGTCCAACGAGAAACGGTCCTTTGTATCTTCTCGCTAAGATGTGTAGGTTCCAGACAGAGGCTGCGCATTCCACCGTGTAGGTGGGTTACCTCCCCTTATCAGGAGAAATTCCTACTAAGGAGGGTCCCTTGGACTTTGAGATCAAGAGAGTCGACTGTATGTATAAAAGAAGTTTCTCAGGATAGGTCACAGTCACGAAGCCAGCCTTCCGAATGTACTGCAAAGACGAAGAGATGAGGAAAGACAATGACAATACACACCGGAACAGATGCAATAACGATATACTAACAAAAAAAAAAAAAGAATTCCAACAGAAGAATCGCCTTGGAACGGTCAACATAAAACAAATACTGGGTAGGGTGATGGTGACGTGGTGGTGGTGATCTGGAAGGGGGAGGTTAACCCTTTCACCACTGACTTCCTGAAGTGGTCTTTTCCACCTTTGAATTTGGTGCGGTCCATTATTGAAAATAGGAGTTTCAGTATAAACTGAAAAACAGAATGCCAAAAAAGTGTAGATCCTGATGAGACGGCTCATTATGAACCGTCTCATCTGGATCTACACTGTTTGCATAGGCAGTTGTGTTGGTCAACAAATTACAGTAGAACGTCGATGACTCGGACACCGATGACTCGTTTACCATGGCTAATTCCTACTCGTTTTTGAGTCCCTAGGAAATTCTTCCGACAGCTCAAGAAAACAAATATTAAGGGATATTTTAGCATGTTTTTATTTTATCTTTAAAGTTTATATTGCGTGTACTCATTAAAATCACCCCATCGAGGCGATTCTAACGAGTACAGTCAATATACCATTATTTTATAGAAGATCGAAAAGACTTCCATATATTATTCCCATTTGTCTATTAACCTGGCGCTATGATTAACCTTCAGTAGTTCGAATTATACATATCTAGAAAAAATTCCGATAGCATCACGAAAACATACCTATATAATATTGACCCCCTTAAACCCCACTTTTATATAGTAAAACTGGGGTTTACAGGGGTATACATTATTTTTCTTATTTCTGCTCAAAAACATAGATTGTGGCCATTCGTTAGAACCGCCTCGGCGAGGCGGTTCTAACGAGTGCCCACAATCTATGTTTTGAGCAGAAATATGAAAAGTATCAGAATTTTTTATCTGAAAACTTTCATTTTTTGGTGGTGAAATTTTCAATATTTTTGAATAGGCATGTTTTCGTAATGGTTCCAAAGATGATCGAGCCATTCAGGTTCGACTGTGTGTCTTTGGCATCACGAGTACAACTTCACAGTCAAACAAAAATCAGCACAACACTGCTTTTAAACAAACTAGATGGCTCAATGGCAATCTTAAGCCAGAGCAAAAGAAAACCACACATTCGACCAGGATGGGCTCGATCAAAGACTGCAACAAATGAGGCATCAGCCTCCTGAAACATACCCATTTCGAAAACACGCCTATTCAAATATATTGAAAAATTTACAACCAAAAAAGGAAAATTTTCAGAAAAAAAAATTCAGATATTTTTCATATTTCTGCTCAAAACATAGATTGTGGGTACTCGTTAGAAACGCCTCGGCGAGGCGGTTCTAACGCGTACCCACAATCTGTGTTTTAAGCAGAAATAAGAAAAATAATGAATACCCCTGTAAACCCCAGTTTTACTATATAAAAATGGGGTTTAAGGGGGTCAAAATTATATAGGCGTGTTTTCGTGATGCGAAGAAGAGGCTGCCATTCAGTCTGAGGCCGACTCATCATCGTGCAATTATAGACGGAAGCAAAAATTAAAAGTTATTAACCATAACTGGGTAACAACCATGCATGCAGTTTGTATTTGTTTGTGTTGAGGTTTTACGGCCCAGTCAACCGAATGGGGCCATGTTGAGCGCGGTCAGTTTACTTAACCACACATTTACTGGGCAGGGTTAGTTCTCTAAGCGGTTAATCAGTATTGTGCACATTCTTTCACCAGAAACGGATAACTTCTTGAATCAGCGAAAGAGAGAAAATGAATGTTGAAAATATTTCATGATCATGCAGTTTGTCTTATAATATTCATGATGTAACCTATATTTTTGTAACTGACAATCTTTTTGAATTTCCCAAGACTTCAGTTCGCGAGGGCGATAGCTTATTTCAAAGCTTATGACATAAGGCTACTGGAAATCAAGACTCGTGTTGACCTCAATGCATTAAGTTCTGTATACTTCATAGTCTGCACGTGACCAAATAACTAACACCTTTATAATAAGCGACATATTTGTCGCTTCCTAACCGATAATTTCCCTTCTCGAATTTGGCACCTCCACCTCCCAATATGAGCCGCAATGTGAGAAAACGTACCTTCCGACATGCGCACACAAGGAAGACTCAAATCAGCCTGCGCATTTGCACAGTCAGAGTCTTTGTTTTCCGCATGAAGAAACTTTGCATCCTTGGCTATCCAAAATGCGCCCAGGGAAGAGTCAGATCAGACTGCGCGAATGTGCAGTCTGATCTGATTCTTCGCTGGGCGCACATGTCTGAAGCACGTTTTCAGACGTTGCGGTTCAGATGCTTACTCCTGACCCCATTTTCAGATACTCGAAGTTCACTGAGTTTTAATATTCGTCTTTTATGTACTGTATTACTAATGACTTTGAAAATCTGCCGCTTTTTTGCTGTTTCCTTTTTTTCTAGATGCCAAATAAAATTTCGGCCAGTGAAAACCATTTAGGGTCTGTGTTGTTGTACATGAAGCATATAAGTAAACCTATCACGTGTCTTGGGATTGCTGTGTTCCGGGACTGCAACTTCTCCTGGGTATCTACATATTTCACAAAACTTCATGACGAAAACAAGCCTATATAATTTTGACCCCCTTAAACCCCACTTTTGTATACTAAAACTGGAGTTTACAGGGGTATACATTATTTTTCTTAATTCTGCTCAAAACTTAGATTGTGGGTACTCGTTAGAGCCGCCTCGTCGAGGCGGTTCTAACGAGTACCCACAATCTATGTTTAGAGCAGTAATATGAAAAAATATCATTTTTTTATTTGAAAATTTTCTTTTTTTGGTGGTAAAAATTTCAGTATATTTGAATAGGCATGTTCTTGTTATCAGATAAATATGAGAAAATAAAAGCGAGAAAGCTCCACAGCCTTATTTTTAATCCTAATCGTTTTCTGAGTTAATACATTATCTTGAATTTCTGATTTTGATTATCCTGTAATTGTTTTTGGCAGAAATTCATGCAAAAGACACGGTTATAGCGGAGACAGTTCTAATGTTTATTTATCACCCCACATAAATGCATTTTTGTGGTAAGCTGAGACTTTGTCACCGAGTAATGTGAATACTACTTTGACTGACCTGTACATGCAAGGGTATACTATCTCCTAAAACAAGCTAATAATGTGAAATGAACCACAACGGGCAAAAACGTACCTTCTGACACGTGCGCCCAACGAAGACTCAAATCAGCCTGCGCATCTGCGCAGTCTGGTCAGAGTATTCGTTGCCTGCATGAAGAAACTTTGCTGCCTTGGCTATCCCTGTCCAAAATGCGCCCAGTGAAGATTCTGATCAAAGTGTGCGAATGTGCAGGCTTCACTGGGCGCTTATGTTCGATGGTACGTTTTTTGACGTTGTGGCTCAAAGGATAATTATAAACAATCTCCAGATTTCGTACTCTTGATAGGCAACTGTTGTAACATATGAGTAGTACATCACGAAAACATACCTATATAATTTTGATCCCCTTAAACCCCACTTATATATAGTAAAACTGTGGTTTACAGGTGTATACATTATTTTTCTTATTTCTGCTCACAAATGTAGATTGTTGGTACTCGTTAGAACCGCCTCGCCGAGGCGGTTCTAACGAGTACCCACAATCTATGTTTTGAGCAGAAATATGAAAAATATCAGAATTTTTATCTGAAGACTTTGTTTTTGATGGTGAAATTTTCAATAAATTTGAATTGCCGTGTTTTCGTAATGGACCCCTTTTTATCACAGCTTGGCGCATCTTTGGTAAGACTGTCATTGTCTTGTCGTTCTGATTTTGGCAGTTAATTTTGTTTTACCAGGGTGATTATTTTACCAATCAGTTCCGATATACATCAGTAAAAGAACAAACAGTAGAGAAGACAATTGATGTATTGCAATCAACAGAAATACTTGATTCTGTTGTGAAAATGCCAAGCCATAACGTATTAAATATCATCGCCGATACGACGGATCACTTTATAAAGTGATTAAAACCTTACGAATATGTATTCTTATATCAAACCTTGTCTCACATTAATATCGATAGACTGGCATCAGTCTCCAGTGACTTTTTCCTTATAATCCTGTTTGATAATCCACTGAAATAAAACCAGTATAATATCATCATTACGTAAACACACCTATTCAAATATATAGAAAATTTCACCTCTAAAACTTGAAAATTTTCAGATAAAAAACTCTGATATTTTTCATATTTCTGCTCAAAACATAGATTGTGGGTACTCGTTAGAACCGCCTCGACGAGGCGGTTCTAACGAGTACCCACAATCTATGTTTTGAGCAGAAATAAGAAAAATAATGTATACCCATGTAAACCCCAGTTTTACTATATAAAAGTGGGGTATAAGGGGGTCAAAATTATATAGGTATGTTTTCGTGATGTGACTATAAAGGCTGGTCAGGAAAGTGACCAGCCTTTGCTCCGTCGAACTTTCGGATGTGCATCACCTCAGCGTGGTGATGGGGTGACAATGTGGCGGCCAAACACCAACAAATCAAGGACAAACACCAACAAATCAGCCATGGACGCTGGCGTCCAGCGAATCGGTGGAAGGGGACTACGCCAACGACTAGCAAGGCGTCTCCGGAAGATCCATGGCTGGATGGTCCTAACAGGAACCCTTTGGTTCTCCAGGAAGAAGAACATATGGTTGCTGCTGGTGAAGACGGCGACGGAAGAGGAGGGGTGCCGCCATTACCGGACAATAAGGTTAGTCTTTTTGGTTTCCCTTACACGCACTCCTGGTTTGGTGGCACGACTGAGCAAATCTGAGATTACATTGTGTATTGGTAATACACACGTATTGAAGCTTTTTTTTTCAGACAGACGCTCTAAATTCTGAAATTTACAGGCCTGACCTTTTGCACGTGGTCCGTCGGCGAGGTGCTCTATGTACGAATTATGCATAACACCGTTTCAAGCCGAGGTCAAGGTGAAACTAATTTTTATTTTAGTGGACTATCAAACAAGATTATAAGAAAATAAATATTTTGTCACTGGAGACTGGAGTCAATCAGTAATATGAACTTGAGTACTGTTGGTGAGACATTCAAATAATAAAGCGCCAAATGCTTAACAATTGGAGAACCAATACTCATCGGGAGAAACATTCAAGTTGAAAACAAAATGTGGCTTCAACTAATTAGAATATATTTTAGTTCAAATTTAAATTCTAAAAATAATACAATTAACTTCAGGCAACATTACACTGAAAAAAAAACAACAACAAAAAAACAGTGAAATTTACTAAAAAATACTGTTCATTCAAACACCAACACTAGAAAGAAAGCACATTTTACTAAGTTTTACTAAGTAATATATCAGTTCTTACTATGACGATTAGTACATGTAAATTGTACTATCATGAGATATACTAGGTGGCTATTCAAGACAAGAAGTAATGTTCCTTCGGTCGTGAAGATACATGCAATATTAAAAGTCAAGTGTTAGCTTTTCCTCTTTAAGGATATTTTTCCTCTTTCCTCAAGAGTGAGATTTCGGTTGCAGAAATGTAACTACAGATTCACATATATCACAGCGCATTGTATTCATAGACTTCTGAACACTTGTTTGTTAAAAAGTAGGCCTAATTCCATTTAATTGTGGTCTTTATTTGATTTTTTGACAAACTGTTTATAAAACTCTTGGTACATGTAAAACGGTAGCCTCCAAATCAGGGCATAAATCAAGATTATATGGATTCATTACGAAAACACGCCTATTCAAATATACTGAAAATTTTACCACCAAAAAATGACAAATTTCAGATAAAAAAATCTGATATTTTTCATATTTCTGCTCAGAACATAGATTGTGGGTACTCGTTAGAACCGCCTCAGCGAGGCGGTTCTAACGAGTTCCCACAATCTATGTTTTTGAGCAGAAATAAGAAAAATAATGTATACCCCTGTGAACCCAAGTTTTACTATATAAAAGTGGGGTTTAAGGGGGTCAAAATTATATAGGCATGTTTTCGTGATGTAAAGTAGCTAACCGTTGTTTTGTTTATCTAACATATGTTATAAAATCAGTTATATCCAACATATGTTATAAAACCAGTTTACTAGCTGACCAGTAAAAATGACTAGCCTAATAGTCAATGCAGTAAGTTAATTACTAGCCTTGTTTGCTGAAGTACTAATCAAACCAGTAAATTTTACTAGATATTTCTTTCAGAGTAGGATAAGAACAAATCTAATTCTGTCAATGACTGTCCAGTATGACAGCTTTTAACCTACAGAGTGAATTTAAAGTGGACAGGGAGGCGCTTGGCGGCAGACAGCGGCAGCATGTGTGCATGGGTAATCCATTAAGCATGGCTGTATAAAACGCATGTACACAACACTTTCACCGCTGCCTCCATGTGTCTCATTCCATGTGTCAGGACATTGAATCAACGTTGAATCGACGTTGTTTCAACGTTATGTGCCCGCTGGATGGTAGCGTTAACATCTGTAGATCAACAACAACAGCAACAACAATAATATACCACCATAGCAACCATGGATTCGCTCTAATCTAATACACATTCTGTTGGCATCAGACAGCTCGCGAATCTATATATACTGAAAGGAAAAAGAAACGCAGGGTAAATTTTATTCCTAAATTTCATTCAAGTTTGAAAAAGTTTGTTAAATATTTTACTATGATTACAAAGCGGTACATGTATGGAACAAAAGTTCCAAATTTCATTGGTTTGTGATCAACAAGTCTCGAGTTATTGAAGTTCATTGGTAGCTACCCCCCGAATCTTGAAATCAAAATCAAACTGAAAATCAATATCGGGTGTGCCCCCCTCTTGCTGCCGTTGCTGCCCTAATTCTCCTTTGGATAGAGTTAACCAAAGCATTGACAGTTCGCATCGGGATGTTATTCCATTCATCGATCAACGCATTCCTTAGTTTGCGAGAGTTGCGGGGGGATTTCGGTGCTTCCTAACCATTCTGTCCAGCTCATCCCACATGTGCTGTATTGGGGTCAAATCTGGACTGTACGGTGGCCATGCTAGTGGTGCGATGTTATTGTTTGCCAGGAAATCCTGACAAACTCGGGCAACATGTGGTCGGGCATTGTCCTGCTGCAGAATCAGATTACGTTGTTGCACAAGCGGGACTGCAACAGGACACAAGATCTCATCCTTATACCTTACTGCGGTCATATTGCCCGCAACAATAATCAACTGTGATTTTATCCCGTGAGCAATGCCTCCCCAGACCATAACGGAGCCACCCCCAAACCGATCCCGTTCGACAACACAGGCGTCGGCAAAGCGTTCTCCGCGACGTCGGTACACACGACGTCGACCATCTGCGCGATAGAGAGTGAACCTAGACTCGTCCGTAAAAAGAACTCGTCTCCACTGCCTCATCGGAAATAGCCTGGGCGCATGCACCGTCAACCCCGCCATACGACGCAACCTACGTGCCTGGGTCAGAGGCAGACCAACGTATGGACGACGAGCTCGAAGACCAATCTCACGCAATCGACTTCCAACAGTCTTCGGAGAAATTTGTCGATTATGCGTACCTACTGTATTAAGGGCAGTTTCGGTAGCAGTGAGATGACGAATCCGCAAATGTGCCAGACGGATTGTCCTGTCTTGACGTCGCGACGTCACGCGTGGACGCCCAGACCGCGGTCGGTCTGCTAAATGCCCTGTCTCCCTTTAACGTCTAACAAGACGTTCAATTGTTGAGACGTTAACCCCAAAATGATTGGCAACTTGCTGTTGCCTCTGACCCTGCATCAGCAACGCAATTGCCCTACCCCTCTGAACATCAGTCAATCGTACCATGATTGAAAAAAAGTTCAAAGTAGCGTAAAAATGAAAAGAAAAATCGGTAAAAGAATCGAAGAGCGTTGTGTATCGTTGAAGTGTACCAAATGGTGTGAGGAAATCTTGTGCTGAAGGTTTAAACATGCTTGTTTTGCACGAAATTTTGGCTTTCCGTATTGTCCGTGCAATGCACTGTGTAGTGCACGGTTGAATGATTTCACACATTGGGTAGATAGCACATCGACCAAAGACTCGTATACCCGCGGTTCACATTCACAGGACAATCTGTAAAAGTGTATGGCTATAGCAAACACCGTAAAAAATGGTTAAAATAAGAAGGAAAAAACTCTACCCTGCGTTTCTTTTTCCTTTCAGTATATTTTCCTGGGCCCATAGAATCTAGAAAACAGTTTAAATAAAAACTGCCAGGTTCTTTCATATTTAGTCAGTTAAAATCTCTCGCGTGCATTACTGTAAGTTTACGGGATTTATGACAAGCTAGAATAGAATATATAATATCTAATCTTAGCATACGAACAACTGTTTTGAAACTGGCACGGAACTGGATGCGGGGTTAAGATAGGGGATAGGGTAAGGGTAAGGAGTTACGTATTTCCAGTTGGTACGGAGAAAACCATTACTTCTACTTCGAAATAAGAGTCGGTCCGTCTGAGAAGCTATGATTTACGACTGGCGTGGTTGTGAAGTTGATTTTTATGATGAAACTGGTTATGAATGACACACCATTTTTGACTGCGACATGTTTGTCGCGTTGAGTGGCATATTTGAACACTTCTGGAAACATCATCTCTTGATAAACCTTGGTAATCACTAACCGGTCCTTGTGAAGATTGTTAGATTAGCCTTAACCACTCTCTTGGCAATTTCAGCAGACGACAAATTGATGTTATTTTTCTTATTTTTCCCATAAAAAAAGGTTTTGGCATTACATGCAAATTGTAACCTAAGGAGAGACAATTTGCATGCAATGTTAAATCCTGTTTTCTGGGAAAACTAAGAAAAAAAATATTTCAAAATGTCGTCTGCTAAAATTTGTACCCAGAGTGCTAAGCATTAATAAGTCATTCTCTCATTGAGCAGCTGATGAAAAACAAGCGACAGACTCATCAGAGAAACAAATACAAGGAACTGCACCATGACAAGGCGTGGCTTAGGTTTCCACAACCTGCCTATGTCAAAGCTCTGCACGATGTGTAAAAATTACAGCAGACGACATTACTAAATTTTCTTTTTCTAATCCCCAGACATTTCATGAAAATTGTCTCCAAAGGAGGAATTAGGAGACAATCTGCAGGAAATGTCATATCTATTTTCTGAAATAAAAAACAAAACAAAAAAAACATTAGAAAAATATCGTCAATTTGTCGTCTGCGGAATTATCCCAGGGAACGGTAAAGGCTGAAATATATGAAATGATATACAATGATAATCATAGACGTTGCGTTTATTACGTTCATTATGCATGTGCGTAAGTAAAATATTTGCAGTTAAGAGAGCTTTGTCTAACATAAAATAACATCACGAAAACACGCCTATATAGTTTTGACCCCCCTTAAACCCCACTGTTATATAGTGAAACTGGGGTTTACAGGGGTATACATTATGTTTCTTATTACTGCTCAAAACATATCTTGTGGTACTCGTTAGAACCGCCTCGTCGAGGCGGTTCTAACGAGTACCACAATCTATGTTTTGAGCAGAAATATAAAAAAATCAGATTTTTTTATCTGAAATTTTTCATGTTTTGGTGGGAAAATTTTTAGTATATTTGAATAGGCATGTTTTCGTAATGGTTCATCCTTTATCATAGGGGCTGCGCTTTAAGACACGTATTTGCTCCCACTGAGAGCAAATTCTTTTCCTTAAGAGTAGCCCCCATTTTCAAAGCGATACTAAGGAGATTTGTTCCTTAAATTTTCCTGGATGTGCGTTAAACGTACATATTATTCCATCCTAGCTACGCCACTTACGAGTCTGATTTGCTTTTGTTTTCCTTCTTGTTTCCACGTTCAGTCTATTTTTTTCATCTACGAGATTTATTCTTAACTCGTAGATCAATTAAATAAAGTACACAACAAATAATGATTATGTTTTTAAAGAAGCATTTCCTTACATTTCATCTCTTCACCTTAATATGCAAAATAATGATATAAATACATCTTTGTCTATTTCAAGGTCTGTTATTTGCAAGCTGTCAGGTCCCAGCTTCACAATCAGTCCTTGGCATCACGAAAACACGCCTATATAATGTTGACCCCCTTAAACCCCACTTTTATATAGTAAAACTGGGGTTTACAGGGGTATAATTATTTTTATTATTTCTGTCAAAAACGTAGATTGTGGGTACTCGTTAGAACCGCCTCGCCGAGGCGGTTCTAACGAGTACCCACAATCTATGTTTTGAGCAGAAATATAAAAAAAATCAGAATTTTTTTATCTGATATTTTTCATTTTTTGGTGGGAAAATTTTTAGTATATTTGAAAAGGCATGTTTTCGTAATGGTTCATCCTCACTCTGATGCACCACAAAAATACTCAGATGCAGATGTCATTAAGATGCTGGAATATCTAATCGACAATATTTTTGTGGAGTTCGGCGGTCGGATATTTCAACAAACAATCGGCATACCGATGGGTACTAATTGTGCACCGTTACTTGCCGACTTGTTTTTATACTCGTATGAGGCGGAGTTTGTACAAAGTCTCCTCCAAGCAGGCAAGAAACACCTCGCACAACAATTCAATTTCACCTACAGATATATAGATGATGTATTGTCCTTGAAAAACACAAAATTTGCAGAGTATTTAGAATTCATCTACCCACGTGAACTTGAAATAAAGGAAACAACGGAGACTTCAGCCTCCTCCTCATACTTGGATTGTTATCTCTACATCGACAATGGAAAGCTTACTACTAGGCTTTACGACAAACGGGATGACTTCAATTTTCCCATCGTTAACTTTCCTTTCCTGAGCAGTAATATCCCTTCTGCACCAGCATACGGCGTTTACGTTTCACAGTTAATCCGTTATGCCAGAACTTGTTCAAATTATCAGGACTTCATGGAGCGTGGGAAAGTGCTCACTCAAAAGTTGTTGAGCCAGGGGTATCAAAAAACCAAACTGGTAGCAACACTTAAGAAGTTCTATTGGAGACATCATGATCTAGTCAATCCCTACAATGTGGCAGTTTCCAGAATTGTTTCTGATGTTTTTGCCAGTGACGCGCCATAAGTAGACTTCCCAAATCCCGGACATACGCTTCTACCGATATTTCCTTCGTTCAGGCCCATGGGCATGGTGGGCGAAGCTTGCTTACCAAGTAATGCTTACTATCCGCGGACGCCTGATTACACCCTTTGTTCTGGGGTCCATGTCTGTTGGTCTGAACATTCTGATTCTCATTCGTTTATGGATTTATGATTTTGAATTACGGCTTTGATACCATGACCGCAACTACTTATCATAGGGGCTGCGCTTTAAGACACGTATTTGCTCCCACTGAGAGCAAATTCTTTTCTTTAAGAGTTGCCCCCCATTTTCAAAGCGATACTAAGGAGATTTGTTCCTTAAATTTTCCTGGATGTGCGTAAAACGTACATATTATTCCGTCCTAGCTACGCCACTTATGAGTCTGATTTGCTTTTGTTTTCCTTCTTGTTTCCACGTTCAGTCTATTTTTCTCATCTACGAGATTTATTCTTAACTCGTAGATCAATTAAATAAAGTACACAACAAATAATGATTATGTTTTTAAAGAAGCATTTCCTTACATTTCATCTTTTCACCTTAATATGCAAAATAATGATATAAATACATCTTTGTCTATTTCAAGATCTGTTATTTGCAAGCTGTCAGGTCCCAGCTTCACAATCAGTCCTTGGCATCACGAAAACACGCCTATATAATGTTGACCCCCTTAAACCCCACTTTTATATAGTAAAACTGGGGTTTACAGGGGTATACATTATTTTTCTTATTTCTGTCACAAACATAGATTGTGGTACTCGTTAGAACCGCCTCGCCGATGCGGTTCTAACGAGTACCCACAATCTATGTTTTGAGCAGAAATATGAAAAAATATCAGAATTTTTATCTGAAAATTTTCAGTTTTTGGTGGTAAAAATTTCAGTATATTTGAATAGGCTTGTTTTCGTAATGGAACTAAGCCTTACCTTAACGTAAGGTCCAAAATGTGAAAATATCGAATGAAAAATTTAAAAGGCCAAATAAAACAAACAGTTTGTGTTGGTCCAGGAGACAATATCAAACTATATCATTCTTTTTCCACGATGAAATACATCTTTAATATAAATTTGCAAATCTTAATCTTTAAATTTAAGCTTGACCCCAGCTTAATTCATTCAACTCTATAGACCAGTACAGATACATAAGCAAACAGTGTGGATCCACATGAGACGGTCTCATCAGGATCCACACTGTTTGCAATTCTATTTTGATGTTTTTGGTGAGACCACTATTTGCAACAATAGTTCTGATCAGATTCAAAGATGAAAGAGTCCACTTCAGAAACTCAGGGATGAAAGGGTTCAGGAATAATTACGAAACTGAACCCTGACTCCGAGGTTATAAAACTTTTTTCATGCTCAACTCAGCTGAGCATGAAATTTGTCCTGCTAATACATCTTAAATTACTTACGATTGAAAATTCTTCCTTGCTAAACATAGCTGAGCACGAAACTTTCTCTGCTAATAAATATGAAAATGCCAACAATTGTTGGCATTTTCATATTTATCAGAAGAGAAAATTTCATGCTCAGCTGAGTCGAGCATGAAAAAAAGTTTTATAACCTTGGAACCAGGACTCGACATAAGGAAAGGGTCCTTATGTAATATGACAAAAAATGTCCAGGCTGATCAGGGTAGAAATCCGCTTAAGGGGATGGAATTTACTTAGCAGAGTTTCCGTCATTTTATACAAGGGAGATAACTTTTGTGACTTCCTGTTTGCGTTCCCGTGCACTAATTCCCTTCTGAAAAGTGATCTACTCTAAAATGAAAGAAACTGCTCCCTGTGGGAGCAAATTATTTCAATTTTGAGAAGCTCCCTTTTCAGAAGGGCGGCAAAACACTGACAGTTGCCTCCCCTAAAAGTGTATCCATTGCGCATAACGGAATTATTTGTTACTACAGAAGATCTAGGCTAATATGGGCGGGTGCGCACTCTGATCTGGGCCTTCGATTTTTGTAATAACACATTTAGAACCTTTCTAATATTGTGGGTTATACAAGTAAGGAATGATTGTGTTGCCATATTGAAAATACATTTTCAGTAAAACTATTGCAGGAACCGAGGACAATAATTTGTCTTAAATAATTCCTGACATGTCATACATAGTCTCGTGGTTTTCCCAAAATTGTCTCCGGTGGTGTCCCAACATTGCTCGTCACAAATAGTCCTCATTAATCTATTGCGGGTGAGGCACCTATCGCAGAGCATATTCAGTGCACGACGGTTTCTATTCGTTAGGGTTGTGCTGCAGGCAAACTCGCATACATCGTAGCCCAGATGACCGAACATAGCACACTGTCGACATTGCCAAACACCTTCGTTGCTAGGGTTACGACAAGCACGTATACACTCGTCCGAAGTGTAAGCGTCGACTACTGAGTACGAGACAACAATAACACAAGCGATTAACGCTGTTACCAGATGTTTGGAAACCTACAACGATAAAAAAGAAACAATAAAGGTAACTAATGCTGTTACCAGATGCGTGGAAACCTAAACAATAAAAATAATGACAGTAACAAATGCTGTTACTAGATGCTTGGAGACATACAACGATAAGAAAACAATAATGGTAACAAACACTGTTATCAGAGGCTTGGAAACCTACAACGATAAAAACAGAAACGGTAACTACCGCTTTTATCAGATGCTTGAACACCTACAGTGATAAAAACAATAACGAGATGCTTATATAATATACCAGATGCTTGGAGACATACAACGATAAGAAAACAATAATGGTAACAAACACTGTTATCAGAGGCTTGGAAACTGATAAAAACAGAAACGGTAACTAACGCTTTTATCAGATGCTTAGAAACCTACAACGATAGAAAACAATAACGATAACTAACGCTGTAACCAGATGCGTGGAAACCTACAATGATAAAGAAAGACTAACGATAACTAACGCTATTATCAGATGCTTAGAAATTAACAACGAGAAAAACAATAACGGTTAATTAATGATGATACTTAGAAACTTACAACGATAAAATCAATAACGGTAACTAATTCTGTAATTAGATGCTTGGAAATCTACAATGAAAACAATAACGGTTAACTAACGCTATTACCAGATGCATAGGAACCTACAACGATAAAATCAAAAGCAGTAACTGAGGCAATTGCCAGCTGCTTAGAAACGTACAACGATAAAATCAAAAACGGTAACTAATGCTGTTACCAGGTGCTTAAAATCCTACAACGATAAAACAATAACTGTAACTTACGCTGTTATCAGACATTCGGAAATCTACAACGATCAAACAATAAGTGTAACTACTGCTGTTAGCAGATGATTGGATACCTACATCGATAAAATCAATAACTCGTTTATGCTGTCATCAGGCGTTTGGAAACCTACAACGGTTTAAATCAGTATCTGTAGCTAACGCTGCTATCAGATGTTTAGAATTTTACAGCATAAAAACAATAACGATAACTAACGCTGTTACCAGATGCTTGGAAACCTACAACGATGAAATCAATAACTGTAACTAACGCTATTATCAAATCTTTAGAAAGCTGAAACTATAAAATCAATAACGGTAACTTAGGCTGTTACCAATTGCTTGAAACAAACAAACAAAAAAAAAAAAAAAAAAAAAAAAAAAAAAAGAAAAGGTAAGAGAAAAGTCCAGGGAGTGCCACAATCACAAACCACAGCCCTTCCTAGACTCCAAGAGGAACAGGAAACAGACAAAACCAAACAAGCGCAAATCGAACAAACGTACAAAAAGCACTAAGATTAGCTCTCTCTTCCCCAAGCGAGGTAATCGCAAGGATAAAAGGACTGAAAAACACAAGAACAAAATAACATAAGGTAAGAGACATAAAACAAACCGCCTCGTAGAATAAACCACAAAGCAACAAAGAGAGTAAGACTAATGCCGGGACCACCGCCTTAGATGGGTCAGTTGAATAAATCACCGGGGGTGGGGTGGGGGGGGGGTGGGAGGGGGGAGGGGTTAAAACACTTTTACGGCCAGCCAACTTCACCCTGGGTCCCGATGCAGCTCTTAATCACAACTAGTAAAAACCTACAAGGATAAGTCGATGACTGTAGCTAACGCTATTATAAGAAATCTACAACGATGACATTTATAACGGTAACTAAGGCCGTTACCAGATGCTTGGAAACATACAACGATAAAATCAATAAGCGTCTCTTGAAATGGTCTATTTTTTTCTTGTTGTAAATGGAAAGGACCGGGATTTAAAAACGAATTTTATAGGCTTATCAACATAATGAGGGGTTCTAATCTCATTCAGAACAGAACAAAACAAAACTTGTTTCTCTAATACGCGAGATACGTCATACTGACCTAGCTATTAAGAAGATACACACGCAGCCTAACAGGGACTAACATAAACCTTTAAGCCCTTTTAAATAATGCAATATTAGTGGTAGACAGAATCTTCACTATATTAATGGTAGACAGAATCTTCACTAATGCCAAAGTCAAATAGATGTACCACTATTTAATATTTATTATATTAATTAAAAATAGAAGAAAAAAAAATCATTTAAACCATTAAAGCGCCAATCATAACTGCAGCAGACGACTCATTCAAATATATTTTTTATTGATTTTTTTTTTTAGAAAATAAGTTCTGACATTTCATGTGAATCAGCAGACTATTCACGTGAAATGTCAAGGCTTAATTTCTAAGAAAAAATAAAATTTTTGAATGTCGTCTACTACAAATTTTACTTGGCGCTTTAAGGGTTAAAAGCAAAGAACAATAGCATTTCAAATCGCTGAGCGCCGTTCTAAAGAGGTGGTTCAGAGGTGAGAAAAAATAATTTCACATTCCCTCCACTGTAAGAGTATCAATGATTCTTTCATGGCTATGACGATCATAAGAAAAACAGATTACCATTTCCGTTGTTTTCCTTCTTTTCATTAATAACGTTCAATGCAAGCTTGGTCCTTGTAAGTTAATTGTTTGATCTGGATTTTGGACTTAGATCTTAGCCGTGCCAAATGAAATCGTACCTTCGAGGAATTGACAAACAGCGAAGGTCCAGATCAGCCTATTTTTCTGCTCATTGTGAAGGCCTTTCGCTGTCCGTTGCAGAATCACTGGATTTTATAGAATGTGTCGTCAGAGTAAGTGCCCTGGTCAGACCGTGCTGCTGCCCAGGCTGTGCATGCAAATTTTATATATGTTTGAAGACAACTTGTGGCGGCTAATTTGATATACATGGTGATATGATTTCACACAGCCCTAGACAAAGGTAAAAAGATGCCGTATCATGTATATAAAATATGTCAGTAAAATTCAATTTTCGCACAGCCTGCTCAGTGCATGCATTTCGCATATGCAATATGGACGCATTGTCGTATCTACTTTGTAAAATGCATATATATGTATCTGCCAGGATCTTTGCTGTTTGCAGAACAGTTCTAAGGAACTTGGTGTGCGCATATAACCCTTATTTATTAATATTTGTTTCTCCAATGTGCTCGTGATAGTCCGCCGTTGTTGCAGATGCTGAAATTACATCTTCATATATTTTATACTCAGCCAAAGAAAACAGTACCCACTCTTCAGTTTGGAGGTTATTAAAACACAATGAAACTGAATGCATTTTAATCTGTGTTAAGCAAGTTCCTAGGGGAAAGCCGTAAAAGTGTTTGTTTAAGATAGGTGCTTGCTTACTACAGGTAAATTTTAACTTCCTTACTTTTAATGGTATCTTTAAGGCTGGAGATTGCTTAATGCAGGTGGCCTTTAAGATAGATTTGATTGTAATATCAAATGACAATGTACATGTATATGCAATACTATTTTTCTGTGAGTTGTTTTGAAGGCATTACTTACCTGGCCTGTCTCAAATTTAACAGTCAAATATAAACTGTGACCATATACGTACACGTAAAGCAGTCAACAGATTCTCAAACATTCTCGGACTACCAGCTATATGAGTAAACTGAGTCGGTGCCAGCATTTGCTACAAGATTTCATGTGCGCCCAGCGATGTCCTAGATCAGCCTGCACACCCACACAGTCTGATCTGAGACTGAGCACTATGTGAATAGCCAAGGATGAAAACCGTCTTCAAGGTAATAGCAAAGACTAAGATTAGTCCATTGGTTTTCCATGTTGTGATGCTTACAAATACTGTGATGTTTTATTGATTTGGTAGAGAACCCTACACAGACCAAACCCATATCTGTAATTTGCAAGCAATATGGCGGTTCGTATAAAACTAAGATACAAGGGAGGATTTTTTATGGTACTATACATACGTGCACGTACCAAGAGATCACATTCAGTATAAGATGCCTTTGTTATACCAGTACTTCTAAAACTGCATGTATCTATCGTAACTGCCCTAAAATATAGGCTTCAAATGATCTATAAAAGTATTATTTAGGAAATACAGAACAACTCAAAAGGTAAAAAATAGCAGAATTATAAGAATACATATCCTAAAAGTTGAGCAAATAAAATAAATGAAGCTAACCGAGGCGGTTCTAACGAGTACCCAAAATCTATGTTTTTGAGCAGAAATAAGAAAAATATGTATTCCCCTGTAAACCCCAGTTTAACTATATAAAAGTGGGGTAAAAGGGGATCAAAATTATATACCCAGCGGGCACACAACGTTCAAACAACGTCGATTCAACGTCAAGACGTTGAATCGACGTTGTTTCAAAGTCGTATGCCTGCTGGGATAGGTGTGTTTTCGTGATGATGAGCTCTTGGTATCCGCGAATGCAGAGGTTGATCAGAAAAATTTGATCCGTACATGTTCGTAGGTACGTTCCCTGGCGTTGTGGCTCAGATCATGTTCAGTGCAAGTTGTCTTTGTTGTACCTATTAACACTTACCATGCTATGGGCAAATTGAGCAGACGACAAACTAATGATATTTTCTTATTTTTTTTTCTAGTAAATAGGATTTGACACTTCATGCAAATTGTCTCCTAAGGAGACAATTTGCATGAATTGTCAAATGCTATTTTCTAGGAAAAATAAGCAAATTATTTTAAGATGTCCTCTGCTGATATTTTTTACCAGCATGCAAAGTGTTAGGCTTCGGTTGCAATACCACTTGTAACTACCGTAACTGGACTAAATACTTGGACTTCGATACTCCTGATCGTGATGGTTGAACAGGTTATTTTGTTTAACTGGGCTGCGTTCAGAAGTGCAAATTATTTGAAGTGTGTTGCCCTGGTCCCTGGTCCTGTTGACGCTCGCCATTAGGTACAGGGATCACATTGCTCTGGACTGCGTTCAGAAGTGCAAAGTTATAGCAAACGTTTTGCCCTGGATCCCTATACCTAATGACGAGCACCAACAGTAGCAGGGGTACAGGGAAAATGTTTGCGAGTAACTCGCACAGGGTGTTGTTTAAAAGGAATGGATACGCCGTTATAAATCTATAAAGGCCCGCTATAGATTTATGTTGAGTGCTAACTGGGCAGTTGTCGAGGTACTCAATAACACAAGTGGAAAAACAGGTAGACACACAAGTGAAAATGAATCGCCTCTAATAGGAAAGAGCAAAAAATCTCTCTCTATAAATATAATCTCCAATGCGATGGTGTGTGATCCGATTATACCTTTGACCAAACACGTGCATGGGCAATTGGAAGAATGTTGAGGGTCCTGAAGAGGTAATTTAGCTGACAGAACGTTGTACGAGTATATGCTACCACAAAATTTATGACATGAGTGTCTACTAGAATTTCAATTAGTTTGTAGTATATTGTATTCAATGCAAAAATAAAGTTTTGTTTCTTTTTTGCGTGTTGGTTTGTGTCTCTTTCCTCTTCCTCTTGGTGTCAGGGATTGGCTGCGATTTGTAATTGTGGTATTCCCTGGACTTTTCTTTTTACTTTTCTTTTATAATAGCTTACATGGGGAGTTGGGGTAATTTAATTATACTGTAAGTTGATATGGAAATGAGAGACGAGGTTACCACAGCTGTAAAATCAGTTGTTTTAAGTGAATCTGCTCCATGATCAAACATACATAGAGTATTTATTGTAAGCATGGGGACAGACAGGCCTGAGCAAAGAGTATAGACCCACATCAGACGCCACAGAATAAGTAGGGTTTGTTGTTAAAAAATTAATATGCTCGAGCATTGTTTTGCAACTATACACATGTCCCCTATGGTGCTATACGCACGAAAAGACATTTTGTCATATCCGAACAGCTTATGTCTAAATCAGCCTGCTCATCCAGGAAGTCTGGTCTCGACCGTCAGTGTTCTTCAATATATTCTCGAGTAGCCAATGATTCTGTAAGTGGATAACAAAGGCCCCGATCAGACTGCGTATTCACGCAGTCTGATCAAGGCCTTTGTTAGCCCGTATTCTGACCAGGCCCCGAGGTTATAAAACTTTTTTCATGCTTTACTAAGGTGAGATGGAAATTTTGTGTGTAACTGACATGAAAATGCCAACAATAGTAGGCTTGTTCATATTTATTAGTAAACAAATGTTTATGCTCAGATATGTTTAGCAAGAAAAAAAAAATGGCAATTGTTATTTATTTGAGATTTACTAGCATGAAAAATTTCATGCTCAGCTGAGTTGAGCATAAAAAAAAAAAGCTTTGTAACCTCGGGGCCAGGGCGTTTATTGCACACCTATGGCGTAAGGACTCGTTCCCTGCTTGTCATATTTCCTGCTTATCATATTTCACTGACACATTAACTATATAATCTGAAAACAGCATGTGTGTAACTCAGAGGATTTGCTAAAAAGGAGTATTAAATGATAATTTTAGGAGAATTTTCTCAATTTCTCCATAAAACATATGTTGTAGATATTAATTAAAAGCGCCTCGCATCAAATAAATGGATAGCAAAGATATCAAAGGTATAAAAAAATCATGTAGATTACTTGCCACATATAACAACAATAAATGGTGAATAGTACGTCAACCTAATGCAAGCTGTGCGTCACTTCTTCAAACATAAATGCCTTGGCAAACTTAAGCGTGGTGCAAGAGGTGCAGTTCACACCAGACAAAGTGCAATGGATGCTGTAAAGGGGGTAGTCTCAGAGGTTGACAAACTGTACTGACTTACGAGGGGACTTTGTTGAACAATAAAAAAGAACAATTTAGTCGTTGTATACGAATATGTGACAGGCGACCATATATTAAGTACCTGGACCTAGCTGTTCAGAACTAACGATGTCGTTAGTTAACGTATCGTTAAAACTTTGATATTTAAATATAGCATATACGCTAATGTTTTTTGCGGAAAAATGCGGGCAACAAAGCTACTCACATTTTTTTTTAGCAAAAATATCTGTTAATTAGATATATTACTTTCTAGAACAGTTAACATTTTGACTACAAACGAGCTCGTTAAGCTAACGATACTTTGAACAACTGGACCTTGGCCTGAAGCGGGTCTATGCGAGCCACGAATGATCATGGCTTTCGTTGCCTGCTTAGAGAATCAGTAAGTTCTGTATAATGTATGTACAAACAGAAAGGCCTTAGTCAGTTTGTTTGAATATGCAGACTGTTCTAGGCCAGTGCCGTTTGCGTATCGTAAAACGAACATTTTCTTACATTATACACAGCTATCTACTAAACATTTTGCAGGAGAAGGAATGACATCTTCAATACAAAAAAGAGACCATGGTTTGAAAGTCACATTATTTAAACACTTCACATGTTTGTTTGAGATTAAATATTATCAATGATTCAGATCGAAGATTAAATGAAGAACATCCATATATCCATATTTTGTGCGCATACTGGTCAATTCGGCATATGTGTTTGACTTTATAGTTACTTAGATTTTGTAAATAGTTCTACAATACTGTTAATAATAGTTTGCTGTAGTCGTGAATACTATCAGAAGGTGATGTGGTATTCTTTGTCATGCTTGGACTTTGTGTGCTGCTATTAATTGACTGTTTAACAAAGCAACTGGTATTCTCCTGGTCACATAGCTTGCTGTCGGTCAAAGTATTGTAAAAGTAAAAGATGACTCAACAAACATATATAATTTTAAATGATAATACCTGTATTCTTCGTATTAATTACAAAATGTGTCGAACGATAATTTGATACTTAGTTCCACTATGTACCAGGATATATCAATAAATGTTGAATAAAAGTAAAAAAGAATTGCCTTTGAAAACAAACATCACGAAAACACGCCTATATAATTTTGACCCCCTCAAACCCCACTTTTATATAGTAAAACTGGGGTTTACACGGGCATACATTATTTTTCTTATTTCTACTCAAATCATAGATTGTGCGTACTCGTTAGAACCGCCTCGCCGAGGCGGTTCTAACGAGTACCCACAATCCATGTTTTGAGCAAAAATTAGAAAAAAATTCAATGTTTTTTTTATCTGAAAATTTTCAGTTTTTGTTGGTAAAATTTTCAGTTTATTTGAATAGGCTTGTTTTCATAATTGAACACACAAAATCAGGAAAATCGGAAACTCGGTTTGATTGAGTCTCTTCATATGCAACACTATAGTTTGCGAGGCTGCATACGCGACCCCCCCCCCCGCCCCCGCCCCCCCCCCCCCCCACCCCCTAGCGCCGGCTTAAGCGGTATTCAATTTTCAAAATAACCTGATACATATAGTGTAGAGGTTTATGTTTACTCTTTATATTCTTAGTTACTGAAATATATTTATTTTACAGGTTGTACAAAATAATAATATGCCTATATCAAATGTTTTAAGCGATGTGATATCACTTTCCTTACTTACAGTAAAATGGGCAAAATGAGCACAGGGCAATGATGAAGAATTTTACACTAGAACGCCCGTTGTAATTTATAAAGCATCTTCTCCATCTTGTAGTACTGTAAAATGGTAGGTAAGGGAACCTCAATATGGTATAAGAGGCATCGAAATGACGGTTGCTCTTTATGGCGGTTAACCAATATAATCTAAGAAATTATTGAAACTGTGCATCAGCCATTTCTTAATAACAGGTGTATTAAAGTTAATGAGCTAGCGGAGACTGCTGGTTCCATAGAAAACATATGTCATGACCAGTTACATATGTCAGAGATCTGTGCAAAATGCCAAAAAATATTCTCAGCTGTAATAAAAGAAAGTCGAGTCGTCAACAGTTAATGCTCTGTTTAATTGGTATAATCGTGATCCTGAGGACTTCCACTTTAGATTGGCAACATATGATAAACCTAACTTTACAACTATGATCCAGAAAGTAAACAAGAGTTAGTGGAGGGGAAACACATGCCGTCACCTTGGACCAAAACGTAAAGCGTCTAGATCTTGCAAAACCGATCATGGTCACTGAGTTGTGGGATAGCAAAGATATAATGTACTTTGTTTGTGTTGAGGTTTTACGGCCCAGTCAACCCAATGGGGTCATGTTGAGCGCGGTCAGTTTACCTAACCACACATTTACTGGGCAGGCTTAGTCCTTTAAGCGGTTAACCAGTATTATGCACATTCTTTCGCCAGTATACTACATGGCAGATCAGTAAATGGTAAATATTATTTCTGATTTTTGAAATAGGTTGCGTGAGCAGTCAATTAGTCGTGGCCAATGCAGACCCCTTCTTTCATGCTCATCTGTCCAGTGAATTCTGGCAGAAAGATTTAAAGTTTTCTATATAGATATACATTGTATAGGGAAAACAAGCCCCGCCCTCTTGCGGCCATGTTTTAGGCGAATCATGATGGCTTGTACAATCGTGGTATCTTCTACTATAACTCTTTGGACAAGTCCATTTCCTATATAAGGGGTGTCCTGATTAGTTTTTATTAATATCATGTTTTATAGAAATATCTGAACTTAATGCAATCAATGTAGACCCTAGGGAGCTAGTTCAATAGCCATTCCATAGATTTATATTGCGGATGCACAGGCTAATTTGAGTCTTCAATGGGCGCACGTGTCAGAAGGTACGTTTTCTCACGGCTGAAATCTCAAAACACAGAAAAACTAGTGCTGTCACGCTGGGGAGTTTTACCGGAAATATATATATATATATAATATATATATATATATATATATATATATATATATATATATATATATTACCTGTTATAAAGAACACAAAATATTGACATCCCGGATCCGGAGTTATAAACTAGTTACCGGCCTTTGAATCACATAGTTTAATATTATAATATACGGTTATTGCTGAAAAAGTATTAATGGCTGCCAAACTTTGAAACATGACTTCCAGTAAAATAGTGCTGGTTTTCTTGTTTCAACAAATTAAACTGAACTTCAATGAAGTTATCTAGGCCTTTAAGGTATATTATACATAATTTCCTGACAAAGTCTGAAAAAAATTATTTTAAGCAATATATATTTGACCTTACTATCAAATACATTCTTTTAACGTTTGTAGGCTTTATTTATTTGTTATAAGTCTACGAATATCGTTGTTTTATGTCATTATGATTCTATTATTTATTACGATTAATAAAATGGTTAAGTGTTTTTAAAAAAATTGGTTAATGACACTCTCTTACCACACCATACTGTTGAAGATAAACATGAGATACATATAACAATATTGTTATGAACAGGGCTGGTCTCAGGATTTCGGGAAGTGGGGTTCGATATGGTCAGTTGTAGGCAATTATACACATTTGTCTGAATTGTTTTACACTGGACCCTATGAAAACAAAATATATCTAGCTTGACAGGGGATTCGACTGTACCTCTTGAATCCCTTCTGGACCCGCCCCTGACGAAAGAAATTATGCTTCCTCATTACGAAAACACGCCTATTCAAATATATCGAAAGAAAAGTAAGAGAAAAGTCCAGGGAGTTCCACAATCACAAACCGCAGCCCTTCCCAGACACCAAGAGGAAGAGGGGACAGATAAAACCAAACAAGCGCAAAACGAACAAACGTACGAAAAGCACTAAGATTACTCTCTCTTCCCTAAGCGAGGTAATCGCAATGCTAAAAGTACTGAAAAAGACAAGAACAAAATAACACAAGGTAAGACATAAAACAAATCGCCTCGTAGAATAAACCACAAAGCAACAAAGAGTAAGACTATAAATTTAACATCCAAAATCTGAAAATTTTAAGATAAAAAATCTGATATTTTTTCATATTTCTGTTCAAAAAAAAAAATAGATTATGGGTACTTGTTAGAACCGGCCCGATGAGGCGGTTCTAACGACGACTCACAATCTTTGTTTTTGAGCAGAAATAAGAAAAAATAATGTATACGTCTGTAAACCCCAGTTATGATATATAAAAGTGGGGTTTAAGAGAAGCACTTCATGTAAGGGCAAAGGCCGGTCCAATGGTATTTTCCATCGATTGCTCTACCAAGTATTAACTTACACACAAAGAAAGCTTGTTATACGCTTAGCACACACATAAATACCAAAGCTGATTAACGATTGACAGTTAAATGTCAAAATTTATTTAAATTAATCGAGAAGTCTCCAAAAATATACTGACCAGTGACTGGACCCCGAAACATAAGTCACAGTGATCTCTTAAGTGGAAGTCAGTTGAAACCTCTTCACTGAAGAAGGTAGTCTTTGGCAATTTCCGATGCAGCAAACTGCATGCATGGTTGTAAGTCCAGTTATGAATTGTAACTTTGCTTTCCTCTTTCGATGCCTCGGAAAGACTGTGGCTCGTGACTGTTGCCTTCCCTGGCTCAAAGACTGTCTGGAAACGTTAACCCTTGTCCTGCTGAGTATACTAAGATAACAGCCCGCTTCTAATTTTCAACCAATCATATTACTTGATCCAGATTGTGGATATAAATTCACATACTTAATGGCAAATCGTGCAGATCCAGATCAGTTGGCTTCTGAAGAAGATTGTTGATATAAATTCACATACTTAATGGCAAACAGTGCAGATCCAGATCAGTTGAAGAAGCCAACTGATCTGGATCTACACTGTTTGCAAAGACAGGACATTTCCGGGCTCAGCAGGACTAGCGTTAATCTGGAATTGTTTGAAGTCTTGAACAAGTTTATTATACAAAATTATGAACAGTAGCAGTAGTTTGAACATATGAATGTAGTTTGGCCTAAGAAGATAACATTTGTAGTTATAGCGTATCCTCACTGTTACGCTCGTATGTCTGCGAAATTTGAACCGCATCAAGTTTCAACAATAATCCTGGAGGAAATTTACACACTAGATTACATTTCTTTTTTGCAACACCTGTTCAACTTAACGTTATAACCCTAAATATTAGGACATTTTACTCCTTACCATACATATCCCAAGTATTAACCCTAAAGTTTGGACACATTTTTTCCTTACAATACTTGTCCAAAAAAACTCAACATTATTTTATTACCTTTTGACATGTCTGAGAACTGCTGGACTGAGTTGCAAACAGTGTAGACCCATGTAAGACACCGTACACTGTTTGCTAAGGCCTTTTTGTCCGTAGAGTTATTGTTATTACGGTAATATTTATCAAGGCATCAGAAACTAATGGATGGGTAGCAAACAGTGAACACCCCAATCAGATGCCGTGGTGTCCTCAAAACTCACAATATTATATGTAATTAACACATTCGTACAGGTACAGTCTGAAATAAAATACGTTTAACCCTTGCCTTGCTGAATAAATTAAGGTGCCACGCCCACTTCTAATTTCCAGCCAATCAGATTACTTGATCCGAGGTTTTGATAGAAATTCACATATTTAGTGAAAAACAGTGCAGATCCAGATCAGTTGGCTTCTTCTACACTGTTAAGTCAAGGCATGTCGTGTTCAGCAAAAGAAGGTTTTGTTTTTTTAGTTGTGCTACGGTCACTACTGGAGAAAAGCGTCATGAAAAGTTAACGAAAATCTTGGTGAAATTTCGAGCGGCTTTCACTGAAGTTTTCATTGGAAAGTCATGATAGGCCGTGAAAATGACCAAATGAACAAATACAAAACCATAAAAGTCTGTGATGAATTAATCAGTGAAAAGGCCATTAAGATGTGCCACCTGATAACCTGTTGACAAATCTGTGAAAAAGCCATGTCTTTCTGCCATGAAAATACTGTGAATTTCAAGACATATGGATAGCCATTATGTTACGACATATAACTACCTTCCATTATCTGCCTTGGCTGATTACGCATAGCTTGTCTGTATATATTCAATCTCTGACAACTGCGTCAGGGAGTCGACTCTTTGGCTCAGTGGTTATTGGATTTTTATCCGGACAGACCGGGTTCGAATCCCACGACAAGCGGAAAATTTTTCTCAGCTATGCCTCATTCCTTTGTTACGGCTTTCATGTCGTAAGCATTTAGAATGTTCCATGACATACTAAAATAGCTTAATCTAGAATATTCCTTCTGGAAAGTTCAAAGAGAACAAAAACAACTTATTATTATAAACATACTTTTCCAGAAAGCTCTATTTATATATAGAAATTTGTAGTAATCATGAAAATAATGATTCTTAAAATAATCAAACACCCTATTTATAACAATTACTAATGTAGTTTATTATATGAAGTCACTGTTATTCAATGGATAACGTCATGTCATAAAAATCGTATGACCACACGTTACATTTAAGAAATGAATTTTATTTTTTTCGAAGTTCATTGAGGTATGACCGCAGTGGGTCGCGTGCAAAGTGAATGAACTCCGAAGGGGTTCATGTAAACTTTGCTAGCGACTCACTGTCTTTCATACCTCAATGAATTTTGGAAAAATCAAGTTCATTTACTTATATTTACATTATTTTTCTCGCGTACCTTGGAGAGAACTTCATATTACAGGCTGCATTAAGGGCAGGAAGATTATATTTCGACAGCTTAAGAACGGCGATGTCATCACAACAATATCAGCGTCCAATCAAATCTCCGAAAGCGTCAGTTGTGTTGACGTCACGTCACTTCGCGTGATCCATTGCGTTCATGGAAGAATGAACTACACTGGGCTCTATAGGTTTCTCTAAGAGTCTTATATCGAAAATGTAAATATAACACTTAGCGGGAACATGTAACGCCATGATGACGTCCATGTCAACCATGCATTTTCTGTTGAACAATTGTCAAATTTAAAAGCAATAAAATCCTATTTTAAATAGTCATATGATAAACAAAATCTTACACTCGTGGTCATTCCATTTACAAAATTATTAAACGACCCAAAGGCTTGTTTCATAAATCTATATGAAATAACCACTGATGTAAGATCATCTATCTACGAGGGTGAGTCAATAAGTAACCAGCCGTTCCCATTTCCGATGGACCGAGACGGTCACGATTTTCATGCTTTGTTTCAATATATGTTTTATACATGGGTACAAAATTGCACACGTATCGAGTTATTCTTTAATAAGATCTTGAATTTCAAACATGGCTAGTGATGCAAAGGCATGCTTTTCATCTAAAGTTGAGTACCGTGCAGTAATTCTGTACTTGTATTTAAAAGATAAAACAGGCAAGGAAATACACTGCGAGTTAGCCGATGTTTATAGGTCTTCTGCACCATCTTATGCTCAGGTTAAATTCTGGGTAGGGGAATTCAAACGCGGTAGAACGTCTTTAGAAGATGAAGCCAGGTCTGGACGCCCACTGGATGCCACCGACGAAGAAATGTGTAAGAAAGTTCGGGATCTGGTATACTCTGATAGGCGAATTCAGGTGGAAGAAATAGCGCAGGCATTAGGCATTTCACATGGTAGCGTTTCAACAATCTTACATGATCGTTTAGGTATGCGCAAGCTAGCAGCCCGTTGGGTCCCCAAATCCCTTAGCGATGAGCAAATGGCAACCAGAGCATCAGTATGCAGCGCCTTGTTGAAGCGTTTTAGGTCAAAAGATAATTTTGTTTTGCGTCTGGTGACTGTAGATGAGACTTGGGTTTATTATTATGAGCCAGAGAATAAAGCTCAGTTCTCAGTGGGTAGGGCCTGAGTCCCCGAGGCCAAAGAAGTTCATGACGCAACCATCTGCTGGCAAGGTGATGGCCACAGTATTTTGGAACGCAAAAGGCGTTATTATGTTGGACTTTTTACCTAAGAGAAGTACAATAACTGGAGTGTACTATGAAAACTTTTTAGACCAGCTGAGAACCGCCATCCGTGAAAAACGCCGAGGTAAACTCTCTAAAGGTATTTTGTTCTATCTCTCATGGTTCTCGAGATACTGTTTGATAATACAATTCTGATATCTCAGAAAGGCCGTGTAAGGTCGCTTAGTATTAACCCCACGCTCAGTGTTACCCGTTAACACTTAGCGTTGCTACTTCAACGTTTACTGTTACCTGTGAACACTCATCGTCGCAACTGCAACTGGTAACAATAAGTGTTCGGGTTGTCAATGTATTGTGCAATACCAACGCATTGTTTCACTTGTTCGCTATATGTTTTTTTTTTCTCTCAAGTTCTTATATCAGTAGTAAAAGTATTCCTATTAGAACCATAGGTAACACATTGATGACAGTGACAGTGCATTGTCATACTATGGATGACCAAGTAACCAAGTTACATATACATATGTAATTCTAAAGTGACTTACAGACTATCTACATGTATATCCATTTTTCATGTACTTGGTTAATAGTTGAAGGAGATTTATATAGACATTATAAACCTTGTCTGTCAAAGTGATCTGCAGTTTATGGTCATGTGACTTTGCCTTATATCTGAAAAAAAAAAAAAAAAAAAAAAAAAAAAAAAACTGTTTGATGGATATTCCTTAACCTACCAGGTTGGCTATGAAACAAAATGTTAGTCAGAGTGACCTGTATTTCACGGTCGATTGTATTTGCCTTGTATCCGGAAGAGTATATCGTATTTGGAGTAATTATTTATCTTGAGAAAGCAGTCGAAAACCGAAAGCCTACAGGTCAAAGCGACCTGAATTTTATGAGAACTGGGGTCAGTATTGTTATTATCTGGTGGATATCTCATCATATCTAATGCCTCAATAGTGAAAATTGTGGCGCAAGCGGGAGAAGAACCAGGTCGAGCCAAATTTTCCACAATGTAATTGTAAACAACCTCACTCAGAATGTAAAGATACGAGAAAATATAGGTTAATGAATATGTCTCTCTTTCTGATGAAGGCATTTCATTGAAATGTTAAATGAAGAACTGCTTACATCCAGGAATCCTTTTATATTCAAATATATTCGATAAATGGGATACCATATAAAAACAAGGGTAGGGGAGTGGTGGAGGGGGAGGGGAAAACTATGGCCAACTATTTACACGGGCTATAACAAAACGTTGATTAAAGCTTATCCGTGGACAGGAATACATTTCAAAACAGTGATGTATATTAATGACATGCTCCGTTTACAGAACAAAATTACCTGACATTTTGAATCAAATATTAAAAGAAAAAGAGTTGTACGAGGAAAAAACGTTAACCCATTCGCCGTGTCACGTGACGTCACTTGTACAACAATGTGATGTCATATACCAACCAATACTAGTATAGTAACAATTTAAAGCCAGAATATTATTTTACGAGCGTATCATTTCGAGAAAAAATAAATGAAGCTATTTAGAAAATTCCACAAGCACGAAACAAAGTCTTCCCGTGACACTGAAAGAAGGAGAAATGAGGAGAAAAGCAGTACTAAAACAAAATGGCTTATTTGCAATAACCTATATGGGGCCAAAGGTTTTGTGAAAAATTGCATACTGAATCGTCCATGAAGACAACTTAGGTTTTGTAGGTCGTACGCTATTACATTTGTATACTTTTTTTATGAAATAGGAAAGAAAATATTTGGGCAACATTACAGGAAACGGATCATTGGTAAAACAACAAAGTCCAAGACCGACATTTACGTTTGCTCAGCCTGATCAGTTACCTTCTGGCCTGTCAATATAATCTTTTAGGACATTGAATCGACGTTAAACGACGTTGTTTCAGCGTTATATGCCTGCACTCGGTGCCGCACGTTCTTTTTTCCCAAACACATTTTACATGTAAATATCTTTATGTAAGCGATTTTGAAAAGACTTTGTAAATCAAGAAACTTCCTGTAACTCTGACTCTTAGCAAATCACATATAGTTTAACCCATTTACGCCGAGAGGACTCTGCCTACTTAACACTTTGGAGCTTTTGGTTATTGTTTCACTGTTCGCTTGTTTCATGGAAATTCCTTTCCTAAATGTAAGCAGTGTAGACCTTGATCAGACGCCACGTTTTGCGTTCTGATCTTGTTCTACACTATTTGCTAATGTCCATTTACGGGATGCTTGGCATAAATGGGTTAAGGACCGGGATATATTTGGTAGATCTGTCACCATGTCCGTCTAGGGAAACAACTTTTATGGCTTCCTGTTTGCATTCCAGCACACCAAACCCCTTCTGGAAAGGGGTCTACTTTACAATGACATAACTCGCTCCCTTTGGGAGGAAACTATTTTCTTTTAGAGTAGACGTCTTTGCCTCCCTTGAAAGTGTATCCATTTCGCTTAATGCAACTGAAGGAGGTTTCATTTATCATATAAAACAAATACCGCATAGATTAATATTCTTTATTTGGCTTGAAACTGTGAAGCAAATGCAAATGAATATGACATATAATCTTGAGGTTAGCAAACAGTATTTTGAAAATTAATTTATTCGCACAAACTTGTTTTTAATAGCATGCTACGTAAAAGGGGCTTCAAATACATACCGAAAGCATAATGGCGGTCTGCATGCGCAATATAGCCCCAAGGTTATACATGTTTCTTTATGCTCATCTTAGCTGAATATGAGATTTGTCAAGCGAATTAATCTCTAATTACTAACAAATGCAAATTGTTTCTTGCTAAATATAGCTGAGTATGGAAATTTATCTGCTAATTTATCTACGAAAATGCCAGCTATTTTTGGAATTTTTATATTTATCAGCAAGAAAATTTTATACTCAGCTGAGTCTCTCTCTGCATCTACTCACAGCAAGTAATGTCCTTCCAGGCCCTGAGGTTATATAAAGCACTTTTCATGTTCAACTCAACTGAGCATGAAATTTTCTCCGCTAACAAATATGAAAATGCCAACAGTAGTTGGCATTTTCATATTTATCAGCAGAGAAATTTTCATGCTCAGCTATGCTTAGCAAGAAAGAAATTGCAAATATTACTCGTAGTAATGTGAGATTATATTAGCATGACAAATTTCATGCTCAGCTGAGTTGAGCATGAAAAAAGTTTTAAAACCTTGGGGCCTGATCATACTGCTTAGCTGCGTATATCATAGGGTTTCTGAGCTCGCACAATCTATTAATTCTAATAATTCAGGACAAGTGTTCTACCCCACTCTTGTATATATTCACAGTTTGAACAAAATCTCGCATTGGTCAGATTCTTCTTTGCTACGGATTTCCCACAATATTCTCTGCACATATTACCCATTATACGCCTTCGTGTGAGACATTTGCCACAAATCATACGTAACACTAGGTTGTTACCCTCTTGTGGTTGTGTACTGCAGACATACTCACAGGTCAAGTAGCCTATTGGAAAGTCTTCAAAACATTGACGACATTGAGAGACATTCTTTTTTAGGGCAGCATGGGAACATTGTTGCTGACACGTTCGGAATCTGTCTGACAGGTTGTCTAGACCAGTAGCAACTGGAATGATTATTGCTAGTAAGAGAAGGTTCATCATCTGAAAATGAAAATCGAAGTACATCACGAAATCATGCCTATGTAATTTTGACCCCCTTAAACCCTTTATTTATATAGTAAAACTGGGGTTTACAGGGGTATACATTATTTTTCTTATTTCTGCTCAAAAACGTAGATTGTGGGTACCCGTTAGAACTGCCTCATGGAGGCAGTTCTAACGAGTACGCACAATTTATGTTTTGAGTAGAAATATGAAAAATATCAGAATTTAATGTCTGAAAATTTTCATCTTTTTGGTGGCAAAGTTTTCAGTATATTTGAATAAGCGTGTTTTCGTAATGATATGAATGCGCAGGCTTACCAGGGCCTTCGCTGTTTTCATTTGCCCCGAGGGCATATTTTCACATGGATTTTTACTAGAACACCCGGAGCTATACCGCCTTTGTGTTAAAAGTGATAACTGTAAGGTGGAAGATGGGGTGAGGAAGTAGTGGGAGTGAGGCAAAATTCCCATTGAACATGAAACTCGAAAATGTAAACGGTCCTAAGAAGGGTTTACGCAAAAACAATTTCAATGATAAATATGATAGAGAAGGATTATCCGCGAATTTTCCCTATTTTGATACACCAAAGTAAAGGTATATCTATCTAGTTTAAACATAAATATTGCCATTAAAACACACAAATTCCAACAACAGTAATAGTATAGCAATTTTCATTAGAAAATAATTGGGAAGTTATAAAACAATATTTACATCTAAAAGTTGTCAGTCTGATGTCGCCAGTAAACAACAAAACTATCCAGCTGCAAGTGAGATCTCTAGCCTGGAAAGTTATAATTTTATCCCATTTTGTACGATTTTAAATGGTGTTGATATCAGTTTTAATAGCTTATTTTATACATTTGAATTTAATGTGCAGATGTTCAACGATGAAATTACATCGCTTGAATATAATTTATATATTGTAGGAAAAATATTCACAATGAATCGGAGATTTCCATGCAGTACTGTTGTACAATTGTGTTTTTTTTCCACGTTCCAAAATTCGACGAACAGGAAACCCATATTAGAGTAATTGAACACATGATTACCACCAAACACCTCAAACTACGAGGGATGTTCGAAATGAATTGCTTATTTCTATCTGGAGACTTCAAATTTCAAGTTAGCCCAAAAGTACTCATTTCATGCCCTCGAAGTACTCTCCGTGGCTAGAAATGCAAAGTTTCAGCCAATGTATCCACTTCTGGAAGGCGTCACGGTACGCTGATTTGAGCACAGTAATAAGGTACTGATGAATGGCAGATCCAAGTGCCTGTCGGGACTGGTATTTCCGCCCAGCAAGGAATGCTTCAATTTCGGAAATAATAAGAAATCACATGGGGCAAGGTCTGGGGAATACGGGGGGATGAGGCAAAACAGTTACTTTTTCTTTCTTCAAAAACGACGTAACTATTGCGGAGGTATGAGCTGGGGCATTGTCATGTAGAAGGCGGACATATTTAAAACCAGTGGCAGGGCGTCGTTTCTGATAATACTTTTTCAGTTTCTTCAGTACTACGTCTTTGTAGTACTTTCCGGTGATGCTTTTGCCCTTTTTCACTGGCACTTTTATTGCGACTCCTTCACCAAAGAAGAAGATTGCATACAAAACCTTCTTTGTACTCAAAGAACGTTTGGCAATTATTGGGCGTTTGCTGTGTTTAGTGGCCCAGATCTTATTGCTAACCTTTCTGACAGGCTCAAAATAATGGACCCAGGTTTCATCACCTGTGACAACATTGGCAAACTGCTTTTTGTCATATTTTGGAAACATTTGAAGCAGCTTTTTGGCCACTTTAACCCGTTGCCTCTTTTGCTCGTCAGTCAACAGATGTGGCACCCATCTAGCAGAAATCTTTCTGACTTTCAAATGCTTCTTCAAAATAAGGTGAACCGTTGAAAGTGATATGCCTAATTTTCGTGCAATATCACGAACTGTAAATCTGGCATCTCCTTCAATGATTTCCTTTATTTTGGAAACGATTTCTTTACGAGATGCAGATTTTGGCCTACCTGATTTCGGTGCATTTTTGATGGACTCTACACCAGACTCAAATTTCTTTTTCCACTGCCGAACTGTGTCATAAGACACATAAGAAGGTCCAAAAGCAGTAGAAATTTCAGTCATCAGCTTCTTCAAAGAACAACCAAGTTTTGAGCGATCTTTGATGTACGCCCGTATTTCATCTTTTTTTGTCGACGCTTCTACCAACCATTTTCACTGCAGTGGTCAATGACTGCGTGTATTCAAATGGCAAATTTTATGTCTTACACTTAGTCTAACATGTACATTTATACACCATTGTGTAGATATTGAATAACCCTATACAGGTATGTATTGGTTTTTATCGTGCCCCACGTGGATATCGAGCTAGAGGACAATAAGCAATTCATTTCGAACATCCCTCGTATTTACTCATATATGTACCGTTAATAATCGGTCATTAGAATGAGTCCCTTCCGCCAAATATTTAGCTTACAACAAAGGATAAGATAGATTAAGGGGAACATATAAGTGATTGAATAGCTTCTGTTACATCAACGTCATTAGGTTTCCTTCTTTGGCATCTGTCTCTGGCAACCAGGGAACCAAGCCTAATGTACACGAAGTAAATCTGTAGAAAACACACACACACACACACACACACACACACACACACACACACACACACACAAAATCAAAAATCGTCTTTATTCGCAGCAGTCAGGTTTTCACCGCAGCATCCTCCCAGTCAGCATTCTACGTAAATCTATATCGGGCCGTCATCGGCCCGTCAGGGTAGCTGACGGGCCGATGACGGCCCGATGTAGATTTACGTAGAATGCTAGCTGGGCGCCCCGCCCCTACAAGGAACAGCTAAAGCGGTATTCGATTTGCCAAGATACTGGAATGGGCTGTATGAACCCAAGGTAAAACAAAGCACTGACAACACTGACGGGTGATTTTTTATTTGTTTATTATTATTATTTTATTTTATTTTATTTTTGAGATTTTCTCGAGATCCGAATTCAGACAAGTTGCGGCTGATGCTGGGTCACTAACGATGATAAAAAGACTAGTATCGTCTCCAAATAGACGGATATTGGAACCAATGTCGGTGACTTTATCATTAATGTATACTAGAAACAGCAAAGGGCCTAAAATTGAGCCTTGAGGCACACCAGCTCTGATATATATCCATTCAGAAGATCCACCTGGTAGTACTACACGCTGTCTTCTATCTGAAAGGTAGTTTCTGAACCAGTCAAGTAATGTTCCTGTGACACCAACAGCTCTAAGTTTGTGAACAAGTCCTGCGTGCCAGACACGATCGAATGCTTTGCTGATGTCACAGAAAACAGCTCTTAACTCTTTGCCAGCATCGAGTGCCTCACAAAAAGTATGGTATAAACACGTTAATTGATTGACAGTGGAGTCGCCAGGAATAAATCCAGACTGAAGAGAGGACAGCATGTTGTTACCTTGGAGATGATTAAACAAGTGTTTAAAGACTAGTCTTTCAAAAAGCTTCGCGTCAGAGTTAAGTAGAGAAATTGGACGATAGTTGGAAACAACAGATAAGTTAACTTTTTTTAAGGAACAGGAGAAACGTTAGCGTCTTTGTAAGGTGAAGGAAAGGTTCCAGAGCGTAAAGATTGATTGAACAAGGAACAGTAAGGAGAGGATAACTCGTGTGACAGTTCTTTCAAAATGCGATTGCTTATACCATCAGGGCCTGAAGCTTTACCAATTTTGAGTGTTTGGAGAACTGATTCTACCTCAAAGGGTGTTAAGATTATACTATTTAATTGTGTCGTGTAGGAAGGTGAAGGCAGGTCGGGAAGATATGCATTTGCATCGTTTAAAACTGTTTGTCCTTGAAAATATTGATTGAAAATGTTTGATTTGTCAGTTTCGTAGGTGTATATACGTCCATTATATTCCAAAGGTGGTATAGTTGATTTAAAGTTAGGAATTATAAAGGTTTTAAGAGTTGCCCACCAGTCCTTGGATGAGAGTGTATCAGATTTAAGTTTGTCTGCAATTTTTTTAAAGAATTTTTGTTTAGAATCGCGAATCATGGTAATAGCTTCATTACGTAATGTTTTGAATTTGTTCCAATGTCGGTCTAAATTACTTCGCAATGCTTTCTTATATGCCCTTTTTCGTTTTCTTATGTGACGTTTAAGAGCCGAGGTAAGCCACGGGGGGTCAGAGGGTTTCACCTTGATATTAAGATTAGGTACACATTCTGTAGTAATTGATATAATGGCGTTTTTGAGATTTTCTACATAGTTATCAATATTGTCAGCTTTCAAGGATTCCCAATCCATTTGAGAAGCTTTCTCTCGCAAGAGATTATAGTCACCATTGTTGTAATCCCATATGTGCCTTGAAAATGATTTAAACTTTGGCTTTGAAAATTTAAGTATTCCAAATATAGGACAGTGGTAACGCATCTGTTGATTTAGGAAAGGGTCACCAACACCACTTAGGATTAAAATATCCTTATTACTCACAAGAATAATGTCAATAAGAGAAGAAGAATACTCTGTAAAATGCGTAGGCTGATTGATAGTTTGAAAGAGAGAAAACTGTGTACACAAGGAGTCAATTTTTCGTCGTGACTGTAGATCAAGATAGTTAAAATCAAAATCACCGGTTATAATTATGTCAGCAATGCCGGTGTCAACAGCTAAGGCAATAGAATCTTCAATGCTACTTAAATAGTTCGCGTCAGAATTGGGTGCACGATAAAAAAGACCAAACATAATTCTTTTATTATTATTTGCTACTTCTATCCATACGCACTCTATTCCCCTAATTTCTAGGTCTTTGCGGCGCTTGTACCGAATTCCTTCTTTAAAATAAACAATGACACCACCATGTGCATCACCAGCGCGGTCATTTCTCTCGGGGGTATTGTACGACTGAAGAAGCAAATCATCAATTAAGGTGGTTGGGCTTAGCCAAGTTTCCGTAAATGCTAAAATATCAAACTCAAAGAGTTCCGCGTGTAGAATTTCTAATTTATTTAAGAGGCTCTGAACGTTGTAGTGCACGAAGGAAAGGTGGTGGTTAAGATTGAAGGAATTGAATATATCAAAGGACATGCTGGAGGAGCTACGCTGACTACTATCAGAGGACACAGAAACTGATCCTGGATTTGGATGGATATCACCAGAACATAGCAGAAAAATACTTATCCATAATATAAAGTCAACAGTCACTAAAATAAAGATACATGTAGCAGATAGTTTAGTGTTTTCTTTTGCCCTTTGTCCCGGTTCCAAATGCTTAATATAATTTAGAGATTTGATATTTTTGTGAGCAGAAGCATTATTTTGCAGACTTAATATTAATGAATGTGCATAAGTAGGTTCACAATGAATTGCTGTAAGCAAGAGCAAATGTATGCTTAGATGGAAGCCGTACATTCGTTTTGAATAGGCATATTTTCGTAATGAGGTGGTTCTGGTGTTGTTCTTTGCGTGGCCTTGTGAGTGCCCACTGCGGTTTTTTTTTCAGGTTTTGTCCTATTCGTTGTCTTACCGTTGGGTTAAGAAGATTTAGCATTGTGATCACCTTGTTGAGGAAAAAAGAATTGATTGTTTTGCCTTTCTTTGATCTGTGGCTTGTGAATTGCCATGCGTACTCGTCTCTGTTTATCATAGTGATTAATTTGATTTTTATGTTTTCGCTTTGATGCATTGAATGAGTTGGGAGCCTTTATGTGAACTGAATTTGTATGTATTTCTGTATTATGAGTAGCATCGGGACCCAGGGCGAAGTTGGCTGGCCGTAAAAGTGCTTTAAAACCCATGTAGGTTTATTCTACTGACCGCTCTAAAGCGGTGGTCCCGGTGGTAGTCTTACTCTTTGTTGCTTTGTGGTTTAATCTACGAGGCGATTTGTTTTAAGCCTTGCCTTATCTTATTTTGTTCTTGCGTTTTTCAGTCCTTTTAGCATTGCGATTACCTCGCTTGGGGAAAAGAGAGCTAATCTTAGTGCTTTTCGTACGTTTGTTCGAATTTGCGCTTGTTTGGTTTTGTCTCTTTCCGCTTCCTTTTGGTGTCTGGGAAGGGCTGTGGCTTGTGATTGTGGCACTCCCTGGACTTTTCTCTTACCTTTTTTGTGAACTGTATATTATGGTTTGTTGGTTCATCTTGGTGCCATTGGTAGGCTATGCCCAGTCAGCATTCTACGTAAATCTATATCGGGCCGTCATCGGCCCGTCAGGGTAGCTGACGGGCCGATGACGGCCCGATGTAGATTTACGTAGAATGCTAGCTGGGTGGTCTGTGATTGTGGCTATTCCCGGAAACTTTCCTGTTATAGTCCTAAGTGAGAATCAATTAAATAACTGATGCATATCATCTAAACAAATCATCCGAAACTTCAGCTTATCTTATTATTGTAACAGAAATACATTCCACACAGATAAATGAACTGCACTGAGAAAACTTACCTTCTTGCATGTGTGCCCAACTTTCGCGTCACATGACCTAATGAATTACTACATAAACTGTTAAAAAATAAAACATAGATTTAATTTAAATAACGTTCAGAACAGAAATTTCTTTAACCATGCTTGTAATGAGAAACATAGGTTTTACTTCAGAGGATCATAGTCATGGCTGAGAGCTACATTGTACGCACTCTTTTTTAATTGCGCGACGGTGAGTTTGGTCTCAGATTGTGAAAGTACCAACCTAAACCTGCCATTAGACGGTTGAAGCCTGATGCTAGGTCTAATGCCGACAACGCTGATGCTGCATTCAAACACATTAGCCTATTACACTCTAATGCTTATAAACAACCAATAAAAAAGGAAACTTCAAACTTTCGAAGAAATAGGATTTTAATCATTTTGAGTACAATATCGGCGGATGAATACAAATGTATGCATACTCCAGTAAAACGCGCCAAATCTACAGCGTTGGGTAAAACGTATAAACCGTACCGCAGTCCTATTATACACCGAAAATGACCTTTCCACCGAAAAATACCGATAAGGGACTATCAGGTATCAAAAAGTACTATAATTTCACTATAAGTCCCAATTAGCTTTAGAGGCCTATAGAATTTCAGACAACCGCCCATCAGCACTCTCAGTGCTTTGATTTTTAGTGCCAGCCGTCAGTGTTTGAGGTGATTGCCACGAATCTTCATCATTTTTTCATCACACTGATTTAACCATTGTCCTGCTAAAACCGGATTAACTTCGCCTTTGCAAATAGTGTAGATCCAGATTAGTTGGCTTCTTCAGAAGCCAACTGATCTGGATATGCACTTTTTGTTATTAAGTATGTGAATTTGTGTCAACAACCTGGATCAAGTGATCCGATTGGCTAAAAATCAGAAGTGGGTGTGGCATCTTAATTTATTCAGCATGACAAGGATTAATTTGATTTACATATATTTGACTTTGGTTTTGTCATTCTCGTCTTCATATAGTGCCTTGGGAAGGCCGAGACTCCCTTTTTCTACATTACGAAAACACGCCTATTATAATATATAGAAACTTTCACCTCCAAAAACTGAAAATTTTCAGATACAAAAATTCTGATATTTTTTATATGTCTGCTCAAAAACATAGATTGTGGGTACTCTTTAGAACCGCCTCGCCGAGGCGGTTCTAACGAGTACCACAATCTATGTTTTTGAGCAGAAATAAGAAAATAATATATACCCCTGTAAACCCCAGTTTTACTATATAACAGTGGGGTTTAAGGGGGTCAACATTATATAGGCATGTTTTCGTGATGTGATCGTTCTAAACCGAAGTTTCTGGTATTGCTCGTTCTATGTTTGCCTTACGCCTGCTCGCTGCAGGGTTTGTCGTGTTTTATTCTACTTGTTGTCTTATTGTTGTGCTTCAGAGCTTAAAGAAAATTATTCCGCAGTGTGTATCCCATGACAGTAGAAAGCATGCCTGGTTCATTTGAGTCACGTCCACAGCACCGGTGAACTGGGATATCAATTTTCTAAGACTGTCACTAATAGTTTTTCCGAAATGTTGTATCTAAAATTGATTTCTCTGAGGAGAGATTTCCTCTCAATTGACTCTCAGACCTAAAGTTGTTATTCCACGTCATAAAACCAACGACTATATTGTCAGCTTCATGATGTATTGACTGCGTTATTTATTTGACATATTGCTAAACTGTTTGTATCATTCCACACATACGGGACATATCCCATGCAAATTACAGAAGTGAGCGCTTAATAAAGAGTAACGGCGTACGCTGATGTTAGGATACACCTGCGCCTGTATATATAGAGGATCTTACACGAGTGGTCATTTCATATGAAATTTATGAAACGAGCCTTCGGCGAGTTTCATAAATTTCATATTAAACGACCACGAGTGTAAGATTCTGTTTATCATATGACCCTTTTAAATTGGATTTTATCTCCTTTAAATTTGACAATTGTTCAACAGAAAATGCATGGTTGACATGGACGCCGTCATGGCGTTACTTGTTCCCGCCAAAGTGTTATATAACGTGTGGTTACACGATTTTTATAACATGACGTTAGCCACTGAATAACAGCGATGTCATATGATATATATATATATATATATATATATATATATATATATATATATATATATATATATATATATATATATATATATATATATATATATATATATATATATAATAACCATTCATGGTAGAGTTTGTAAATTATTTGTTAATTATACCAATTTTGAACTGAAAATAGGTTGAACTGGGCTGCTTGCTGGGTTTTGTTTCGTCAAATAACTTGTTACACTCATAAATCTCATCGGCAAAAGTTCACTAAACCTACAACATGCAAACTGGCCTCGGTGGCTTAGTTGGATGCGCCGTCCGACTTGAGACCAGGAGGTCGCGGGTTCGACCCCCGCCGAGGTCGGCAACACTCTTTCGTGGAGATTGATCATGAAATATTTTCTACGGTCATTCTCTCCCTTCCGCTGATTCAAGAAGGGCAGTTGTCAGTTTCTGGCGAAAGAATGCACAATACTGGCTAACCGCTTAGAGGACTAAGCCTGCCCAGTAAACGTGTGGTTAGGTAAACTGACCGCGCTCGACATGACCCCATTGGGTTGACTGGGCTGTAAAACCTCAACACAAACAAACAAACAATATGCAAACTAAAATTTAAAAAACATTAAGTCACGGTCTGTCACTAGTTCATTTTGGTGAAACAGAGCCTATATGCTAGTATGCTAATAATAATAATAATAATAATAATAATGGCGATAAGTGTACCGTCAACGTTGCTTCTTTGTTTATATTGATGTATGTATTTTATTGCTCATTACGAAAACATGCCTATTCAAATATACTGAAAATTTTACCACCAAAAAATGAAACTTTTCAGATAAAAATTTCTGATATTTTTCACATTTCTGCTCAAAACATAAATTGTGGGTACTTGTTAGAACCGCCTCGATGAGGCGGTTCTAACAAGTACCCACAATCTATGCTTTTGAGCAGAAATAAGAAAAATAATGTATACCCCTGTAAACCCAAGTTTTACTATATAAAAGTGGGGTTTGAGGGGGTCAAAAGTATATAGGTATGTTTTCGTGATGTACTATCCTGTGTAATTGTATTATGTTTAAGTATATATGCTCATGGGTTGCATGGGCTTACTGCGTTAGTAAAGTAATATAGTATTTAAGTAAAAGTAATTTTCCTGTGGGCGAGCTTATTATATTGCATGCAGGTATGCGTATTATCTTAGAACTACACATTTGCGTGCAGCTTGTCTGTTGGAGTACGTAGCAATTAGATTTCTGTAGTCATTTGTGTGATGCATTTGTTGTAGTTGACTACGTGCGGGCTAGCCGATTAAATTTTAGCAGTCATTTCCTCGAGGCATAATCCTATACATTGTAGTAGTCAACAACGTGTAGGCGAGACGTTTAGAGTCTGTAATAGTTTCTTGCATGCGGGTTGATTCAAATTTGGTAGTTTTCAGTTTTAGATATGTAGTTTTCATCTGCAGTCTTGCCTGTTAGATTTATTGTCATTTGTGTGCAAGCTAGTTAACCTGCTTGCATACAAAATAAAAAAAATATAGTGTTATAATCTTTATTTAGATAATATTTTGTGAATTGTGCGCATGAATTTCGTTAGTCACCGACGTATCATTCATGTTTTGTTTTATATTCGTAGCTGATTGATTGACTTATGTTAAACCTGGTCTGCTTTTTATCAGTTTTGATTTATTCCTTACGTTCAGCATCTTTTGAGAAAACATCTTAATCATTGTAAACAGCTTGATCACTGTCAATCAACAATCAATGAATATCGAAGAAGTCATTTTCTGCGGTCCTTGCACATTAATCATAATCCCGCAGTTAATTACGTGAACCAGTCGACACGACATGTAGCTGTACAACGTAAAACAAGTATCAGCTTTCACAAAAAGTTTGGTCTACGGCTTAGCACACAATAAATGTTAAAGCTGATTTTTAATTTGGAATAATCTGGGATTCTTCACATGCAAATCTTGGCTAAATCGGCTCTATTAAATACTTACAGCTAATTTCACTTTGCTTTTAGGCTTACTTTATCAAAATCGACAAAAGTAATTAAGAATATTTTTGTCACGCGGTTCCGGGCATGCTAGCCTGTAAATTGCGTTAGCATTAACAATTTATTCACCCACTTTAAAAATGAAATTGTCCAAATTGATAAATATATCGTAACCTTGATAAAGTGCTGCAATGGAAACCTTTTAGAATATGTGTACAATAGTAGCTCCAGGTAGTCTCGGATTTTTTTAGTTATAATAATGTTGAGCAGTCCTTGTAAAATAGCGTTGAAAAGTCCATGACCTTTCATAAAATGCTTCCTGGGCACTGGCAAATAATAAGATTGGCGTGGACAATAACGGTACGTAACAATGAACAATATAAAGAAATGATCTTTTGCCATATGCGAACACCGAAGACCTAGATCAGCCAGCTCACCCTATTAATGACTTCACTGTCAATTTTTTCTCCGTTATTCCGTAAACAGACAAAGTTCGTCCTCAATCAGCACGAATAGCTTCAGGTCCTTCTCTTACATTGCCTATGAAATGTTTGGCACTGTGCCTTTCAAAAATATAAATGATATTGTCAAAGAAAAGCCAGAATCATGGAGCACAGCCTCCCCGGGGCACCAGAAGAAGAAGTGAGAAAAAAATCACGCAAACACGCATGTATAATATTGACCCCTTTAAACCCCACTTTTATATAGTAAAACCGGGGTTTACAGGGGTATACATTAGTTTTCATATTTCTGCTCCAAACATAGATTGTGGGTACCCGTTAGAACTGCCCTGGCCTTATTTCTGCTCAAAACAGAGATTATGTGTACTCGTTAGGACCGCCTCGTCGATGCGGTTATAACAAGTACCACAAGCTATGTTTTGCCGAGGCGGTTCTAACGAGTACCCACAATCTATGTTTTGAGCAGAAATATGAAAAATATCAGAGTTTAACTCTGATTTTTTTTTTCAGTTTTTGGAGGTGAAATTTTCTATATATTTGAATAGGCATGTTTTCGTAATGATAACAATTCAAAACAACAGAGCGAAAAAATGCCTTCGAGCATGCACAAAATGTGCGGACGCGCATCGTCCTACGCATGCGCAAAGTCTCATCAATTAATACATTCTATAGTGGCCAATAATTTTGTTAGCGAACAGCGAAGGCCCTGATCAAACTGCGCGGAAGCGCACGCGAATCTAGTCTTTGCTGTTCGCATATAACCGAAAACACGTTTACGCATGGCGCGTCCCATTTAGCAAAGAACTTACATGCATTTAAAGCTATAGTGCTAAATGCTTTAGCTATTGAGATAACAAAACCATAACGAAAACATGGCTAATCAAATATATTGAAACTTTCAGCACCAAAAACTGAAAGTTTCCAGATAAAAAATCTGATATTTTTTTTATATTTCTGCTCAAAACATAGATTGCCAAGGCGGTTCTAACGAGTACCCACAATCTATGCTTTTGAGCAGAAATAAGAAAAATAATGTGTACCCCTGTTAACCCCAGTTTTGCTATGTAAAAGTAGGGTGTAAGGGGTCAAAATTATATAGGTATGTTTTCGCGATGGGGAGTTTTATAGCCAGTAAACGCCTATGGAAATTCAGTATAACCGTTCGACAGAAAGTCCTCACTGTGTGTAACATGCGAATCGACAATAGAATTGTACCCGTTTAACCATCCACGTTTAATCTTTTCACTCCTGAATTTCTGAAATGGACTCTTCCATCTCTGAATTTGAACACATCCACTGTTGCAAATAGGGGTTTCAGTCAAAAATTGAAAGAGAATGGCAAACAGTGTAGATCCAAATGAGACGGCTCGTAAAGAGCCGTCTCATTTGGATCTGCACTATTTGCAAAGGTATCTGTTTTGGACTGTAGGACTGAAAGGACTAATTAAAATTGAACAAATCTTTTGACTACCTGTTAATGGGACTTCAATCCGCTGGCTGAATGGTAAACAGTGCAGACCTTGAGCAAATTCATGATTTCGAAACTTAATCTTGGTCTACACTGATTGCTCTTACTTAGGGTAAAAGCGATACACAGTAAAGTTCCGTTCTTGAGACCACTCGAAATTAGACCACTCCACTATTAAGACCAGATTTTGCCAGTCACAAATGTTTTCATCTTATTACGGTAAATGTCCTAAAATTTCGTTCACCAAAGTTTCTGACCAAATAGCATAAGGAAACGAAGACCCAGATCAGTCTGCTCCTAAAGGAGTAGTCTGATCAGGGTCTACAGCGTTTGCCATTCAAATATATATTTTAAGAAACATCTGCATAAAAGAGCAAAATATAAGCTAAAAAATATAGAATATATATCACGAAAACATGCCTATATAATTTTGCCCCCCTTAAACCCCACTTTTATATAGTAAAATTGGGGTTTACACGGGTATACATTATTTTCCTTATTTCTGCTCAAAAACATATATTGTTGGAACAACATCGAGGCGGTTTTAACGGGTACCCTCAATCTATGTTTTGAGCAGGAATATGAAAAATATCAGAATTTATTATTTGAAAGTTTTCATTTTTCGTGCTAAAATTTTCAGTATATTTGAATAGGCGTGTTTTCTTAATAGTGTTTGAAATTTTAGGACTTTTACCAGATTCTATATTCAATATTAAGACCATATCACTAATAAGACCACTCTTAGACAGTCCTAAAAGTGGTCTTGATAGGGAAATTGTACTGTATTTTTGGTGAGACCACACACACGATATTTTAACTTCACACACAACAGATGAAAGCGGGACTTTGTTGACAAGTCCTTTGTTGGTTAGGCAAATACCGAATAGAGACGATTTAATAGCAAACTTCCATGCGTTCTATGTCTGCTTATCAGAGAAGAAGGCATAAAGGGAAATGCAGACGTTATCAATCAAACATGTCATCTTCCAATAACATGAAGAAAAAAATCTACTCCACTATCCTTCATAAGACATACGGTCCATTACGTTTTTAATCAAACCCCACCAGATATAACAACATTTAGGTTTTTCATATTTCCATGAGTTAAACGGCTTTGAGAAAATCTAATTGCCGTCTGCTTTACACTTTTTCTTATCGATCTAGCGTTGAAAATTCCGCTACAGCCACTGCTGACGAAACGATTTCAAATCCGTCCTGACGGTTCTCATAAGAGCGTGATATTTATCAAAATATGCAGACTAGCTTTAACGCTTAGCCCTCTGGGTAAAAAAAAATCAGCAGACGACACTCTGAATTTTTTCTATTTTTCCCAGAGCACAGGATTTGACATTTCATGCAAAATTATCTCCAATGGAGATAATTTGCATGAAATATCTAATCCTATTTTCAAAATAACTTCTGCTGAAATGTTTACCCCTAGTGTTAAGCGTTAATCACTGGTCTGAACAAAAACCATCTGCAATGTCACTAAGCTCTGACACGGGTATCCAATATATTACGTTCAGTATAGGCCGGCCTCGGTGGCTCAGTTGGATGCGCCGTCCGACTGGAGACCAGGAGGTCGCGGGTTCAACCCCCGCCGAGGTCGGCAACATTCTTTCGTGGAGATTGATCATGAAATATTTTCTACGGCCATTCTCTCCCTTCCGCTGATTCAAGAAGGGCAGTTGTCAGTTTCTGGCGAAAGAATGTGCACAATACTGGTTAACCGCTTAGAGGACTAAGCCTGCCCAGTAAACGTGTGGTTAGGTAAACTGACCGCGCTCGACATAACCCCATTGGATTGACTGGGCCGTAAAACCTCAACACAAACAAACATTCAGTATAACCCTCCAGTAAGCTGAAGACGATATTTGACAGATCTCACTTAAAGACTGTAAACTATTTCTCTCATTTATATAATCATGTAAAAGAGGAATGGTTACAATTTCAGGGGAGACAACTGTAAATATTGCTTTGCCTTCCTTCTGAAAAACCGTCTTCTCTAAAGGAAATAATTTGCTACCCATGGGAACAAATTCTGTCCTTGTTGGATGGAATTCTTTCCAGAAGGGACTTGATGTACAGGGAAACAAATAGGTAAAAAAGTTGTCTCCCTTGTCAGAAAGGTCCGACAATGTACCAAGTGTATAAAGTCTCCTTAAGCAAAAGGCACTGTTACACATTGTTTGCAGATGGCACAAGGTCCGGTGATCGGAGCCGAATGAGCTCCGGACCGGAGTTAGGCTTCCAAAACAAATGGACTATGTTGTAGAAATAAGCGAAGGGACATTTGTTCTGGCCATTATTACACAGACTTACAACCGCTATGTCGCATATAGAATATATTTAGATCATTAGGTGTACAATAACGACACCAGAAACTAAAGCAACGACACACACACAAAATTAAAATAAAATCTGTTCAATCAGCGTGGATTGTCCCGGATCACAGTTGGGTGAGTTCTAATAAAGCTGCCTCTCCAAGTCTGATACCAGGCAGGAATGTGTTTGTACATACATATAAGTGAAGATACCAAAGAAAATAACACAATCACGAATCACAGCCTTCCCAAGGCATCAAAAGAAAGAGAGGCGAGGAACAAATAATAACAAAACAAACGAAAATATTAAAACACCGACGTACAAAGACGATCTGCAACAGAGGAATCGCCTTGGAAAGTATTGCATGAAGACCCATTAGCATATTTGGGCCGGCGGCTTGGAAAAGGGACCTAAAACATATGCGAACAGCGAAGATCCTGACCAGACTGCGCATCCGCGCAGTCTGGTCAGGATCTTTGCTGTTCGCCTATACAATATAGGGGCCTTGTTGAAGATATAGGATATAGGATTAATAGCAAAGATCTTGACCCGACACGTGGCTGCGCAAACTGGTCGGGGCTTCACCATTCGTATATGCCTAAGGGCTGTTTTGTCAGGCGGTGGCCCATTTGTCCTCCTTTAGTTTTTCTTTAGTCTCCTTTCTGTCATTGCTGATATTATACCATATAATTGTCGACAACTGCATTTTTGTTCCAATGCGACTGTGACTTTAGCGTAGAAACAGGCCCTTTGTCATTTCCGAACACTAATACCCAATCTTGATAAAACATATAACTAAGTACCATTAGGAAGGGGAAAGAGTCAAAACTAATGGCCACATGAACTACCTGTTAAGGCATAAGCCAGGTCGCCTTTACCTAGAGCCACAGCAAAAGAAATTATTTACACAAAACAATCTCTCTGCCAAGAATTCCCTTTGACCTCATAGTCCATAACCTCATACTCGCAGAAGGATAAACATTATCTGCATACAATGTCGGAAACCCGACGTAATATATAGAGGATATTTAAATGTTTGTCGTGAATATGACTTTTATTTCATCGAGTGAAGTGAAAAAATGTACATTTCATGAGTGCCGAAGGCACGAATGAAATATACATTTTTTTCATTTCACGAGATGAAATAAAAGTCATATTCACGACAAACATTTGAATTTTCTTTTTATTATATACGTCACTTTCGATAGAAGAGATGCAAATCTTGCATTTGCAAGGGGAAGTCGACGTCGACGCCATGACGTTCATGTTTTGTTTGGTGACGCTAGATATGACATCAGAAACGCGCATTGGTCTGTAAACCATAAAATAAAAAGAAAATTTACTATTTTTCAGTGAATACCATAAAAATTTTCATCTTGTATAATGAAAACATTAAAAATATGAAAAAAAAAGTAGTTCCAGATCTTATATTTTTCACTGCTCAGAGGAGTGAAAATATGTTTTATATTTTCACTAGTGAAAATATAACTTTTTCGAAATATGCATTTTATTTCATTTATAATTCTCTATATTTCATTACTTTGTATATAATAAAACGTAATATAACGTCAAGCAGAGAACGCCATATACAGTTGAAACAAGATAGTTTCTTCTTCATTCACGAAGACAAAGTTTTGTATATTTAATATTTGAGACATTTGATACCATGATATAACATTCCCTTTGCTGAGGGTATACAGGTATATAGGCTATACCCACTTTTATCATTTATTCAAACACCTGGATATTTAGCCACCGCTTTTCACAAAGGAGGCAATATTTTCTGCGTTCCTGCACGCCAATTCCGTCGTTAAATGGACCTACTCTATAAGGAAATGGAGCAAAATCTTTCTTTATAGAGTTGAACCCTTTTTAAAAGGGAATAAAACAATTTATGACAGAGTTACCCACCCTTCCTTGAATAGCGCTTTGTTTAATAGAATTGGAGCTAGTTTATGTAAGCCTAAATGAGGATATCTTTATTTGAATTTACGATATCTTGCTTTATTTGAAGTAAAGTTATTTTTAATTTATTTGATACATTCTAACTAAAATCAAGATCTTTTAGATTTACTGAAGATATTATTGATTATCAAATTCCAGTAATTCAGTTAAAGTTTTCTGTGATCACTGTATTCAACAGAGCTGTCTTTATCAAAAGACAGATTCCTTTTAATTGAATTAAAGTAATATTAAATTGGATTAGAGATATATATGTGGGTAAAAACGCCAAATAAAGTTCCACAGGTCTGACGCTGAGTAGTTCTGGTTTGTTCGAAGAGGTCTTTCTTACTTGACACGGTCTGTCTATGAAGATATGAAGAAGTTTTATTAAAGCAACGAAGCCATCACATATTGAAGCGCAGATGACGTTTGTCTAATATTCTGCCAAATCTCTTGTGTTAAGGAAAATAACTCACCCTCATAAAATTTTATCCTTCCCTCTCACTGTCATTTGCCATTGTAGCGGGCAATAAACACTTGAAACACGTAAAAGGGGTCGAGACATTACAAATACTTCATCATTTCAAATGGCTCTATATTCGTGTTCTTTGTTATAAAACGTGCTTTAATCAATGATTTAATCTGGTAGATATGCATAAAGCTTTTCCTTGATTAAATGCATCCTATAAATAGATTCAGAATTCAGCAAAGCATTTAGCGATTTGACGTGTTCAACAGCAATATATTTTTGTTTAATCTTATTGCTCGTCCGATGGGCGTCAATAGAACACCGTTTGATACTAATGTACCTTGCAGAAATTTAATTCCATTAACAACATTAAATTCTGTTCCTACCCGAGAACATATGAACCGGCGATTAAAAAATGGGACCTTATGTTTTTTTGCGGTTTGTGTTTCTTCAAATGCGCACGCGCAGTTTCTTATTTGAGCAACAGACATGCGTCTTTTGCTCAAGGCTTCCTCAAGGTCTCTACTACATGTCTACGAACAGCAAAGACTCTGGTGAGCCTGCGCTTATGAGCAGGCTTGCCTGAGCCTTTTCTGGTCGGCTATGTAATAAGTATCATTTTCTCATACGTTGGCTCATATTTACTTGCATAACTGCCAAAATGTCAAGGCCGGTGTCCCAAGTCATCATTTATGGACAGTTAGTTCCTGGGACATCCTCTGTCTAATAAAATAATGACAACGGTATCCAGGAAGAGAATCACAGAATACAGCCTTCCAATGACACCAAGAGAAAGAGAAAATAATCAACCACGGACAGTACACGTTACACACCAACTAAAAAGAATGCAACCAGTTCAATCTTTCCCAAAGGGGTGATCACACTGCCAGACAGGAACCACGAAATACAACAATAAAACAACAAACGGGACAGAACATGAAAGCAAGCATACACATTACGAAAACATTCCTATTCGAATATATAAAAAATTCCACCTCCAAAAACTGAAAATTTTCAAAAAAAAAAAAATCTGATAATTTTCATATTCTGCTCAAAACATAGATTGTGGGTACTTGTTAGAACCGCCTCGGCGAGGCGGTTCTAACGAGTACCCACAATCTATGTTTTTGAGCAGAAATAAGAAAAATAATGTATACCCCTGTAAACCCCAGTTTTACTATATAAAAGTGGGGTTTAATGGGGTCAATATTATATAGGCATGTTTTCGTGATGGCTGCGTTAACCTCAGACTCATTTCTACTGACAATCTGGCATAAACTTTCTGTGCCCCGCCATTTTCAATGGGGTGTGTGTGTGTTGGGGGGTGGGGCGGTGGGGTTGTTGGGGGCATATAGTAGCACCTGTCCCGTCCCGTCCGAACGTACGAAAAATGGTTTCTGTTCGAGATAAGGATATTGGATATTGGATTCATATTTTATACACTTATCTTTTCAAGAGATATCAAACGGAAACTATTTTTCGTACATACGGACAGGAAAAAGGACCATAGAATATAGGTCAAGTTCGATGTAGGGTAAAATCCGCCAGTGGGTGTTATGGCCATTTTCAACTTCGAAAAATGGTGTCCGTTCGATATCTTTCGAAAGATTTGTGTAATGGATTTATATTTTATACACATGTATATAATCATGAAATGTAGTTCAAGTTCGATTTAGGGTAAATCCACCAGTTATTATGGGGCTTAGAGCCCTTTTTCAACTTTGAAAAATGGTTTCCGTTCGATATCTTTTGAAAGATTTGTGTAATGGATATATATTTTATACACAGGTATATAATCATGAAATGTAGGTCAAGTTCGATTTAGGGTAAAATCCACCAGTTATTATGGGGCTTACGGCCCTTTTTCAACTTTGAAAAAATGGTTTCCGTTCGATATCTTTCGAAAGATTTGTGTAATGGATTTATATTTTATACACAGGTATATAATCATGAAATGTAGGTCAAGTTCGATTTAGGGTAAAATCCACCAGTTATTATGGGGCTTATGGCCCTTTTCAACTTTTGAAAAATGGTTTCCGTTCGATATCTTTTGAAAAGATTAGTGTATTGGATTCATATTTTATTCACGGTATATAATAAAATAATAATATTGGTCAAGTTCGATTTAGGGTAAAATCCATCAATATTTATGGGAGTCATGGTCCTTTTTCAACTTCATCGTCCTGTCCGTATGTACGAAAAATAGTTTCCGTTTGATATCTCTTGAAAAGATAAGTGTATTGGATTCATAGTTTTTACACAGGTATATAATCATAAAATGTAGGTCAAGTTTGATTCCGGGTCAAATCCGCTAATTATAAAGGGAGCTATGGTCCTTTTTCAACTTCATTTTTTGCAAAATGTTTGTTTCCGGGTGGGGATGAGATCTGGACGGGGGCATCTGTGTCGTATTGACACGTTTTCTAGTTTTTTATTATGTTTGATGAATATGGGGTCCATTACTTACTTGTAACTGCATGGAATTGACGTTATGACCAATTAAACAAGTTTAAAGCCCCTTACTCGAATCCCGCAGTACTCTTACATACCCTTCAAAGGTGTATGTGCGTGCGTGTAGGGTGGGTGGGGGGAGGGGTACTTTTTGTTTGCGATAGCATTGATTTTGTCGGTACTGTAACATGTAGTATTTGTTTATTGTGCATAATTATCTGGTATTCCTTGTTTCTATTTTTTATTCCTCCATAAAGATCTAGTTTGTGATTGTGTTTTTAGTGGGTGTCTTATTTCTGTTTGGCATGCATTTTATGTCCATATTTTTCTTTTTATACTTTTGTTTCCCGCCTTTTTGTCCCGTGAATATAGTTAATCGTTGTGCATACGAGTGCAAATAGATCTCCTATACCAATTCATATACATATATTATTCTTGGTCTGTTATTGTATCATCATGTGCAACGATATTAACCCATTTATGCTTGGCGTCCCATAAAAGGGACATGGGCAAACAGTGTAGACCAAAATCAGACGCTATATAATACGGCGTCTGATCAGGGCCTACACTGTTTGCATTAAATACCGGAATTTTCTATGAAGAATGATAGTAAGAAAATTAACCAAATACCCTTCTATTGGCAATAAACTGGTCCAAAGAGTTAAGGTAGAAGAGCCCATTCGGCATACATAGGTTAAGTAAAAATGAAATACCTTCCTTAGCTTTACTCTTCCAAACTGTACACTGTAGATGTATATCCTTTCAAACTCAACTTCGCAGTTGATTATAGCAATATACAATGTATTCAGAAAATTAAAGGAGAAGATAGATTACCTTATTCAAGAAAATTTATGAGACATGGTTGAGTTGTTAAACCGTCTAGAACTTTCAGTCATTAGTATAGACTATTAGTATACACTATGCCCATAAGATAGCTGCTGGAATCAACATTCGAGTCTTACTCTTTGTTGCTTTGTGGTTTATTCTACGAGGCGATTTGTTTTATGTCTTACCTTGTGTCATTTTGTTCTTGTGTTTTTCAGTCCTTTTAGCATTGCGATTACCTCGCTTGGGGAAGAGAGAGCTAATCTTAATGTTTTTCGTACGTTTGTTCGATTTGCGCTTGTTTGGTTTTGTATATTTCCTCTTCCTCTTGGTGTCGGGGATGGGCTGCGGTTTGTGATTGTGGCACTCCCTGGACTTTTCTCTAACCTTTTTTTTCCGTCCCATGTATTTCTGAAAACAATGGTACCCTGGACTTTGTATCATACCCTGTCTCTTTCAGTTAACAACTCCGCAGATACTGATGCTGGGCTCTATTTGCATTTACCTCTTTCTATGGTGGTCCATATACGAACACCCTTACACTATAGTTAATGAGACATAGATGAAAGTCAGCTTATCATGCACTATTGGTGAATGATGTTAGTGAAGCTAGCATTGTGACCATCTTCTTCAATGGCTGCCCGCATTGCTAAATGTTTATTTTCTGTATGTATTCTTGTACCGTTTGGCGCTGCATTAGGAGATAAGGGCGAAGTTTCGCACTAAACCCCACAGTGGTTTTCCTACTGACCTTTCAAAGGAGGTAGTTTATGTTTGTTTGTGCGCCGGTGGTTTCATGCATGGCGTTTGTTATGTCATTATTTGTTCCACATCTCTCCTTTTCATCACGAAAACATACCCATATAATTTTGACCCCCTTAAACCCCACTTTTTACATAGCTGGGGTTTAAAGGGGTATACATTATTTTTTTTCCTCGAAGTGGTTCTAACGAGTACCCAAAATCTATGTTTTGAGCAGAAATATGAAAAATATCAGAATTTTTGTCTAAAAAGTTTCAGTTTTTGGAGGCGAAATGTTCAATAAATTGGAATAGATGAGTTTTCGTAATGTGGTGCTTCGTGAGGGCTGTACCTCGTAATTGTGGCATTTCCTAGGTATGTTTACTGGTATTTGTTTATATGTTACTATAAGTTTTTCTGTACATTTAGCCCATTATGAAAAGGTCTTGTCTAATAGGAAAAATAATGTGCTCTCTTTCAATCCTTTAAGAGTAGACCTGTTAAAGAAGGGGGACGAAAGGAAAAACGCATCACGAAAACATGCCTATATAATATTGACCACTTTAAACCCAACTGTTAAACTGGAGTTTACAGAGGTATACATTATTTTTCTTATTTCTGCTCAAAAACATAGATTGCGTGTACTTGTTAGAACTGCTTCGTTTTGAGCAGAAGTTTTTCATCTACAAATTTTCAGTTTTTGGAGGTGAAATTTTCTATATATTTGAATAGGCGTGTTTTCGTAATAGTCATCGGCCCCTAAAAGTGTAAACTTTCATCTTACGACTTGCAACCAGGCTGACCAAACCAGGTACTTGTAAAATAGTGTAGATAATAATGAGACGGATCATCATGAGTCGTCTTATCATGGTTTGCAATTTGTTTGCAATTTTGTCTTTGATTTTAGAATGAAACCTCTGTTCTCATCAGTGGACGTGTCCGAACCATTACGAAAACATGACTATTTAAATATACTGGAAATTTTACCAGCAAAGAATGAAAATTTTGAAATAGAAAAATCTTATATTTTTTTATATGTCTGCTCAAAACATAGATTGTGGGTACTCGTTAGAACCGCCTCGATGAGGCGGGTCTAACGAGTACCCACAATCTATGTTTTTCGAGCAGAAATTAGTGTATACCCCTGTTAACCCAAGTTTTACTATATAAAAGTGGGGTTTAAGAGGGTCAAAATTATATAGGCATGTTTTCATGATGTTCAAGGACGGAAGATTCCACCAGAAATTTAGGGATGGGAGGATTAAGCGATTCTCCAACGGATATAGCATTGTTTGAAGTACCGAACTCTTAAATACAACAGTTATTTAGTAAACATAGTTTAGAAGCAAGTTGACCTATGCGGACATGGTGAACATAAATGCGACACGGTTATTGAAGAGCGAAAAGTGTATCAATGTCGTAAAAGTATGTCGGACGTCATTTGCAGACATGGTTCAGTATGAAAACCATGGACCACACTATGGTATCTGATCAGGGTCTTCATTCTTTGCAATACATCAGGCAGTATTTTAAACACATTTGGCGGGTAGTAAAATGGTTGGATTTACCTTGTTTCTACTAGTAGATTCTTTACTCTTTCATTGGCTTTACGAGTACTCTCATCTTTGTTTCGTCAAGTGTTGAAAAATTAATTCTGTTTTCTTTCTGTTTTGTATTGTTGTACTGTTTGGACCTGCACCAGGAGAAAAGGACGAGGTTTCTGGCGAGTAAAAATGGTTTAAGTACCACCCTCTCCAATAATTCTCCTATTGGCCGTTCTGTGTATAATACATATTTAGCACTTTGCATGCTGGGTAAAAATTTCCGCAGGCGACATTTTGAAATGTTTTTCTTATTTTTCTAGAAAGTAGGATTTTTCATTTCATGCAGATTATCTCATTAGGAGACAATTTGCATGAAGTGTCAGGTCCGATTTTCTAGGAATATATTATTTCAAGTCTGCTGAACTTGCCTATAGCATGGTAAGTGTTACGTTTATACAACAGTTTGTAAGGGATAAGTTGTCAGCATACATTAGGTAAATATGGTACGCAAAGGCGCAGGCTGATCGGCGTCTTCGCAGACTACATAACGACCGCGTCACATTGCGACTCATTTGCCTTTAGTATCTCTTTCGATCGTGTCTGTAACGCCAGGAAATAAGTTATCTATCTTTAACCCTTAAAGCTCCCGTCACAACTGTAGCAGACGACATTTTGAAATATTTCTTATATAGTTATCATTTTTCAAAGAAAATAAGTCTTAGTATTTCATGCGAATCGTCTGCTTGGCAAGCAGACGATTCACATAAAATGGCAATACTTATTTCTCTAAAAATAATGATAAAAAATAGCACATCGTCTGCAGCAAGTTTTGCTTGGCGCTTTAAGGGTTAAATATGGTCTGTAATACTTCCTGGCAGAATAGGATCTCAAATTGATTTCTCTAAGGAGGGATTTCCTCTCAATTGACTCTAAGAATTCGGCTTGTTATTCCTTATCATTAAGCTAACGAGTATATTGTCATCCTATGATATATTGACTACATTATTTATTTGACATATTGCTGCGCTGTTAGTATTATTGCGCACATACGGGGCACTGCCGATACCAAATATGGCTAATCGATCATGGCGCCTAAGTCGGCTGCTATTTCATTCTGTACGAGCTAACAGACTACTGCGTGCTTGTTTATGATTACTGAATCATAAATGGTGATAATTAAGGGAGCTGATCTCTCTTGTAGAAAAGGCAGGAAAACGACCACATGTTTCCCGCCACTTTTTCCCGCCACGTTTCTGATTTTCTGCACACCAAGCGCCCCCTTCTGTAAATAGAGATTACTCTAAATAGGGTAGCATTTTTCTCATCGAGTAGACTCTCGAAAGATAGCAATGAACAATTTTGACAGGATTGCTTCCCCTGAAGTACACAATACATTAACCTTTTCAGCCCGACAGATCAAAACCATTACGAAAACATGCCTATTCAAATATACTAAAAAAATTGTACCACCGAAAAATGAAAGTTTTCAGATAAAAATTCCTATTTTTTTTTTTTTTTTTTTTTTTTTTTTTTTTTCATATTTCTACTCAAAACTCGACGAGGCCGTTTTATCGGGTACCCACAATTTATGTTTCTGAGCAGAAATAAGAAAAATAATGTATACTCCTGTAGACCCCAGTTGTACTATATAAAAGTAGGGTTTAAGAGGGTCTAAATTATTTAGGCCTGTTTTCGTGATGATGAATTATTCACTATTCGTCTGACGGAAAGAAACGAACTATTGTATGTTCTAGAATCTGCTTGCGAGAAGATGTAAGATTTTGGACAGATTGTACAAATGCACAGTTTTATCCTGCTGTCAGTGTACGTTTAGCCCTTACACGAGCGAGTTTCTGAAGTAAACTCTTTCATCTTTGAATTTAGACATACCTTTTATTACAAAAGTGGGTCATTCAAAAAAAACAAAAAAAACTTGAATGCAAAGAGTATAGATCCTGATGAGACGGTTCGTTATGAATCGTCTCATCGGAACCTACACTTTTTGCAATAGTATATGTTTTTGTCTGCAGCGGTGAAAGAGTTAAAGTGACAGATTACTAAAATTTTACAGGACATCGGTTACGGTTCTATACTAATTAATACGAAAACATGCCTATTCAAATATATAGAAAAATTCACCTCTAAAACTGAAAATTTTCAGATAAAAAAAAAACTTTGATATTTTTCATATTTCTGCTCAAAATATATATTGTGGGTACTCTTTAGAACCGCCTCGGTGAGGCGGTTCTAACGAGTACCCACAATCTATGGTTTTTTAGCAGAAAAAAGAAAAAAGTAATGTATACCCCTGTAAACCCCAGTTTTACTACATAGAAAGTGGGTTTAAGGGGGTAAATATTATATAGGTATGTTTTCGTGATGTGTAGTTCCATAAAAAAATATTTCAAGATGTTTTGCCTCTTTCCGAATGCTTTTACAGACTCTCATGGCAGAATTTGACAAAATGTAAAATTCAGGCAATAGATACAGACAAAATTTTAGGTCTTGAGTGGTTGCTTTGAAAATGGAGATAGAACACCGTAATCTAGATAACATATTGCCTTTACACTGGTCGAGACCTGGTAAACAATATGGGGCCAGTCATTTCAAAAAACAAACAAACAAAAAAAAAAAAAAAAAAAAAGGTTAGAAAAAGTCCAGGGAGTGCCACAATCACAAGCCGCAACCCTTCCCAGACACCAAGAGGAAGGGGAAACAGACTAAACCAAACAAGGGCAAATCAAACAAATGCACGAAAAGCACTAGAAGATTAGCTCTTTCTCTTCCCCAATCGAGGTAATCGCAATGCTAAAAGGACTGACAAACACAAGAACAAAATAACACAAGGCAATACTTAAAACAAATCGCCTCGTAGAATAAACCACAAAGCAACAAAGAGTAAGACTCACCGGGACCACCGCCTTCGCACGGTCAGTAGAATAAATCACTGTGGGGTTTAAAGCACTTTTACAGCCGACTAACTTCACCCTGGGTCCAGATGCCACGCTAAATCACAACTAGTAAAATAGAAAGCAAAATGGGCAGCTGTTGAAGGTGACCAAAATGCTAGCATCACAACACAAGTAGTAAGTAGTTGCGGTCATGGTACCAAAGCCGTAATCCAAACTCATAAATCCATAAACGAATGACGAATCAGAATATTCAGACCAACAGACATGGACCCCAGAACAAAGGGTGTAATCAGGCGTCCGCGGATAGTAAGCATTACTTGGTAAGCAAGGTTCGCCCACCATGCCCATAGGCTTGAACGAAGGAAACAATTCTGGAAACTGCCACATTGTAGGGATTGACTAGATCATGATGTCTTCCATAGAACTTCTTAAGTGTTGCTACCAGTTTGGCATTTTGATACCCCTGGCTCAAGGTTTTTTGATACCCCTGGCTCAACAACTTTGTAGTGAGCACTTTCCCACGCTCCATGAAGTCCTGATAATTTGAATAGGTTCTGGCATAACGGATTAACTGTGAAACGTAAACGCCGTATGCTGGTGCAGAAGGGATATTACTGCTCAGGAATGGAAAGTTAACAATGGGAAAATTGAAGTCATCCCGTTTTTCGTAAAGCCTAGTAGTAAGCTTTCCATTGTCAATGTAGAGATAACAATCCGAGTATGAGGAGGCGGCTGCAGTCTCCGTTGTTTCCTTTATTTCAAAGAGAAAGCAAAGACAGGAAAGCTTATTGCATGTCACAAAATCTACTACTCATTTCCTAGTTTTGTTTTCAGAGGGACTGCTTCCAGGCAAGTGTTGTGTAGATCTAGACAAGACGGCTCATCATGAGCCGTATAATCAGGATCTACTCTCTTTGCCATTCAGTTCTTGATTTACGATTGTCACCCTTTTGGCAATAATGCATGCATGCATGCATCCATGCAGATTCAAAGATGGAAGTGTCTACTTCAGGAACTCAGGGTTGTTAGTATAATGCATCATAGGATAGAGACTGCCATTGATTTGTACCTAATGCTGTATACTTTGCTGCTAATAGTCTGAAGCCCACAGATGTATTTTACTGTTTTTTTTTTTTTTTTTGTTGTTTTGTTTTAAATCAAAAGTATAAACACCTGTTTGCATTAGTATCTATCTGTCTTTGAAGAAGTTTGAAAGAACGGTTTAACTTGCCAAGTAAATAAGCTAGTTCGGCAGACAGGCCTGTCGTAAGGCAGGTAGGAGGGTCGATTGGTAGTTAGCTAGGTAGGTAGGTAGGTCGGTCGATCGGTAGGTAGGTAGGTCGGTCGATCGGTAGGTAGATAGGTAGGTAGGTAAATAGGTATAGATAGGTAGGTAGGTCGGTAAGGTACGTAGGTAGGTAGGTAGGTAGGTAGGCAGGCAAGCAGGCAGGCAGGTAGGTAGGTAGGGTAGGTAGATCGGTCGGTCGGTTGGTCGGTAGGGAGGTCGGTCGGTCGGTTGGTAGGTATGTAGGCTGACGTGTGAAGGATAATGAGGTAACAGTAAGAGGAGGATGTTGATAGTACATACAGGTATATTGAATTATTTGACTTGCATTGGTGGTATACATGATTTATATGTCCTGTTGAATTACAAGATTCAGTTGAGTAGCACACACCACGCAGGTGGTTGCTTTGCTTTTTGTTTGATTGTAACTCGTGTGATGTCCGTCGTGGTTTGTGTTCTCTTCCTCTTGGTTGCATTGGTAGGCTATATTCTGTGAGTTCAGCTCTTCCTGGCCGTCTAAATTATTCATCACGAAAACATGCCTATATAATTTTGACCCCCTTAAACCCCACATTTATATAGTAAAACTGGGGTTTACAGGGGTATACATTATTTTTCTTATTTCTGCTCAAAACATAGATTGTGGGTACTCGTTAGAACCGCCTCGACGAGGCGGTTCTAACGAGTACCCACAATCTATGTTTTGAGCAGAAATATGAAAAATATCAGATTATTTTATCTCAAATTTTTATTTTCTGCTGGTAAAATTTTCTATATAATTGAATAGGCATGTTTTCGTAATGGTTATGCTGAGTTAGATTATAAACTCGGGAGAATTGTTGAAAAGCATGATTTTCTTAGCAATTAAAAAAAAAACTCGGTATAGAAAGATGATACAATTTAGATGTTATGCGACAAACCACAGGCTTATGGTTAAACCAGTCAAAGATAACACATTTACTGCCCTCTTTAACAGCACAACAATGGGTCAGCCTGCAGATTTAATGTCGGCTCAATCTTAATCCATTTATGCTTAGCATCCCACAAAAGGGACATTGGCAGACAGTGTAGATCCAAATTAGACGCCACAGAACGGGGCGTCTGATCAGGGTCTACACTGTTTGTGTTAAATACAGGAATTCTATAGTATATGGTTACAATAAAATATAACCTGACACTCAATCTGTTAGAAAAAAGAAAAACCCGCCCAAAGAGTTCAGGTAGAAGAGTCCATTAGCCATAAATGGGTTAATTCTTTTATAGGGGATTTATGCCTGGCCTTATTCGTCTATTTTACAGTGGTTCTATTAGTGTTCTTCTTTGCTGATTTTCAGGTAAAATTCAAGCTCTCATCTGTGTTATATCATTGTGTTAACCTTTACCACTCCCTCGACTAATTCAGCAGATGAAAAATTGATATTTTTCTTAATTTTCCAAGAATATATCCTTTGACATTTCGTGCAAATTGTCTCCTCTTGCATGAAATGTGGAAGCCTATTTTCTGAAAAAAAAAGAAAACTATTTCAAAATGTCGTCTGCATAATTTTTCAACCAGCATGCTAAAGAGTAAGGGAACAGCCGGGCGGACCGAACAAATGAAAAGCTGGAACTGTATCAGAATTAACCCTTTCACCCCTGTGTTTCTGATGTGGACTCTTCCATCTTTGATTTTTGACATGTCCATTGTTTAAAATTGGCATGTCAGTCAAAACGCTAAACCAGAATAGCAAACAGCGTAGATCCTGATTAGACGGTTCATAATGAGCCGGTTCTTCAGGATCTACACTGTTTGCGAAGGCATCTGGTTTGGTTTACAGGGCTTAAAGGGTTAAGGCCGAGGTTCGAGTACTCCTATAACCAGGTTTTAGGTCCCAGTAGTTTTGCTGTTGAATGGGCCAAGTCGGTATTTCTGGTAAAGTTTTTCTTCGTTCTTTTTCGTCGTTCTGTTTTCGTTAGTGTTGTTCAGTGTTGTAGTTGCATGTCATTCGAACCTTATTCAGTGTCTTAGGAGTATATGTACTGTCCGTCGTAGTTTGTTTGTTCTTCCTCTTCGTGCCATTGTTAGGCCATGTCCTGTAATTGTGGCGCTTTCTGGATTTTTCATTAATCTAAAATGACTAGGCAGCGAATTCCACAGTACTGGGTATGAAATGTATGCAAAGGTCCATCTTTCTGCCATTTGGAAACGTGTCATCGGCTAAATGCGGACAGCGAATGCCCAGATCAGCCTGCGCATCCGCGCAGTCTGATCAGGGCATTCGCTGTCCGCGAACAGAATAATTGTATACTATAAAATGTTTCAATGGAGAGCAAATGCACGGATGACACTGCACATGTGCAGGATGACTTTTTCGCTTGACGCGGCTTAAGTATAAATGGTTTAAATGTATAAGTTAACCAGTAGTCCAGTAAAACTAATCCAGATTTATCTGGCGCTGCCTCTATGTGACTCAGTTGCCTGGCAGCGTTAAAAATCTGAAAACTGAACTGTTAACCAATGTTGTTTTAACTCGCGCTCAGGTTTCACTGAGTCACGCTTGGACTTAAATTGCGATAAAGTGACAGTCGTCTGAACCGACATCAGACGCAAGTCTGAATGGTTAAAGATTTTGATCGTCAGGCGCATGAAGCAGTCATTTTAGGAGCAGTTGCCAAATCGCCACCAGATTTATCATACCACATTCCGACAATCCGTTTTCCTTTTACTACCAACCTAATAATTACCTTTCAAATAGTTTCCTGCTACTGCTAAATTCTACATTCAAATATATTAGCTTATTACACTCTGATGCTTATAAATAGTGAATAAATAAACAAAACCAAAGAAAACTTCATGCTTTTGAGGAAATTAGATTTTAATCATATTGAGTACAATATCGGCGGACGAATAGGAATACTAATATAAAACGACCCAAATACAGCGTTGGGTAAAACATGTAACCCAAACCTAGGTACTACTAAACACCTAAAAAAAAACCTTTTCCACCGAAAGAACCAAACAGGGGCTATCGGGTACCAGAAAAGACATAAATCTCAGTCAGTTCTGGAGCCTATAGGATTTCAGGAAACTGCTACATCTGCACTTTCAGCGCTTTGAATTTCATATGCATAAGGAGATAAGTAGCAACCTCGTTATGGCAAATCCAATTATCCTGTACGCCAGACGATGTGTAGAAATATATCTATATACACGAGGGTCTGAATGGGGTTTAATTGTGAAGGCGTGTGATAGAGTAAGTCCTTTCCTTTCCGAGTAGACTCTTATAAGACGGGAGGCCAGTATTATCAGGTCAATTCCTATTTCCTTTGGGGATGTATCCATTTCTCTTAAAATATTATTTACTACTCCATGCAAATAATTTGACCCATTTATGCGTGGCGTCCTACAAAACGGACATTAACAAACAGTGTAGACCCAGATTAGACGCCGAAGAACGCTGTGTTTGATTAGGGTCTCTACACTGTTTGCATTGAATACAGAAATTTCTTATAAACATGGTAATAATACAAATTAACCAGACACCCCTTCTGTTGAAGATGAACCTGTCCAAAGAGCTGCGGTAGAAGAGTCCACATGGCATTAATGGGTTTATGAGACTACAAGGATCATTTTCCGCGATTTCTAAAAGGGTCCGGCATTACTCACCCATTGTTTGCTGATGTCGTCTGTACCAAGGTAAGGCTTGAAATGCTCAATTACAAGAGAAATACAAATATTAGCTTTCACAAAAAGCTTGATCTACGTTAAGCGTAGACCGAGCTTTTTGTGAAAGCAAATACTTGGCTAAACTAAAATTGTACAGTTTATGAAAATACTATTGAACTAGTCTATGACCTTTCATAAAGTGCTTCCGAAGCAATGACACTCTAAGATTATCTACCTCCATGGGCCTAGACAATGACATATCCAACACTTGCGAGGTGACATATGACCTTACTAACACAGTATCAGAGGGAGCAGTCACATGTCTTCAAAACTGCAGCAGACGACATTATGATTTTTGTATGTTTCATAGAAAATAAGCCTTGTCATGTCATGTGAAACCTCTGCCTAAAGGCATTTAGAGTAGATCCCTTTCAGATGGAAGAAAACATCTTTGATAGAATTGTCTCCCCTGAAATTGTATCACATGACAAAACAATATGAACCCATCCGCGCAGTCTGATCAGTCTTCACAGTACACTCAGTAGGTAGCTAAGGATCTAAAGCGTCTTCAGGCTGACAGCGAAGATTCTGATAAGACTGCGTGGATTGCAGGTTGATCTTAGTCGTCGCTTGGTGCACATGCAATCTTGTAGGAATGCTGAACACAGGCTTACGAATTGCTTATGAAAATGTTCACAAAGACATGGAACAGTATGCGGAGTCTTGACAGCTTGATAAGAGTCCCATATTTTCATCAAAGTGGACAACGAAGACTCCGATCAGAGTACAGGAATGCACAGACTTGTCTAGAATAGCATCACGAAAACATGCCTGTATAAATTTGACCCCCTTAAATCCCAATTTTATATAGTAAAACTGGGGTTTACAGGGGTATACATTATTTTTCTTATTTCTGCTCAAAACATAGATTGTGATACTCGTTCGAACCGCCTCGCCGAGGCGGTTCTAACGAGTACCCACAATCTATGTTTTGAGCAGAAATATGAAAAAATATCATAGTTTTTATCTGAAAATTTTAAGTTTTTGGAGATTAAATTTTCTATATATTTGAATAGGCGTGTTTTCGTAATGGTATAGGAGATGTCCAGGAAGAGCTACACTCACAGGACGTAACCTACCAATGACACAAAGAAGATAAGAAAGCAATCTTCGACAGACAGTTCACATGTTACAAACCAACAAAAAGCTAAGCAATCAGCTCCCTCTTCCCCAACAAAGTGATCCATTACGAAAACATGCCATTCAAATATACTGAAAATTTTACCACCAAAAATGAAAAAAGTTCAAATAGAAAATTCTGATATTTTTCATATTTCTGCTCAAAACATAAGTTGCGGGTGCTCGTTAGAACCGCCTCGGCGAGGCGGTTCTAACGAGTACCCACAATCTATGTTTTTTAGCAGAAATAAGAAAACTAATGTATACCCTGTAAACTGCATTATGTAGGTATGTTTTCGTGATGACAGTTCTAGAAAGTACACTAAGTACAACCAGGAACAAGCAAAAATAGCTCCACAGCGAGCAATACTTGTAGACCTTTGTTGTTTGTATTTCAGAGGACATGCCTTTGAAATGTCCGTTTTACCATCTTGTATTTTAAACGCATAATTTATGAAAATACATTTGATATACTAATTAGGCACTATGCAATTACAGTTTATGAAAATGGTTCCCTACTGGCTACTGAAATTCCGTCTCTGAATAATCAATGTTTAACGCTTAGCATTCTGGGTAAAATTCTTAGCAGACGACATTTGGAAATATTTTTATTTTTCCAGAAAACAGAATTTGACGTTTCATGCAAATTGTCTTCAACGAAGAGAATTTGCATAAAATATCAAATCTTGTTTCCTGGGATATATAAGAAAAAATATCATTCATTTTTCGTCTGCTGAATTAGCCAAGAGAGTGGTAAAGGTTAATTAAGTAAATCGTGGTTCTAATATTCGTAGCATACGCTGATTTAAAATACCGTCTTTCCGACAGATGGCGCTGCCACACTGTACTCGTGTTTGAATGTAATTTACAGTTGCAGCGTACCGCGAAAATAATACTGTCTGTGTGTGACAAATACACAGAATCACACTGCACGGTCCAGTCAGGCCTAAGTCGTTGCACCTTACAAAATACATGAAGCAACTGGGCAGCAAACACTCATCCAGCGGGCACATGACGTTTAAACAACGTCTCATTAACGTCGATGTAACGTTATAACGTTGCACCGACGTAAATTGGGTGTTGTACAAACGTCATAAAGTTGCATCGACGTTAATACGGGAGATTGTATAAACACATGTCGCTGTATCGACGTTAATGCGACGTTGCATAATCGCCATGTTCCCACTTGGGAGATATCGGGCCTTCTTTGTATGCTTATAGGACTTCTTTGACTTTATAATGACACAATGAACAAAAAAGGCCTTGACGGGACTGTATAGATGCACAAAGTGACCTGAATTTTATAGATGCACAAAGTGACCAGGTCCTGAGATTATAAAACTTTTTTCATGCTCAACTCAGCTGAGCATGAATTTTTTTCTGCTAATAAATATGAAAAAGCCAACAAAAGTATCATTTTCATATTCATTAGCATAGACATTTTCATGCTCAGCTATGTTTAGGAAGAAAACATTTGCAAATGTTAATAATTTGAATTTTATTTGCAGGGCAAATTTCATACTCAGCAGAGTTGAGCATGAAAAAAGTTTTATGACCTCGGAGCCTGAATGTGCGCCTTTCACTCATCTTCGGATATTTTTTCTTTTGAACCGTACAAGGATGAAATGCAAGCCCCAGTAGCCCCGGCTTAAGCCGTTATTCGATTTTCAAGGTCAGCAGAATGGGCTCCGTGATCCCAAATGGAATGAAAATATAATCTCCGCTGTGGTTAAGTACATGGAGACATTTTGAGGTCGCCACACGGCACTCAACACCAGCTGCAGTGAATTAAAAAAAAATCTAAATGGTTTGTTATTTTATTACCAGTAGATGTGTTTTAAACTGGGCCCAGTTGTTCAAAGCGTCGTTAGCTTAACTAGCTCGTTAAGGGTCATTTCGTTAACTATTTTAGCGGATTCAATATACAATAATCCGATATTTTTTGCTGAAAAAATGTGAGTAGCTTTTGCACTGCAAAAGCTACACATTTTTTTTCAGCAAAAAAATTCAGCATATTTGCATATCACTTGATGTAAATTTTAACGAATCGTTAACTAACGATGTCGTTAGCTTTGAACAACTGGGCCCAGATGGATAAGTAGCCATTCTGTAGCGTCTGATCTCAGTCTACACTGTTTATTCAAACCTGTCTATCCTTAAACTTAAGATAAAAACGCTGACGGAATGCGCTTAAAAATTATATTGCGCACGGATAAGATTGGGCCAATGCATTTTGCAAACTGAAAAAGAAAGTTGTTTTCTGGTCATATTATTTTTGAGATCACCAAGAGAAAATCACCCATTAACCCTTTGCATACTGGGTAAAACTTTCAGCAGACGTAAAAAATCAGCAGACGACATTTTGAAACATTGTTGCTTATTTATACTTGAAAGTAGGATTTGACATTTCATGGTAACTGTTTCTTAGGAGACAATTTGCATGAAGTGTCAGATCCTATTTTCTAGGAAAAATAATAAAACTATCGTCAATTTGTTGTCAGCTGAATTTGCCCATAGCATGGTAAGTGTTTACATAATATGGGAAAAGTGAAACTCGAAACCAATCTCTCTTTCCCATAATCTGAGCAGAATCTTCGATGTTTGTTTCATGTATCAAGTATTGGGCGTCATTACGCAAACATGCCTATTCAAATATACTGAAAATTTTATCACTAAAAAATGAAAATTTTCAGAAAAAATATCTGATATTTTTCATATTTCTGCTCAAAACATATATTGTGGGCACTCGTTAGAACCGCCTCGACGAGGCGGTTCTAACGAGTACCCACAATATATGTGTTTGAGCAGAAATAAGAAAAAATAATGTATACCCCCGTAAACCCCAGTTTTACTTTATAAAAGTGGGGTCTAAGGGGGTCAAAGTTACATAGGTATGTTTCCGTGATGCGCACAGACATGTCTACTGTAGGCAAACAAATCCTTGATGTTGAACCCCAGTCGCGATCAGATGGAAACGCGAGTAGCATATGGAATAAGAAACTGGCCGCGCGCATGCAAGTTTTACATCCGATCAATATTAACCCAGCGTGCACATGACGTTTATACAACGTCGCATTAACGTCGATGCAACGTCACGATGGCACATGTGCAGAGCGTTAACATTTCCAAAAGTTGGCTGTCATTTAACACAATGTTCTTTATGGCATTCCGTAGATTTTACTGGCCTCGAGTTTAGATCCACCGTGAATGATCCCTTTTCAGAATGTGTCAGCATCATCGGCTATCCCATAATGTCTCGATAGTCACCGTACTTATCTAAATACCTTGCTTATCACTCACCTGGATCCAGGCAAGGGATTGTACCTTACAAAGATATATCATTGGTGCGAGGGGTAGACTGAAAAATCCGTTCCGATAGTCATCACGAGGCTTGTCGAGTGATGCAAGACTGTGCCTGCGAGGGGCGGATTTTTCTATCTACCCCTCACACCTAGATTCTTTTTCTTGCACACCTTTCATTTTATGAACACAGATCTTTTAATAGTGTTGTCACTTCGATTGCTGACGCCCGCCATATTGTGATGACATTGCTGTAGCGTTTAATGACGTCATTACGTTCAGCGACGTAAACCTTAACAATTGCGTACGTGACGTCCATTACAACCAGTGCATATCAAACACGTTAGAATTCTCGATTTTTGTCTTACCCTAGGTAGGATAACCTGGGTAGGATAATAATTTCTATCCCAGGATTAAATCCAGGATTTCCTTATCCGGTGTGCAAAAATATAAGAGTCATTCATGGGTGTGAGACAGAGGTGGTTGGGTGGTGCGAAGGTGCTGTGTATCTTACATCACCGGGGCGTCCAACTGATATTGGCTTACAGTTGGGCAAGGCCTGCTATCCTTGTAGTGGGTAAGGGTAGAGGGGGAATGTTTTTATTTCTTCTGTTTCTTCACTTTCATTCCTGTTCTTCTTTCTTCCCTGTCCCTCTCTTTCATCTCCTCTACTCTCTCTTCTGTCTCTTTTCTCCCTTTCTCTGGGAGAGGACACAAAATGACCCTCAAGGGTTGACGTGTCGTTAAACCCCAACACAATCAATCAATCATGGGTGTGAGGGGTAGATAGAAAAGAACGTCCCGATGTGTCTGTCTGGCATCACGAGGCTTGTCGAGTGATGTCAGACTGTGGTCCCGAAGGACGGATTTTTCTTCTCTCCCTCACAACCATAATAGATTTTTTTTCTTGTATACATTTCATTTATGAAAGTGTGTTTTTGATAATGAACATCGATTGCAGACGTCCGCCATATTATGATGACAATAATGTGACGTTTAGTGACGCCATTACGTTCAATGACGTCAAAACTATGGCATACCGTGACATCTTGTAATGTATATCAAACACATGAAAATTCGAGAAATTTATCTTTTCCACGGGACGGATAAGGATGTGTGAGATAAGATATGCTAGCATCGGTGTAATTTGCTGAAAGCCTTATCCGGTATACAAGAACAATGCTATCCTGTAGCTCAGAGCTTCCACACGCTTTCATTTCCTTGTGCCTGTAATTGGCTAATGATATTGAATTTCATATGAAATAGAAATAAACATGACCTTTTATCTTTACTAAATTTAAATTTACCTTTATAGCTACTTGTCGAGTGCTTTAACCTATCTACGTCTAGTGGATTCTTTTACCAAAACCCTTTGGACCGATCTCTGTCCAATAGAAGGATGTCTCTGGTTAGTTTTTTTTTTTTTCATTATTACTGTGTATTGTAGAAATTTCTGTATTGTATTGAATGTAAACAGTGTAGACCCTGATCAGACGCAGTTCTGCGACGTCTGATCTGGGTCCGAACTGTTTGCCAATTACTCTTTTGGGGTTTCCCGACTAAAATGGGTTATAGAAATGTAATATGCGTTTTGCCAAGCGCTTGTATCACGTATCTAGGGACGACCACGTGTCCGTGGATTGATCAGTGCGCCGTTGACTGCCCACTCAATGTCTGGACAAGGTATTCAGCCACGTCACGAGCAATGGTGTCTTTGGACCGGTCTATATCCAAAAGCGGATATCTGGTAATTGTGATTTTTTTTTTATTTTTACTATGTTTTATAGAATTTCCTGTATTGGATTCAATGCAAACAGTGTAGACCCTGGTCAGACGCTGCGGTCTAATCTGGGCCTGAACTGTTTGCCAATCATCCTTTTGAGATTTCCCGACTAAAATGGATTATAGAAATGTAATATGTTTTTTTTGCCATGCGCTTGTATCATGTATCTAGGGACGACTACGTGTCCGCAGAATAATCAGTGAGCCGTTGACTGCCCACTCAGTGTCTGGAGAAGGTACTGAGCCACGTCACGAGCAATGGTGTCTTCAGGGTAAGTAACAGTAAAGATCATGATCAACTAGAGAAGCCATACTTTCTGATCATGGAATTTGCTCTCGGTCGTTATATTCTACAGTACCCAAAAATTCTGTAAGCAGACAGTAAAGGCTCTGATCAGACTGCGCGTATGCGCAGTCTGATCAGAGCCTTCGCTGTCCGCTTATGCTTCTAAGACATATTTTCCCAAGGCGTGTTTCATATCCTAAAACAGTGA